>JARWAU010000030.1:600000-1060473 GCA_029958995.1 Bombus sonorus | reverse complement strand
CCCAACCTAACCCCAACCTAACCCCAACCTAACCCCAACCTAACCCCAACCTAACCCCAACCTAACCCCAACCTAACCCCAACCTAACCCCAACCTAACCCCAACCTAACCCCAACCTAACCCCAACCTAACCCCAACCTAACCCCAACCTAACCCCAACCTAACCCCAACCTAACCCCAACCTAACCCCAACCTAACCCCAACCTAACCCCAACCTAACCCCAACCTAACCCCAACCTAACCCCAACCTAACCCCAACCTAACCCCAACCTAACCCCAACCTAACCCCAACCTAACCCCAACCTAACCCCAACCTAACCCCAACCTAACCCCAACCTAACCCCAACCTAACCCCAACCTAACCCCAACCTAACCCCAACCTAACCCCAACCTAACCCCAACCTAACCCCAACCTAACCCCAACCTAACCCCAACCTAACCCCAACCTAACCCCAACCTAACCCCAACCTAACCCCAACCTAACCCCAACCTAACCCCAACCTAACCCCAACCTAACCCCAACCTAACCCCAACCTAACCCCAACCTAACCCCAACCTAACCCCAACCTAACCCCAACCTAACCCCAACCTAACCCCAACCTAACCCCAACCTAACCCCAACCTAACCCCAACCTAACCCCAACCTAACCCCAACCTAACCCCAACCTAACCCCAACCTAACCCCAACCTAACCCCAACCTAACCCCAACCTAACCCCAACCTAACCCCAACCTAACCCCAACCTAACCCCAACCTAACCCCAACCTAACCCCAACCTAACCCCAACCTAACCCCAACCTAACCCCAACCTAACCCCAACCTAACCCCAACCTAACCCCAACCTAACCCCAACCTAACCCCAACCTAACCCCAACCTAACCCCAACCTAACCCCAACCTAACCCCAACCTAACCCCAACCTAACCCCAACCTAACCCCAACCTAACCCCAACCTAACCCCAACCTAACCCCAACCTAACCCCAACCTAACCCCAACCTAACCCCAACCTAACCCCAACCTAACCCCAACCTAACCCCAACCTAACCCCAACCTAACCCCAACCTAACCCCAACCTAACCCCAACCTAACCCCAACCTAACCCCAACCTAACCCCAACCTAACCCCAACCTAACCCCAACCTAACCCCAACCTAACCCCAACCTAACCCCAACCTAACCCCAACCTAACCCCAACCTAACCCCAACCTAACCCCAACCTAACCCCAACCTAACCCCAACCTAACCCCAACCTAACCCCAACCTAACCCCAACCTAACCCCAACCTAACCCCAACCTAACCCCAACCTAACCCCAACCTAACCCCAACCTAACCCCAACCTAACCCCAACCTAACCCCAACCTAACCCCAACCTAACCCCAACCTAACCCCAACCTAACCCCAACCTAACCCCAACCTAACCCCAACCTAACCCCAACCTAACCCCAACCTAACCCCAACCTAACCCCAACCTAACCCCAACCTAACCCCAACCTAACCCCAACCTAACCCCAACCTAACCCCAACCTAACCCCAACCTAACCCCAACCTAACCCCAACCTAACCCCAACCTAACCCCAACCTAACCCCAACCTAACCCCAACCTAACCCCAACCTAACCCCAACCTAACCCCAACCTAACCCCAACCTAACCCCAACCTAACCCCAACCTAACCCCAACCTAACCCCAACCTAACCCCAACCTAACCCCAACCTAACCCCAACCTAACCCCAACCTAACCCCAACCTAACCCCAACCTAACCCCAACCTAACCCCAACCTAACCCCAACCTAACCCCAACCTAACCCCAACCTAACCCCAACCTAACCCCAACCTAACCCCAACCTAACCCCAACCTAACCCCAACCTAACCCCAACCTAACCCCAACCTAACCCCAACCTAACCCCAACCTAACCCCAACCTAACCCCAACCTAACCCCAACCTAACCCCAACCTAACCCCAACCTAACCCCAACCTAACCCCAACCTAACCCCAACCTAACCCCAACCTAACCCCAACCTAACCCCAACCTAACCCCAACCTAACCCCAACCTAACCCCAACCTAACCCCAACCTAACCCCAACCTAACCCCAACCTAACCCCAACCTAACCCCAACCTAACCCCAACCTAACCCCAACCTAACCCCAACCTAACCCCAACCTAACCCCAACCTAACCCCAACCTAACCCCAACCTAACCCCAACCTAACCCCAACCTAACCCCAACCTAACCCCAACCTAACCCCAACCTAACCCCAACCTAACCCCAACCTAACCCCAACCTAACCCCAACCTAACCCCAACCTAACCCCAACCTAACCCCAACCTAACCCCAACCTAACCCCAACCTAACCCCAACCTAACCCCAACCTAACCCCAACCTAACCCCAACCTAACCCCAACCTAACCCCAACCTAACCCCAACCTAACCCCAACCTAACCCCAACCTAACCCCAACCTAACCCCAACCTAACCCCAACCTAACCCCAACCTAACCCCAACCTAACCCCAACCTAACCCCAACCTAACCCCAACCTAACCCCAACCTAACCCCAACCTAACCCCAACCTAACCCCAACCTAACCCCAACCTAACCCCAACCTAACCCCAACCTAACCCCAACCTAACCCCAACCTAACCCCAACCTAACCCCAACCTAACCCCAACCTAACCCCAACCTAACCCCAACCTAACCCCAACCTAACCCCAACCTAACCCCAACCTAACCCCAACCTAACCCCAACCTAACCCCAACCTAACCCCAACCTAACCCCAACCTAACCCCAACCTAACCCCAACCTAACCCCAACCTAACCCCAACCTAACCCCAACCTAACCCCAACCTAACCCCAACCTAACCCCAACCTAACCCCAACCTAACCCCAACCTAACCCCAACCTAACCCCAACCTAACCCCAACCTAACCCCAACCTAACCCCAACCTAACCCCAACCTAACCCCAACCTAACCCCAACCTAACCCCAACCTAACCCCAACCTAACCCCAACCTAACCCCAACCTAACCCCAACCTAACCCCAACCTAACCCCAACCTAACCCCAACCTAACCCCAACCTAACCCCAACCTAACCCCAACCTAACCCCAACCTAACCCCAACCTAACCCCAACCTAACCCCAACCTAACCCCAACCTAACCCCAACCTAACCCCAACCTAACCCCAACCTAACCCCAACCTAACCCCAACCTAACCCCAACCTAACCCCAACCTAACCCCAACCTAACCCCAACCTAACCCCAACCTAACCCCAACCTAACCCCAACCTAACCCCAACCTAACCCCAACCTAACCCCAACCTAACCCCAACCTAACCCCAACCTAACCCCAACCTAACCCCAACCTAACCCCAACCTAACCCCAACCTAACCCCAACCTAACCCCAACCTAACCCCAACCTAACCCCAACCTAACCCCAACCTAACCCCAACCTAACCCCAACCTAACCCCAACCTAACCCCAACCTAACCCCAACCTAACCCCAACCTAACCCCAACCTAACCCCAACCTAACCCCAACCTAACCCCAACCTAACCCCAACCTAACCCCAACCTAACCCCAACCTAACCCCAACCTAACCCCAACCTAACCCCAACCTAACCCCAACCTAACCCCAACCTAACCCCAACCTAACCCCAACCTAACCCCAACCTAACCCCAACCTAACCCCAACCTAACCCCAACCTAACCCCAACCTAACCCCAACCTAACCCCAACCTAACCCCAACCTAACCCCAACCTAACCCCAACCTAACCCCAACCTAACCCCAACCTAACCCCAACCTAACCCCAACCTAACCCCAACCTAACCCCAACCTAACCCCAACCTAACCCCAACCTAACCCCAACCTAACCCCAACCTAACCCCAACCTAACCCCAACCTAACCCCAACCTAACCCCAACCTAACCCCAACCTAACCCCAACCTAACCCCAACCTAACCCCAACCTAACCCCAACCTAACCCCAACCTAACCCCAACCTAACCCCAACCTAACCCCAACCTAACCCCAACCTAACCCCAACCTAACCCCAACCTAACCCCAACCTAACCCCAACCTAACCCCAACCTAACCCCAACCTAACCCCAACCTAACCCCAACCTAACCCCAACCTAACCCCAACCTAACCCCAACCTAACCCCAACCTAACCCCAACCTAACCCCAACCTAACCCCAACCTAACCCCAACCTAACCCCAACCTAACCCCAACCTAACCCCAACCTAACCCCAACCTAACCCCAACCTAACCCCAACCTAACCCCAACCTAACCCCAACCTAACCCCAACCTAACCCCAACCTAACCCCAACCTAACCCCAACCTAACCCCAACCTAACCCCAACCTAACCCCAACCTAACCCCAACCTAACCCCAACCTAACCCCAACCTAACCCCAACCTAACCCCAACCTAACCCCAACCTAACCCCAACCTAACCCCAACCTAACCCCAACCTAACCCCAACCTAACCCCAACCTAACCCCAACCTAACCCCAACCTAACCCCAACCTAACCCCAACCTAACCCCAACCTAACCCCAACCTAACCCCAACCTAACCCCAACCTAACCCCAACCTAACCCCAACCTAACCCCAACCTAACCCCAACCTAACCCCAACCTAACCCCAACCTAACCCCAACCTAACCCCAACCTAACCCCAACCTAACCCCAACCTAACCCCAACCTAACCCCAACCTAACCCCAACCTAACCCCAACCTAACCCCAACCTAACCCCAACCTAACCCCAACCTAACCCCAACCTAACCCCAACCTAACCCCAACCTAACCCCAACCTAACCCCAACCTAACCCCAACCTAACCCCAACCTAACCCCAACCTAACCCCAACCTAACCCCAACCTAACCCCAACCTAACCCCAACCTAACCCCAACCTAACCCCAACCTAACCCCAACCTAACCCCAACCTAACCCCAACCTAACCCCAACCTAACCCCAACCTAACCCCAACCTAACCCCAACCTAACCCCAACCTAACCCCAACCTAACCCCAACCTAACCCCAACCTAACCCCAACCTAACCCCAACCTAACCCCAACCTAACCCCAACCTAACCCCAACCTAACCCCAACCTAACCCCAACCTAACCCCAACCTAACCCCAACCTAACCCCAACCTAACCCCAACCTAACCCCAACCTAACCCCAACCTAACCCCAACCTAACCCCAACCTAACCCCAACCTAACCCCAACCTAACCCCAACCTAACCCCAACCTAACCCCAACCTAACCCCAACCTAACCCCAACCTAACCCCAACCTAACCCCAACCTAACCCCAACCTAACCCCAACCTAACCCCAACCTAACCCCAACCTAACCCCAACCTAACCCCAACCTAACCCCAACCTAACCCCAACCTAACCCCAACCTAACCCCAACCTAACCCCAACCTAACCCCAACCTAACCCCAACCTAACCCCAACCTAACCCCAACCTAACCCCAACCTAACCCCAACCTAACCCCAACCTAACCCCAACCTAACCCCAACCTAACCCCAACCTAACCCCAACCTAACCCCAACCTAACCCCAACCTAACCCCAACCTAACCCCAACCTAACCCCAACCTAACCCCAACCTAACCCCAACCTAACCCCAACCTAACCCCAACCTAACCCCAACCTAACCCCAACCTAACCCCAACCTAACCCCAACCTAACCCCAACCTAACCCCAACCTAACCCCAACCTAACCCCAACCTAACCCCAACCTAACCCCAACCTAACCCCAACCTAACCCCAACCTAACCCCAACCTAACCCCAACCTAACCCCAACCTAACCCCAACCTAACCCCAACCTAACCCCAACCTAACCCCAACCTAACCCCAACCTAACCCCAACCTAACCCCAACCTAACCCCAACCTAACCCCAACCTAACCCCAACCTAACCCCAACCTAACCCCAACCTAACCCCAACCTAACCCCAACCTAACCCCAACCTAACCCCAACCTAACCCCAACCTAACCCCAACCTAACCCCAACCTAACCCCAACCTAACCCCAACCTAACCCCAACCTAACCCCAACCTAACCCCAACCTAACCCCAACCTAACCCCAACCTAACCCCAACCTAACCCCAACCTAACCCCAACCTAACCCCAACCTAACCCCAACCTAACCCCAACCTAACCCCAACCTAACCCCAACCTAACCCCAACCTAACCCCAACCTAACCCCAACCTAACCCCAACCTAACCCCAACCTAACCCCAACCTAACCCCAACCTAACCCCAACCTAACCCCAACCTAACCCCAACCTAACCCCAACCTAACCCCAACCTAACCCCAACCTAACCCCAACCTAACCCCAACCTAACCCCAACCTAACCCCAACCTAACCCCAACCTAACCCCAACCTAACCCCAACCTAACCCCAACCTAACCCCAACCTAACCCCAACCTAACCCCAACCTAACCCCAACCTAACCCCAACCTAACCCCAACCTAACCCCAACCTAACCCCAACCTAACCCCAACCTAACCCCAACCTAACCCCAACCTAACCCCAACCTAACCCCAACCTAACCCCAACCTAACCCCAACCTAACCCCAACCTAACCCCAACCTAACCCCAACCTAACCCCAACCTAACCCCAACCTAACCCCAACCTAACCCCAACCTAACCCCAACCTAACCCCAACCTAACCCCAACCTAACCCCAACCTAACCCCAACCTAACCCCAACCTAACCCCAACCTAACCCCAACCTAACCCCAACCTAACCCCAACCTAACCCCAACCTAACCCCAACCTAACCCCAACCTAACCCCAACCTAACCCCAACCTAACCCCAACCTAACCCCAACCTAACCCCAACCTAACCCCAACCTAACCCCAACCTAACCCCAACCTAACCCCAACCTAACCCCAACCTAACCCCAACCTAACCCCAACCTAACCCCAACCTAACCCCAACCTAACCCCAACCTAACCCCAACCTAACCCCAACCTAACCCCAACCTAACCCCAACCTAACCCCAACCTAACCCCAACCTAACCCCAACCTAACCCCAACCTAACCCCAACCTAACCCCAACCTAACCCCAACCTAACCCCAACCTAACCCCAACCTAACCCCAACCTAACCCCAACCTAACCCCAACCTAACCCCAACCTAACCCCAACCTAACCCCAACCTAACCCCAACCTAACCCCAACCTAACCCCAACCTAACCCCAACCTAACCCCAACCTAACCCCAACCTAACCCCAACCTAACCCCAACCTAACCCCAACCTAACCCCAACCTAACCCCAACCTAACCCCAACCTAACCCCAACCTAACCCCAACCTAACCCCAACCTAACCCCAACCTAACCCCAACCTAACCCCAACCTAACCCCAACCTAACCCCAACCTAACCCCAACCTAACCCCAACCTAACCCCAACCTAACCCCAACCTAACCCCAACCTAACCCCAACCTAACCCCAACCTAACCCCAACCTAACCCCAACCTAACCCCAACCTAACCCCAACCTAACCCCAACCTAACCCCAACCTAACCCCAACCTAACCCCAACCTAACCCCAACCTAACCCCAACCTAACCCCAACCTAACCCCAACCTAACCCCAACCTAACCCCAACCTAACCCCAACCTAACCCCAACCTAACCCCAACCTAACCCCAACCTAACCCCAACCTAACCCCAACCTAACCCCAACCTAACCCCAACCTAACCCCAACCTAACCCCAACCTAACCCCAACCTAACCCCAACCTAACCCCAACCTAACCCCAACCTAACCCCAACCTAACCCCAACCTAACCCCAACCTAACCCCAACCTAACCCCAACCTAACCCCAACCTAACCCCAACCTAACCCCAACCTAACCCCAACCTAACCCCAACCTAACCCCAACCTAACCCCAACCTAACCCCAACCTAACCCCAACCTAACCCCAACCTAACCCCAACCTAACCCCAACCTAACCCCAACCTAACCCCAACCTAACCCCAACCTAACCCCAACCTAACCCCAACCTAACCCCAACCTAACCCCAACCTAACCCCAACCTAACCCCAACCTAACCCCAACCTAACCCCAACCTAACCCCAACCTAACCCCAACCTAACCCCAACCTAACCCCAACCTAACCCCAACCTAACCCCAACCTAACCCCAACCTAACCCCAACCTAACCCCAACCTAACCCCAACCTAACCCCAACCTAACCCCAACCTAACCCCAACCTAACCCCAACCTAACCCCAACCTAACCCCAACCTAACCCCAACCTAACCCCAACCTAACCCCAACCTAACCCCAACCTAACCCCAACCTAACCCCAACCTAACCCCAACCTAACCCCAACCTAACCCCAACCTAACCCCAACCTAACCCCAACCTAACCCCAACCTAACCCCAACCTAACCCCAACCTAACCCCAACCTAACCCCAACCTAACCCCAACCTAACCCCAACCTAACCCCAACCTAACCCCAACCTAACCCCAACCTAACCCCAACCTAACCCCAACCTAACCCCAACCTAACCCCAACCTAACCCCAACCTAACCCCAACCTAACCCCAACCTAACCCCAACCTAACCCCAACCTAACCCCAACCTAACCCCAACCTAACCCCAACCTAACCCCAACCTAACCCCAACCTAACCCCAACCTAACCCCAACCTAACCCCAACCTAACCCCAACCTAACCCCAACCTAACCCCAACCTAACCCCAACCTAACCCCAACCTAACCCCAACCTAACCCCAACCTAACCCCAACCTAACCCCAACCTAACCCCAACCTAACCCCAACCTAACCCCAACCTAACCCCAACCTAACCCCAACCTAACCCCAACCTAACCCCAACCTAACCCCAACCTAACCCCAACCTAACCCCAACCTAACCCCAACCTAACCCCAACCTAACCCCAACCTAACCCCAACCTAACCCCAACCTAACCCCAACCTAACCCCAACCCTGTAGAAAGCATTCCAACCCTGTAGAAAGCATTCCAACTCTGTACAAAGGTATTCCAACACTGTCGAAAGCATTCCAACCCTGTAGATAGCATTCCTACTCGGTATAAAGGAATTCCAACTCTGTCGAAAGCACTCCAACCCTGTAGAAAGCATTCCAACACTGTAGAAAGCATTCCAACCCTGTAGAAAGCATTCCAACTCGGTATAAAGGAATTCCAACTCTATCGAAAACATTCCAACCCTGTAGAAAGCATTCCAACTCTGTACAATGTTATTCCAACACTGTCGAAAGCATTCCAACCCTGTAGAAAGCATTCCAACCCTGTAGAAAGCATTCCAACCCTGTAGAACGCATTGCAACCCAGTCGAAAGCATTCCAACTAGGTATAAAGGAATTCCAACCCTGTAGAAAGCATTCCAACTCTGCACAAAGGTATTCCAACACTGTCGAAAGAATTCCAACCCTGTAGATAGCATTTCTACTCGGTATAAAGGAATTCCAACTCTGTCGAAAGCAATCCAACCCTGGAGAAAGCATTCCAACCCTGTAGAAAGCATTCCAACCCTGTACAAAGGTATTCCAACACTGTCGAAAGCATTCCAACCCTGTAGATAGCATTCCTACTCGGTATAAAGGAATTCCAACTCTGTCGAAAGAACTCCAACCCTGTACAAAGGTATTCCAACCCTGGCGAAAGCATTCCAACCCTGTAGAAAGCATTCCTACTCGGTATAAAGGAATTCCAACTCTGTCGAAAGCACTCCAACCCTGTAGAAAGCATTCCAACCCTGTAGAAAGCATTCCAACCCTGTAGAAAGCATTCCAACTCGGTATAAAGGAATTCCAACTCTATCGAAAGCATTCCAACCCTGTAGAAAGCATTCCAACTCTGTACAATGTTATTCCAACACTGTCGAAAGCATCCCAACCCTGTAGAAAGCATTCGAACCCTGTAGAAAGCATTCCAACACTGTACAAAGTTATTCCAACACTGTCGAAAGCATTCCAACCCTGTAGATAGCATTCCTACTCGGTATAAAGGAATTCCAACTCTGTCGAAAGCACTCCAACCCTGTAGGAAGCATTCCAACCCTGTAGAAAGCATTCCAACCCTGCAGAAAGCATTCCAACTCGGTATAAAGGAATTCCAACTCTATCGAAAGCATTCCAACCCTGTAGAAAGCATTCCAACTCTGTACAATGTTATTCCAACACTGTCGAAAGCATTCCAACCCTGTAGAAAGCATTCGAACCCTGTAGAAAGCATTCCAACACTGTACAAAGTTATTCCAACACTGTCGAAAGCATTCCAACCCTGTAGAAAGCATTCCAACCCTGTAGAAAGCATTCCAACTCTGTATAAAGGTATTCCAACACTGTCGAAAGCATTCCAACCCTGTAGATAGCATTCCTACTAGGTATAAAGGAATTCCAACTCTGTCGAAAGCACTCCAACCCTGTAGAAAGCGTTCCAACCCTGTAGAAAGCATTCCAACCCTGTAGAAAGCATTCCAACTCGGTATAAAGGAATTCCAACTCTATCGAAAGCATTCCAACCCTGTAGAAAGCATTCCAACTCTGTACATTGTTATTCCAACACTGTCGAAAGCATCCCAACCCTGTAGAAAGCATTCGAACCCTGTAGAAAGCATTCCAACACTGTACAAAGTTATTCCAACACTGTCGAAAGCATTCCAACCCTGTAGATAGCATTCCTACTCGGTATAAAGGAATTCCAACTCTGTCGAAAGCACTCCAACCCTGTAGAAAGCATTCCAACCCTGTAGAAAGCATTCCAACCCTGTAGAAAGCATTCCAACTCGGTATAAAGGAATGCCAACTCTATCGAACGCATTCCAACCCTGCAGAAAGCATTCCAACTCTGTACAATGTTATTCCAACACTGTCGAAAGCATTCCAACCCTGCAGAAAGCACTCCAACCCTGTAGAAAGCATTCCAACACTGTAGAAAGCATTCCAACCCTGTAGAAAGCATTCCAACTCGGTATAAAGGAATTCCAACTCTATCGAAAACATTCCAACCCTGTAGAAAGCATTCCAACTCTGTACAATGTTATTCCAACACTGTCGAAAGCATTCCAACCCTGTAGAAAGCATTCCAACCCTGTAGAAAGCATTCCAACCCTGTAGAACGCATTGCAACCCAGTCGAAAGCATTCCAACTAGGTATAAAGGAATTCCAACCCTGTAGAAAGCATTCCAACTCTGCACAAAGGTATTCCAACACTGTCGAAAGAATTCCAACCCTGTAGATAGCATTTCTACTCGGTATAAAGGAATTCCAACTCTGTCGAAAGCAATCCAACCCTGGAGAAAGCATTCCAACCCTGTAGAAAGCATTCCAACCCTGTACAAAGGTATTCCAACACTGTCGAAAGCATTCCAACCCTGTAGATAGCATTCCTACTCGGTATAAAGGAATTCCAACTCTGTCGAAAGAACTCCAACCCTGTACAAAGGTATTCCAACCCTGGCGAAAGCATTCCAACCCTGTAGAAAGCATTCCTACTCGGTATAAAGGAATTCCAACTCTGTCGAAAGCACTCCAACCCTGTAGAAAGCATTCCAACCCTGTAGAAAGCATTCCAACCCTGTAGAAAGCATTCCAACTCGGTATAAAGGAATTCCAACTCTATCGAAAGCATTCCAACCCTGTAGAAAGCATTCCAACTCTGTACAATGTTATTCCAACACTGTCGAAAGCATCCCAACCCTGTAGAAAGCATTCGAACCCTGTAGAAAGCATTCCAACACTGTACAAAGTTATTCCAACACTGTCGAAAGCATTCCAACCCTGTAGATAGCATTCCTACTCGGTATAAAGGAATTCCAACTCTGTCGAAAGCACTCCAACCCTGTAGGAAGCATTCCAACCCTGTAGAAAGCATTCCAACCCTGCAGAAAGCATTCCAACTCGGTATAAAGGAATTCCAACTCTATCGAAAGCATTCCAACCCTGTAGAAAGCATTCCAACTCTGTACAATGTTATTCCAACACTGTCGAAAGCATTCCAACCCTGTAGAAAGCATTCGAACCCTGTAGAAAGCATTCCAACACTGTACAAAGTTATTCCAACACTGTCGAAAGCATTCCAACCCTGTAGAAAGCATTCCAACCCTGTAGAAAGCATTCCAACTCTGTATAAAGGTATTCCAACACTGTCGAAAGCATTCCAACCCTGTAGATAGCATTCCTACTAGGTATAAAGGAATTCCAACTCTGTCGAAAGCACTCCAACCCTGTAGAAAGCGTTCCAACCCTGTAGAAAGCATTCCAACCCTGTAGAAAGCATTCCAACTCGGTATAAAGGAATTCCAACTCTATCGAAAGCATTCCAACCCTGTAGAAAGCATTCCAACTCTGTACATTGTTATTCCAACACTGTCGAAAGCATCCCAACCCTGTAGAAAGCATTCGAACCCTGTAGAAAGCATTCCAACACTGTACAAAGTTATTCCAACACTGTCGAAAGCATTCCAACCCTGTAGATAGCATTCCTACTCGGTATAAAGGAATTCCAACTCTGTCGAAAGCACTCCAACCCTGTAGAAAGCATTCCAACCCTGTAGAAAGCATTCCAACCCTGTAGAAAGCATTCCAACTCGGTATAAAGGAATGCCAACTCTATCGAACGCATTCCAACCCTGCAGAAAGCATTCCAACTCTGTACAATGTTATTCCAACACTGTCGAAAGCATTCCAACCCTGCAGAAAGCACTCCAACCCTGTAGAAAGCATTCCGACCCTGTAGAAAGTATTCCAACCCTGTGGGAAGCATTCCAACCCTGTAGAAAGCATTCCAACTCTGTACAAAGGTATTCCAACACTGTCGAAAGCATTCCAACCCTGTAGATAGCATTCCTACTCGGTATAAAGGAATTCCAACTCTGTCGAAAGCACTCCAACCCTGTAGAAAGCATTCCAACCCTGTAGAAAGCATTCCAACCCTGTAGAAAGCATTCCAACCCTGTAGAAAGCATTCCAACTCGGTATAAAGGAATTCCAACTCTATCGAACGCATTCCAACCCTGCAGAAAGCATTCCAACTCTGTACAATGTTATTCCAACACTGTCGAAAGCATTCCAACCCTGCAGAAAGCACTCCAACCCTGTAGAAAGCATTCCGACCCTGTAGAAAGCATTCCAACCCTGTGGGAAGCATTCCAACCCTGTAGAAAGCATTCCAACTCTGTACAAAGGTATTCCAACACTGTCGAAAGCATTCCAACCCTGTAGATAGCATTCCAACCCTGTAGAAAGCATTCCAACCCTGCAGAAAGCATTCCAACTCTGTACAATGTTATTCCAACACTGTCGAAAGCATTCCAACCCTGCAGAAAGCACTCCAACCCTGTAGAAAGCATTCCAACCCTGTAGAAAGCATCCCAACTCGGTATAAAGGAATTCCAACTCTATGGAAAGCGTTCCACCCCTGTAGCAAGCATTCCAACTCTGTACAAAGTTATTCCAACACTGTCGAAAGCATTCCAACCCTGTAGAAAGCATTCCAACCCTGTAGAAAGCATTCCAACTCTGTACAAAGGTATTCCAACACTGTCGAAAGCATTCCAACCCTGTAGAAAGCATTCCAACCCTGTAGAAAGCATTCCAACTCTGTACAAAGGTATTCCAACACTGTCGAAAGCATTCCAACCCTGTAGAAAGCATTCCAACCCTGTAGAAAGCATTCCAACCCTGTACAAAGCATTCCAACTCGGTATAAAGGAATTCCAACTCTACGGAAAGCGTCCCAACCCTGTAGAAAGCATTCCAACTCTGTACAAAGTTATTCCAACACTGTCGAAAGCATTCCAACCCTGTAGAAAGCATTCCAACCCTGCAGAAAGCATTCCAACTCTGTACAAAGGTATTCCAACACTGTCGAAAGCATTCCAACCCTGTAGATAGCATTCCTACTCGGTATAAAGGAATTCCAACTCTGTCGAAAGCACTCCAACCCTGTAGAAAGCATTCCAACACTGTAGAAAGCATTCCAACCCTGTAGAAAGCATTCCAACTCGGTATAAAGGAATTCCAACTCTATCGAAAGCATTCCAACCCTGTAGAAAGCATTCCAACTCTGTACAATGTTAATCCAACACTGTCGGAAGCATTCCAACCCTGTAGAAAGCATTCCAACCATGTAGAAACCATTCCAACCCTGTAGAAAGCATTCCAACTCTGTACAAAGGTATTCCAACACTGTCGAAAGAATTCCAACCCTGTAGATAGCATTCCTACTCGGTATAAAGGAATTCCAACTCTGTCGAAAGCACTCCAACCCTGGAGAAAGCATTCCAACCCTCTAGAAAGCATTCCAACCCTGTACAAAGCATCCCAACCCTGTAGAAAGCATCCCAACTCGGTATAAAGGAATTCCAACTCTATTGAAAGCATTCCAACACTGTCGAAAGCATTCCAACCCTGTAGAAAGCATTCCAACTCTGTACAAAGCTATTCCAACACTGTCGAAAGCATTCCAACCCTGTAGATAGCATTCCAACCCTGTAGAACGCATTGCAACCCTGTTGAAAGCAGCCCAACTCTGTACAAAGGTATTCCAACACTGTCGAAAGCATTCCAACCCTGTAGATAGCATTCCAAACCTGTAGAACGCATTCCAACTCTGTACAAAGGTATTCCAACACTGTCGAAAGCATTCCAACCCTGTAGAAAGAATTCCAACTCTGTACAAAGTTATTCCAACACTGTCGAAAGCATTCCAACCCTCTAGGAAGCTTACCAACCCTGTAGATAGCATTCCAACCATGTAGAACGCATTGCAACACTGTCGAAATCATTCCAACTCGGTATAAAGGAATTCCAACTCTGTCGAAAGAACTCCAACCCTGTACAAAGGTATTCCAACCCTGGCGAAAGCATTCCAACCCTGTAGAAAGCATTCCAACCCTGTAGAAAGCATGCCAACCCTGTAGAAAGCATTCCTACTCGGTATAAAGGAATTCCAACTCTGTCGAAAGCACTCCAACCCTGTAGAAAGCATTCCAACCCTGTAGAAAGCATTCCAACCCTGTAGAAAGCATTCCAACTCGGTATAAAGGAATTCCACCTCTATCGAAAGCATTCCAACCATGTAGAAAGCATTCCAACTCTGTACAATGTTATTCCAACACTGTCGAAAGCATCCCAACCCTGTAGAAAGCATTCGAACCCTGTAGAAAGCATTCCAACACTGTACAAAGTTATTCCAACACTGTCGAAAGCATTCCAACCCTGTAGATAGCATTCCTACTCGGTATAAAGGAATTCCAACTCTGTCAAAAGCACTCCAACCCTGTAGAAAGCATTCCAACCCTGTAGAAAGCATTCCAACCCTGTAGAAAGCATTCCAACCCTGTAGAAAGCATTCCAACTCGGTATAAAGGAATTCCAACTCTATCGAAAGCATTCCAACCCTGTAGAAAGCATTCCAACTCTGTACAATGTTATTCCAACACTGTCGAAAGCATTCCAACCCTGTAGAAAGCATTCGAACACTGTAGAAAGCATTCGAACCCTGTAGAAAGCATTCGAACACTGTACAAAGTTATTCCAACACTGTCGAAAGCATTCCAACCCTGTGGCAAGCATTCCAACCCTGTAGAAAGCATTACAACTCTGTACAAAGGTATTCCAAAACTGTCGAAAGCATTCCAACCCTGTAGATAGCATTCCTACTCGGTATAAAGGAATTCCAACTCTGTCGAAAGCACTCCAACCCTGTAGAAAGCATTCCAACCCTGTAGAAAGCATTCCAACCCTGTAGAAAGCATTCCAACCCTGTAGAAAGCATTCCAACTCGGTATAAAGGAATTCCAACTCTATGGAAAGCGTCCCAACCCTGTAGAAAGCATTCCAACTCTGTACAAAGTTATTCCAACACTGTCGAAAGCATTCCAACCCTGTAGAAAGCATTCCAACCCTGTAGAAAGCATTCCAACTCTGTACAAAGGTATTCCAACACTGTCGAAAGCATTCCAACCCTGTAGATAGCATTCCTACTCGGTATAAAGGAATTCCAACTCTGTCGAAAGCACTCCAACCCTGTAGAAAGCATTCCAACACTGTAGAAAGCATTCCAACCCTGTAGAAAGCATTCCAACTCGGTATAAAGGAATTCCAACTCTATCGAAAACATTCCAACCCTGTAGAAAGCATTCCAACTCTGTACAATGTTATTCCAACACTGTCGAAAGCATTCCAACCCTGTAGAAAGCATTCCAACCCTGTAGAAAGCATTCCAACCCTGTAGAACGCATTGCAACCCAGTCGAAAGCATTCCAACTAGGTATAAAGGAATTCCAACCCTGTAGAAAGCATTCCAACTCTGCACAAAGGTATTCCAACACTGTCGAAAGAATTCCAACCCTGTAGATAGCATTTCTACTCGGTATAAAGGAATTCCAACTCTGTCGAAAGCAATCCAACCCTGGAGAAAGCATTCCAACCCTGTAGAAAGCATTCCAACCCTGTACAAAGGTATTCCAACACTGTCGAAAGCATTCCAACCCTGCAGAAAGCATTCCAACTCGGTATAAAGGAATTCCAACTCTATCGAAAGCATTCCAACCCTGTAGAAAGCATTCCAACTCTGTACAATGTTATTCCAACCCTGTAGAAAGCATTCCAACCCTGTAGAAAGCATTCCAACTCTGTATAAAGGTATTCCAACACTGTCGAAAGCATTCCAACCCTGTAGATAGCATTCCTACTAGGTATAAACGAATTCCAACTCTGTCGAAAGCACTCCAACCCTGTAGAAAGCGTTCCAACCCTGTAGAAAGCATTCCAACCCTGTAGAAAGCATTCCAACTCGGTATAAAGGAATTCCAACTCTATCGAAAGCATTCCAACCCTGTAGAAAGCATTCCAACTCTGTACATTGTTATTCCAACACTGTCGAAAGCATCCCAACCCTGTAGAAAGCATTCGAACCCTGTAGAAAGCATTCCAACACTGTACAAAGTTATTCCAACACTGTCGAAAGCATTCCAACCCTGTAGATAGCATTCCTACTCGGTATAAAGGAATTCCAACTCTGTCGAAAGCACTCCAACCCTGTAGAAAGCATTCCAACCCTGTAGAAAGCATTCCAACCCTGTAGAAAGCATTCCAACTCGGTATAAAGGAATTCCAACTCTATCGAAAGCATTCCAACCCTGTAGAAAGCATTCCAACTCTGTACAATGTTATTCCAACACTGTCGAAAGCATTCCAACCCTGTAGAAAGCATTCGAACCCTGTAGAAAGCATTCCAACACTGTACAAAGTTATTCCAACACTGTCGAAAGCATTCCAACCCTGTAGAAAGCATTCCAACCCTGTAGAAAGCATTCCAACCCTGTAGAAAGCATTCCAACTCTGTACAAAGGTATTCCAACACTGTCGAAAGCATTCCAACCCTGTAGATAGCATTCCTACTCGGTATAAAGGAATTCCAACTCTGTCGAAAGCACTCCAACCCTGTAGAAAGCACTCAAACCCTGTAGAAAGCATTCCAACCCTGTAGAAAGCATTCCAACCCTGTAGAAAGCATTCCAACTCGGTATAAAGGAATTCCAACTCTATCGAAAGCATTCCAACCCTGTACAAAGGTATTCCGACCCTGGCGAAAGCATTCCAACCCTGTAGAAAGCATTCCAACCCCGTAGAAAGCATTCCAACACTGTAGAAAGCATTCCTACTCGGTATAAAGGAATTCCAACTCTGTCGAAAGCACTCCAACCCTGTAGAAAGCATTCCAACCCTGTAGAAAGCATTCCAACCCTGTAGAAAGCATTCCAATTCGGTATAAAGGAATTCCAACTCTATCGAAAGCATTCCAACCCTGTAGAAAGCATTCCAACTCTGTGCAATGTTATTCCAACACTGTCGAAAGCATTCCAACCCTGTAGAAAGCATTCGAACCCTGTAGAAAGCATTCCAACTCTGTACAAAGGTATTCCAACACTGTCGAAAGCATTCCAACCCTGTAGATAGCATTCCTACTCGGTATAAAGGAATTCCAACTCTGTCGAAAGCACTCCAACCCTGTAGAAAGCATTCCAACCCTGTAGAAAGCATTCCAACCCTGTAGAAAGCATTCCAACCCTGTAGAAAGCATTCCAACTCGGTATAGAGGAATTCCAACTCTATCGAAAGCATTCCAACCCTGCAGAAAGCATTCCAACTCTGTACAATGTTATTCCAACACATCGAAAGCATTCCAACCCTGTAGAAAGCAATCCAACCCTGTAGAAAGCATTCCAACCCTGTAGAAAGCATTCCAACCCTGTAGAAAGCATTCCAACCCTGTAGAAAGCATTCCAACCCTGTACAAAGGTATTCCAACACTGTCGAAAGCATTCCAACCCTGTAGATAGCATTCCTACTCGGTATAAAGGAATTCCAAATCTGTCGAAAGCACTCCAACCCTGTAGAAAGCATTCCAACCCTGTAGAAAGCATTCCAACCCTGGAGAAAGCATTCCAACTCGGTATAAAGGAATTCCAACTATATCGAAAGCATTCCAACCCTGCAGAAAGCATTCCAACTCTGTACAATGTTATTCCAACACTGTCGAAAGCATTCCAACCCTGTAGAAAGCATTCCAACCCTGTAGAAAGCATTCCAACTCTGTACAAAGGTATTCCAATCCTGTAGAAAGCATTCCAACCCTGTAGAAAGCATTCCAACTCGGTATAAAGGAATTCCAACTCTATCGAAAGCATTCCAATCCTGTAGAAAGCATTCCAACTCTGTACAAAGGTATTCCAACCCTGTAGAAAGCATTCCAACCCTGTAGAAAGCATTCCAACTCGGTATAAAGGAATTCCAACTCTATCGAAAGCATTCCAACCCTGTAGAAAGCATTCCAACTCTGTACAATGTTATTCCAACACTGTCGAATGCGTTCCAACCCTGTAGAAAGCATTCCAACTCTGTACAAAGTTATTCCAACACTGTCGAAAGCATTCCAACCCTGTAGAAAGCATTCCAACCCTGTAGAAAGCATTCCAACTCTGTACAAAGGTATTCCAACCCTGTAGAAAGCATTCCAACCCTGTAGAAAGCATTCCAACTCGGTATAAAGGAATTCCAACTCTACGGAAAGCGTCCCAACCCTGTAGAAAGCATTCCAACTCTGTACAAAGTTATTCCAACACTGTCGAAAGCATTCCAACCCTGTAGAAAGCATTCCAACCCTGTAGAAAGCATTCCAACTCTGTACAAAGGTATTCCAACACTGTCGAAAGCATTCCAACCCTGTAGATAGCATTCCTACTCGGTATAAAGGAATTCCAACTCTGTCGAAAGCACTCCAACCCTGTAGAAAGCATTCCAACACTGTAGAAAGCATTCCAACCCTGTAGAAAGCATTCCAACTCGGTATAAAGGAATTCCAACTCTATCGAAAGCATTCCAACCCTGTAGAAAGCATTCCAACTCTGTACAATGTTAATCCAACACTGTCGGAAGCATTCCAACCCTGTAGAAAGCATTCCAACCATGTAGAAACCATTCCAACCCTGTAGAAAGCATTCCAACTCTGTACAAAGGTATTCCAACACTGTCGAAAGAATTCCAACCCTGTAGATAGCATTCCTACTCGGTATAAAGGAATTCCAACTCTGTCGAAAGCACTCCAACCCTGGAGAAAGCATTCCAACCCTGTAGAAAGCATTCCAACCCTGTACAAAGCATCCCAACCCTGTAGAAAGCATCCCAACTCGGTATAAAGGAATTCCAACTCTATTGAAAGCATTCCAACACTGTCGAAAGCATTCCAACCCTGTAGAAAGCATTCCAACTCTGTACAAAGGTATTCCAACACTGTCGAAAGCATTCCAACCCTGTAGATAGCATTCCAACCCTGTAGAACGCATTGCAACCCTGATGAAAGCAGCCCAACTCTGTACAAAGGTATTCCAACACTGTCGAAAGCATTCCAACCCTGTAGATAGCATTCCAAACCTGTAGAACGCATTCCAACTCTGTACAAAGGTATTCCAACACTGTCGAAAGCATTCCAACCCTGTAGAAAGCATTCCAACTCTGTACAAAGTTATTCCAACACTGTCGAAAGCATTCCAACCCTGTAGGAAGCTTACCAACCCTGTAGATAGCATTCCAACCATGTAGAACGCATTGCAACACTGTCGAAATCATTCCAACTCGGTATAAAGGAATTCCAACTCTGTCGAAAGAACTCCAACCCTGTACAAAGGTATTCCAACCCTGGCGAAAGCATTCCAACCCTGTAGAAAGCATTCCAACCCTGTAGAAAGCATGCCAACCCTGTAGAAAGCATTCCTACTCGGTATAAAGGAATTCCAACTCTGTCGAAAGCACTCCAACCCTGTAGAAAGCATTCCAACCCTGTAGAAAGCATTCCAACCCTGTAGAAAGCATTCCAACTCGGTATAAAGGAATTCCACCTCTATCGAAAGCATTCCAACCATGTAGAAAGCATTCCAACTCTGTACAATGTTATTCCAACACTGTCGAAAGCATCCCAACCCTGTAGAAAGCATTCGAACCCTGTAGAAAGCATTCCAACACTGTACAAAGTTATTCCAACACTGTCGAAAGCATTCCAACCCTGTAGATAGCATTCCTACTCGGTATAAAGGAATTCCAACTCTGTCGAAAGCACTCCAACCCTGTAGAAAGCATTCCAACCCTGTAGAAAGCATTCCAACCCTGTAGAAAGCATTCCAACTCGGTATAAAGGAATTCCAACTCTATCGAAAGCATTCCAACCCTGTAGAAAGCATTCCAACTCTGTACAATGTTATTCCAACACTGTCGAAAGCATTCCAACCCTGTAGAAAGCATTCGAACCCTGTAGAAAGCATTCGAACCCTGTAGAAAGCATTCGAACACTGTACAAAGTTATTCCAACACTGTCGAAAGCATTCCAACCCTGTGGCAAGCATTCCAACCCTGTAGAAAGCATTACAACTCTGTACAAAGGTATTCCAACACTGTCGAAAGCATTCCAACCCTGTAGATAGCATTCCTACTCGGTATAAAGGAATTCCAACTCTGTCGAAAGCACTCCAACCCTGTAGAAAGCATTCCAACCCTGTAGAAAGCATTCCAACCCTGTAGAAAGCATTCCAACCCTGTAGAAAGCATTCCAACTCGGTATAAAGGAATTCCAACTCTATCGAACGCATTCCAACCCTGCAGAAAGCATTCCAACTCTGTACAATGTTATTCCAACACTGTCGAAAGCATTCCAACCCTGCAGAAAGCACTCCAACCCTGTAGAAAGCATTCCGACCCTGTAGAAAGCATTCCAACCCTGTGGGAAGCATTCCAACCCTGTAGAAAGCATTCCAACTCTGTACAAAGGTATTCCAACACTGTCGAAAGCATTCCAACCCTGTAGATAGCATTCCAACCCTGTAGAAAGCATTCAAACCCTGTAGAAAGCATCCCAAATCGGTATAAAGGAATTCCAACTCTATCGAAAGCATTCCAACCCTGTAGAAAGCATCCCAACTCGGTATAAAGGAATTCCAACTCTATGGAAAGCGTTCCACCCCTGTAGAAAGCATTCCAACTCTGTACAAAGTTATTCCAACACTGTCGAAAGCATTCCAACCCTGTAGAAAGCATTCCAACCCTGTAGAAAGCATTCCAACTCTGTACAAAGGTATTCCAACACTGTCGAAAGCATTCCAACCCTGTAGAAAGCATTCCAACCCTGTAGAAAGCATTCCAACTCTGTACAAAGGTATTCCAACACTGTCGAAAGCATTCCAACCCTGTAGAAAGCATTCCAACCCTGTAGAAAGCATTCCAACCCTGTAGAAAGCATTGCAACTCGGTATAAAGGAATTCCAACTCTACGGAAAGCGTCCCAACCCTGTAGAAAGCATTCCAACTCTGTACAAAGTTATTCCAACACTGTCGAAAGCATTCCAACCCTGTAGAAAGCATTCCAACCCTGTAGAAAGCATTCCAACTCTGTACAAAGGTATTCCAACACTGTCGAAAGCATTCCAACCCTGTAGATAGCATTCCTACTCGGTATAAAGGAATTCCAACTCTGTCGAAAGCACTCCAACCCTGTAGAAAGCATTCCAACACTGTAGAAAGCATTCCAACCCTGTAGAAAGCATTCCAACTCGGTATAAAGGAATTCCAACTCTATCGAAAGCATTCCAACCCTGTAGAAAGCATTCCAACTCTGTACAATGTTAATCCAACACTGTCGGAAGCATTCCAACCCTGTAGAAAGCATTCCAACCATGTAGAAACCATTCCAACCCTGTAGAAAGCATTCCAACTCTGTACAAAGGTATTCCAACACTGTCGAAAGAATTCCAACCCTGTAGATAGCATTCCTACTCGGTATAAAGGAATTCCAACTCTGTCGAAAGCACTCCAACCCTGGAGAAAGCATTCCAACCCTCTAGAAAGCATTCCAACCCTGTACAAAGCATCCCAACCCTGTAGAAAGCATCCCAACTCGGTATAAAGGAATTCCAACTCTATTGAAAGCATTCCAACACTGTCGAAAGCATTCCAACCCTGTAGAAAGCATTCCAACTCTGTACAAAGCTATTCCAACACTGTCGAAAGCATTCCAACCCTGTAGATAGCATTCCAACCCTGTAGAACGCATTGCAACCCTGTTGAAAGCAGCCCAACTCTGTACAAAGGTATTCCAACACTGTCGAAAGCATTCCAACCCTGTAGATAGCATTCCAAACCTGTAGAACGCATTCCAACTCTGTACAAAGGTATTCCAACACTGTCGAAAGCATTCCAACCCTGTAGAAAGCATTCCAACTCTGTACAAAGTTATTCCAACACTGTCGAAAGCATTCCAACCCTGTAGGAAGCTTACCAACCCTGTAGATAGCATTCCAACCATGTAGAACGCATTGCAACACTGTCGAAATCATTCCAACTCGGTATAAAGGAATTCCAACTCTGTCGAAAGAACTCCAACCCTGTACAAAGGTATTCCAACCCTGGCGAAAGCATTCCAACCCTGTAGAAAGCATTCCAACCCTGTAGAAAGCATTCCAACTCGGTATAAAGGAATTCCACCTCTATCGAAAGCATTCCAACCATGTAGAAAGCATTCCAACTCTGTACAATGTTATTCCAACACTGTCGAAAGCATCCCAACCCTGTAGAAAGCATTCGAACCCTGTAGAAAGCATTCCAACACTGTACAAAGTTATTCCAACACTGTCGAAAGCATTCCAACCCTGTAGATAGCATTCCTACTCGGTATAAAGGAATTCCAACTCTGTCAAAAGCACTCCAACCCTGTAGAAAGCATTCCAACCCTGTAGAAAGCATTCCAACCCTGTAGAAAGCATTCCAACCCTGTAGAAAGCATTCCAACTCGGTATAAAGGAATTCCAACTCTATCGAAAGCATTCCAACCCTGTAGAAAGCATTCCAACTCTGTACAATGTTATTCCAACACTGTCGAAAGCATTCCAACCCTGTAGAAAGCATTCGAACACTGTAGAAAGCATTCGAACCCTGTAGAAAGCATTCGAACACTGTACAAAGTTATTCCAACACTGTCGAAAGCATTCCAACCCTGTGGCAAGCATTCCAACCCTGTAGAAAGCATTACAACTCTGTACAAAGGTATTCCAACACTGTCGAAAGCATTCCAACCCTGTAGATAGCATTCCTACTCGGTATAAAGGAATTCCAACTCTGTCGAAAGCACTCCAACCCTGTAGAAAGCATTCCAACCCTGTAGAAAGCATTCCAACCCTGTAGAAAGCATTCCAACCCTGTAGAAAGCATTCCAACTCGGTATAAAGGAATTCCAACTCTATCGAACGCATTCCAACCCTGTAGAAAGCATTCCGACCCTGTAGAAAGCATTCCAACTCGGTATAAAGGAATTCCAACTCTATGGAAAGCGTCCCAACCCTGTAGAAAGCATTCCAACTCTGTACAAAGTTATTCCAACACTGTCGAAAGCATTCCAACCCTGTAGAAAGCATTCCAACCCTGTAGAAAGCATTCCAACTCTGTACAAAGGTATTCCAACACTGTCGAAAGCATTCCAACCCTGTAGATAGCATTCCTACTCGGTATAAAGGAATTCCAACTCTGTCGAAAGCACTCCAACCCTGTAGAAAGCATTCCAACACTGTAGAAAGCATTCCAACCCTGTAGAAAGCATTCCAACTCGGTATAAAGGAATTCCAACTCTATCGAAAACATTCCAACCCTGTAGAAAGCATTCCAACTCTGTACAATGTTATTCCAACACTGTCGAAAGCATTCCAACCCTGTAGAAAGCATTCCAACCCTGTAGAAAGCATTCCAACCCTGTAGAACGCATTGCAACCCAGTCGAAAGCATTCCAACTAGGTATAAAGGAATTCCAACCCTGTAGAAAGCATTCCAACTCTGCACAAAGGTATTCCAACACTGTCGAAAGAATTCCAACCCTGTAGATAGCATTTCTACTCGGTATAAAGGAATTCCAACTCTGTCGAAAGCAATCCAACCCTGGAGAAAGCACTACAACCCTGTAGAAAGCATTCCAACCCTGTACAAAGGTATTCCAACACTGTCGAAAGCATTCCAACCCTGTAGATAGCATTCCTACTCGGTATAAAGGAATTCCAACTCTGTCGAAAGAACTCCAACCCTGTACAAAGGTATTCCAACCCTGGCGAAAGCATTCCAACCCTGTAGAAAGCATTCCTACTCGGTATAAAGGAATTCCAACTCTGTCGAAAGCACTCCAACCCTGTAGAAAGCATTCCAACCCTGTAGAAAGCATTCCAACCCTGTAGAAAGCATTCCAACCCTGTAGAAAGCATTCCAACTCGGTATAAAGGAATTCCAACTCTATCGAAAGCATTCCAACCCTGTAGAAAGCATTCCAACTCTGTACAATGTTATTCCAACACTGTCGAAAGCATCCCAACCCTGTAGAAAGCATTCGAACCCTGTAGAAAGCATTCCAACACTGTACAAAGTTATTCCAACACTGTCGAAAGCATTCCAACCCTGTAGATAGCATTCCTACTCGGTATAAAGGAATTCCAACTCTGTCGAAAGCACTCCAACCCTGTAGGAAGCATTCCAACCCTGTAGAAAGCATTCCAACCCTGCAGAAAGCATTCCAACTCGGTATAAAGGAATTCCAACTCTATCGAAAGCATTCCAACCCTGTAGAAAGCATTCCAACTCTGTACAATGTTATTCCAACACTGTCGAAAGCATTCCAACCCTGTAGAAAGCATTCGAACCCTGTAGAAAGCATTCCAACACTGTACAAAGTTATTCCAACACTGTCGAAAGCATTCCAACCCTGTAGAAAGCATTCCAACCCTGTAGAAAGCATTCCAACTCTGTACAAAGGTATTCCAACACTGTCGAAAGCATTCCAACCCTGTAGATAGCATTCCTACTAGGTATAAAGGAATTCCAACTCTGTCGAAAGCACTCCAACCCTGTAGAAAGCGTTCCAACCCTGTAGAAAGCATTCCAACCCTGTAGAAAGCATTCCAACTCGGTATAAAGGAATTCCAACTCTATCGAAAGCATTCCAACCCTGTAGAAAGCATTCCAACTCTGTACATTGTTATTCCAACACTGTCGAAAGCATCCCAACCCTGTAGAAAGCATTCGAACCCTGTAGAAAGCATTCCAACACTGTACAAAGTTATTCCAACACTGTCGAAAGCATTCCAACCCTGTAGATAGCATTCCTACTCGGTATAAAGGAATTCCAACTCTGTCGAAAGCACTCCAACCCTGTAGAAAGCATTCCAACCCTGTAGAAAGCATTCCAACCCTGTAGAAAGCATTCCAACTCGGTATAAAGGAATTCCAACTCTATCGAAAGCATTCCAACCCTGTAGAAAGCATTCCAACTCTGTACAATGTTATTCCAACACTGTCGAAAGCATTCCAACCCTGTAGAAAGCATTCGAACCCTGTAGAAAGCATTCCAACACTGTACAAAGTTATTCCAACACTGTCGAAAGCATTCCAACCCTGTAGAAAGCATTCCAACCCTGTAGAAAGCATTCCAACTCTGTACAAAGGTATTCCAACACTGTCGAAAGCATTCCAACCCTGTAGATAGCATTCCTACTCGGTATAAAGGAATTCCAACTCTGTCGAAAGCACTCCAACCCTGTAGAAAGCACTCAAACCCTGTAGAAAGCATTCCAACCCTGTAGAAAGCATTCCAACCCTGTAGAAAGCATTCCAACTCGGTATAAAGGAATTCCAACTCTATCGAAAGCATTCCAACCCTGTACAAAGGTATTCCGACCCTGGCGAAAGCATTCCAACCCTGTAGAAAGCATTCCAACCCCGTAGAAAGCATTCCAACACTGTAGAAAGCATTCCTACTCGGTATAAAGGAATTCCAACTCTGTCGAAAGCACTCCAACCCTGTAGAAAGCATTCCAACCCTGTAGAAAGCATTCCAACCCTGTAGAAAGCATTCCAACTCGGTATAAAGGAATTCCAACTCTATCGAAAGCATTCCAACCCTGTAGAAAGCATTCCAACTCTGTACAATGTTATTCCAACACTGTCGAAAGCATTCCAACCCTGTAGAAAGCATTCGAACCCTGTAGAAAGCATTCCAACTCTGTACAAAGGTATTCCAACACTGTCGAAAGCATTCCAACCCTGTAGATAGCATTCCTACTCGGTATAAAGGAATTCCAACTCTGTCGAAAGCACTCCAACCCTGTAGAAAGCATTCCAACCCTGTAGAAAGCATTCCAACCCTGTAGAAAGCATTCCAACCCTGTAGAAAGCATTCCAACTCGGTATAGAGGAATTCCAACTCTATCGAAAGCATTCCAACCCTGCAGAAAGCATTCCAACTCTGTACAATGTTATTCCAACACATCGAAAGCATTCCAACCCTGTAGAAAGCAATCCAACCCTGTAGAAAGCATTCCAACCCTGTAGAAAGCATTCCAACCCTGTAGAAAGCATTCCAACCCTGTAGAAAGCATTCCAACCCTGTAGAAAGCATTCCAACCCTGGAGAAAGCATTCCAACTCGGTATAAAGGAATTCCAACTATATCGAAAGCATTCCAACCCTGCAGAAAGCATTCCAACTCTGTACAATGTTATTCCAACACTGTCGAAAGCATTCCAACCCTGTAGAAAGCATTCCAACCCTGTAGAAAGCATTCCAACTCTGTACAAAGGTATTCCAACCCTGTAGAAAGCATTCCAGCCCTGTAGAAAGCATTCCAACTCGGTATAAAGGAATTCCAACTCTATCGAAAGCATTCCAATCCTGTAGAAAGCATTCCAACTCTGTACAAAGGTATTCCAACCCTGTAGAAAGCATTCCAACCCTGTAGAAAGCATTCCAACTCGGTATAAAGGAATTCCAACTCTATCGAAAGCATTCCAACCCTGTAGAAAGCATTCCAACTCTGTACAATGTTATTCCAACACTGTCGAATGCGTTCCAACCCTGTAGAAAGCATTCCAACTCTGTACAAAGTTATTCCAACACTGTCGAAAGCATTCCAACCCTGTAGAAAGCATTCCAACCCTGTAGAAAGCATTCCAACTCTGTACAAAGGTATTCCAACCCTGTAGAAAGCATTCCAACCCTGTAGAAAGCATTCCAACTCGGTATAAAGGAATTCCAACTCTATCGAAAGCATTCCAACCCTGTAGAAAGCATTCCAACTCTGTACAAAGGTATTCCAACCCTGTAGAAAGCATTCCAACCCTGTAGAAAGCATTCCAACTCGGTATAAAGGAATTCCAACTCTATCGAAAGCATTCCAACCCTGTAGAAAGCATTCCAACTCTGTACAATGTTATTCCAACACTGTCGAATGCGTTCCAACCCTGTAGAAAGCATTCCAACACTGTACAAAGTTATTCCAACACTGTCGAAAGCATTCCAACCCTGTAGATAGCATTCCTACTCGGTATAAAGGAATTCCAACTCTGTCGAAAGCACTCCAACCCTGTAGAAAGCATTCCAACCCTGTAGAAAGCATTCCAACCCTGTAGAAAGCATTCCAACTCGGTATAAAGGAATTCCAACTCTATCGAAAGCATTCCAACCCTGTAGAAAGCATTCCAACTCTGTACAATGTTATTCCAACACTGTCGAATGCGTTCCAACCCTGTAGAAAGCATTCCAACACTGTACAAAGTTATTCCAACACTGTCGAATGCGTTCCAACCCTGTAGAAAGCATTCCAACACTGTACAAAGTTATTCCAACACTGTCGAATGCGTTCCAACCCTGTAGAAAGCATTCCAACTCTGTACAAAGTTATTCCAACACTGTCGAAAGCATTCCAACCCTGTAGAAAGCATTCCAACCCCGTAGAAAGCATTCCAACACTGTAGAAAGCATTCCTACTCGGTATAAAGGAATTCCAACTCTGTCGAAAGCACTCCAACCCTGTAGAAAGCATTCCAACCCTGTAGAAAGCATTCCAACCCTGTAGAAAGCATTCCAACTCGGTATAAAGGAATTCCAACTCTATCGAAAGCATTCCAACCCTGTAGAAAGCATTCCAACTCTGTACAATGTTATTCCAACACTGTCGAAAGCATTCCAACCCTGTAGAAAGCATTCGAACCCTGTAGAAAGCATTCCCACTCTGTACAAAGGTATTCCAACACTGTCGAAGGCATTCCAACACTGTCGAAAGCATTCCAACCCTGTAGATAGCATTCCTACTCGGTATAAAGGAATTCCAACTCTGTCGAAAGCACTCCAACCCTGTAGAAAGCATTCCAACCCTGTAGAAAGCATTCCAACACTGTAGAAAGCATTCCAACCCTGTAGAAGGCATTCCAACTCGGTATGAAGGAATTCCAACTCTATCGAAAGCATTCCAACCCTGCAGAAAGCATTCCAACTCTGTACAATGTTATTCCAACACTGTCGAAAGCATTCCAACCCTGTAGAAAGCATTCCAACCCTGTAGAAAGCATTCCAACCCTGTAGAAAGCATTCCAACTCTGTACAAAGGTATTCCAACACTGTCGAAAGCATTCCAACCCTGTAGATAGCATTCCTACTCGGTATAAAGGAATTCCAACTCTGTCGAAAGCACTCCAACCCTGTAGAAAGCATTCCAACCCTGTAGAAAGCATTCCAACTCTGTACAATGTTATTCCAACACTTTCGAAAGCATTCCAACCCTGTAGAAAGCATTCGAACCCTGTAGAAAGCAGTCCAACACTGTTCAAAGTTATTCCAACACTGTCGAAAGCATTCCAACCCTGTAGATAGCATTCCTACTCGGTATAAAGGAATTCCAACACTGTCGAAAGCACTCCAACCCTGTCGAAAGCACTCCAACCCTGTAGAAAGCATTCCAACCCTGTAGAAAGCATTCGAACCCTGTAGAAAGCATTCCAACACTGTCGAAAGCATTCCAACCCTGTAGAAAGCATTCGAACCCTGTAGAAAGCATTCCAACACTGCACAAAGTTATTCCAACACTGTCGAAAGCATTCCAACCCTGTAGAAAGCATTCCAACCCTGTAGAAAGCATTCCAACTCTGTACAAAGGTATTCCAACACTGTCGAAAGCATTCCAACCCTGTAGATAGCATTCCTACTCGGTATAAAGGAATTTCAACTCTGTCGAAAGCACTCCAACCCTGTAGAAAGCATTCCAACCCTGTAGAAAGCATTCCAACCCTGTAGAAAGCATTCCAACCCTGTAGAAAGCATTCCAACCCTGTAGAAAGCATTCCAACTCGGTATAGAGGAATTCCAACTCTATCGAAAGCATTCCAACCCTGCAGAAAGCATTCCAACTCTGTACAATGTTATTCCAACACTGTCGAAAGCATTCCAACCCTGTAGAAAGCATTCCAACACTGTAGAAAGCATTCCAACCCTGTAGAAAGCATTCCAACCCTGTAGAAAGCATTCCAACCCTGTAGAAAGCATTCCAACCCTGTACAAAGGTATTCCAACACTGTCGAAAGCATTCCAACCCTGTAGATAGCATTCCTACTCGGTATAAAGGAATTCCAACTCTATCGAAAGCATTCCAACCCTGTCGAAAGCATTCCAACCCTGGAGAAAGCATTCCAACTCGGTATAAAGGAATTCCAACTGTATCGAAAGCATTCCAACCCTGCAGAAAGCATTCCAACTCTGTACAATGTTATTCCAACACTGTCGAAAGCATTCCAACCCTGTAGAAAGCATTCCAACTCGGTATAAAGGAATTCCAACTCTATCGAAAGCATTCCAACCCTGTACAAAGGTATTCCGACCCTGGCGAAAGCATTCCAACCCTGTAGAAAGCAATCCAACCCCGTAGAAAGGTATTCCAACACTGTCGAAAGCATTCCAACCCTGTAGATAGCATTCCTACTCGGTATAAAGGAATTCCAAATCTGTCGAAAGCACTCCAACCCTGTAGAAAGCACTCCAACCCTGTAGAAAGCATTCCAACCCTGGAGAAAGCATTCCAACTCGGTATAAAGGAATTCCAACTATATCGAAAGCATTCCAACCCTGCAGAAAGCATTCCAACTCTGTACAATGTTATTCCAACACTGTCGACAGCATTCCAACCCTGTAGAAAGCATTCCAACTCGGTATAGAGGAATTCCAACTCTATCGAAAGCATTCCAACCCTGCAGAAAGCATTCCAACTCTGTACAATGTTATTCCAACACATCGAAAGCATTCCAACCCTGTAGAAAGCATTCCAACCCTGTAGAAAGCATTCCAACCCTGTAGAAAGCATTCCAACCCTGTAGAAAGCATTCCAACCCTGTAGAAAGCATTCCAACCCTGTAGAAAGCATTCCAACCCTGTACAAAGGTATTCCAACACTGTCGAAAGCATTCCAACCCTGTAGATAGCATTCCTACTCGGTATAAAGGAATTCCAAATCTGTCGAAAGCACTCCAACCCTGTAGAAAGCACTCCAACCCTGTAGAAAGCATTCCAACCCTGGAGAAAGCATTCCAACTCGGTATAAAGGAATTCCAACTATATCGAAAGCATTCCAACCCTGCAGAAAGCATTCCAACTCTGTACAATGTTATTCCAACACTGTCGACAGCATTCCAACCCTGTAGAAAGCATTCCAACCCTGTAGAAAGCATTCCAACTCTGTACAAAGGTATTCCAACCCTGTAGAAAGCATTCCAACCCTGTAGAAAGCATTCCAACTCGGTATAAAGGAATTCCAACTCTATCGAAAGCATTCCAATCCTGTAGAAAGCATTCCAACTCTGTACAAAGGTATTCCAACCCTGTAGAAAGCATTCCAACACTGTAGAAAGCATTCCTACTCGGTATAAAGGAATTCCAACTCTGTCGAAAGCACTCCAACCCTGTAGAAAGCATTCCAACCCTGTAGAAAGCATTCCAACCCTGTAGAAAGCATTCCAACTCGGTATAAAGGAATTCCAACTCTATCGAAAGCATTCCAACCCTGTAGAAAGCATTCCAACTCTGTACAATGTTATTCCAACACTGTCGAAAGCATTCCAACCCTGTAGAAAGCATTCGAACCCTGTAGAAAGCATTCCAACTCTGTACAAAGGTATTCCAACACTGTCGAAGGCATTCCAACACTGTCGAAAGCATTCCAACCCTGTAGATAGCATTCCTACTCGGTATAAAGGAATTCCAACTCTGTCGAAAGCACTCCAACCCTGTAGAAAGCATTCCAACCCTGTAGAAAGCATTCCAACACTGTAGAAAGCATTCCAACCCTGTAGAAGGCATTCCAACTCGGTATAAAGGAATTCCAACTCTATCGAAAGCATTCCAACCCTGCAGAAAGCATTCCAACTCTGTACAATGTTATTCCAACACTGTCGAAAGCATTCCAACCCTGTAGAAAGCATTCCAACCCTGTAGAAAGCATTCCAACCCTGTAGAAAGCATTCCAACTCTGTACAAAGGTATTCCAACACTGTCGAAAGCATTCCAACCCTGTAGATAGCATTCCTACTCGGTATAAAGGAATTTCAACTCTGTCGAAAGCACTCCAACCCTGTAGAAAGCATTCCAACCCTGTAGAAAGCATTCCAACCCTGTAGAAAGCATTCCAACCCTGTAGAAAGCATTCCAACTCGGTATAGAGGAATTCCAACTCTATCGAAAGCATTCCAACCCTGCAGAAAGCATTCCAACTCTGTACAATGTTATTCCAACACTGTCGAAAGCATTCCAACCCTGTAGAAAGCATTCCAACACTGTAGAAAGCATTCCAACCCTGTAGAAAGCATTCCAACCCTGTAGAAAGCATTCCAACCCTGTAGAAAGCATTCCAACCCTGTACAAAGGTATTCCAACACTGTCGAAAGCATTCCAACCCTGTAGATAGCATTCCTACTCGGTATAAAGGAATTCCAACTCTATCGAAAGCATTCCAACCCTGTCGAAAGCATTCCAACCCTGGAGAAAGCATTCCAACTCGGTATAAAGGAATTCCAACTCTATCGAAAGCATTCCAACCCTGCAGAAAGCATTCCAACTCTGTACAATGTTATTCTAACAATGTCGAAAGCATTCCAACCCTGTAGAAAGCATTCCAACTCGGTATAAAGGAATTCCAACTCTATCGAAAGCATTCCAACCCTGTACAAAGGTATTCCGACCCTGGCGAAAGCATTCCAACCCTGTAGAAAGCATTCCAACCCCGTAGAAAGCATTCCAACACTGTAGAAAGCATTCCTACTCGGTATAAAGGAATTCCAACTCTGTCGAAAGCACTCCAACCCTGTAGAAAGCATTCCAACCCTGTAGAAAGCATTCCAACCCTGTAGAAAGCATTCCAACTCGGTATAAAGGAATTCCAACTCTATCGAAAGCATTCCAACCCTGTAGAAAGCATTCCAACCCTGTAGAAAGCATTCCAACCCTGTAGAAAGCATTCCAACCCTGTAGAAAGCATTCCAACCCTGTAGAAAGCATTCCAACCCTGTACAAAGGTATTCCAACACTGTCGAAAGCATTCCAACCCTGTAGATAGCATTCCTACTCGGTATAAAGGAATTCCAAATCTGTCGAAAGCACTCCAACCCTGTAGAAAGCACTCCAACCCTGTAGAAAGCATTCCAACCCTGGAGAAAGCATTCCAACTCGGTATAAAGGAATTCCAACTATATCGAAAGCATTCCAACCCTGCAGAAAGCATTCCAACTCTGTACAATGTTATTCCAACACTGTCGACAGCATTCCAACCCTGTAGAAAGCATTCCAACCCTGTAGAAAGCATTCCAACTCTGTACAAAGGTATTCCAACCCTGTAGAAAGCATTCCAACCCTGTAGAAAGCATTCCAACTCGGTATAAAGGAATTCCAACTCTATCGAAAGCATTCCAATCCTGTAGAAAGCATTCCAACTCTGTACAAAGGTATTCCAACCCTGTAGAAAGCATTCCAACACTGTAGAAAGCATTCCTACTCGGTATAAAGGAATTCCAACTCTGTCGAAAGCACTCCAACCCTGTAGAAAGCATTCCAACCCTGTAGAAAGCATTCCAACCCTGTAGAAAGCATTCCAACTCGGTATAAAGGAATTCCAACTCTATCGAAAGCATTCCAACCCTGTAGAAAGCATTCCAACTCTGTACAATGTTATTCCAACACTGTCGAAAGCATTCCAACCCTGTAGAAAGCATTCGAACCCTGTAGAAAGCATTCCAACTCTGTACAAAGGTATTCCAACACTGTCGAAGGCATTCCAACACTGTCGAAAGCATTCCAACCCTGTAGATAGCATTCCTACTCGGTATAAAGGAATTCCAACTCTGTCGAAAGCACTCCAACCCTGTAGAAAGCATTCCAACCCTGTAGAAAGCATTCCAACACTGTAGAAAGCATTCCAACCCTGTAGAAGGCATTCCAACTCGGTATAAAGGAATTCCAACTCTATCGAAAGCATTCCAACCCTGCAGAAAGCATTCCAACTCTGTACAATGTTATTCCAACACTGTCGAAAGCATTCCAACCCTGTAGAAAGCATTCCAACCCTGTAGAAAGCATTCCAACCCTGTAGAAAGCATTCCAACTCTGTACAAAGGTATTCCAACACTGTCGAAAGCATTCCAACCCTGTAGATAGCATTCCTACTCGGTATAAAGGAATTTCAACTCTGTCGAAAGCACTCCAACCCTGTAGAAAGCATTCCAACCCTGTAGAAAGCATTCCAACCCTGTAGAAAGCATTCCAACCCTGTAGAAAGCATTCCAACTCGGTATAGAGGAATTCCAACTCTATCGAAAGCATTCCAACCCTGCAGAAAGCATTCCAACTCTGTACAATGTTATTCCAACACTGTCGAAAGCATTCCAACCCTGTAGAAAGCATTCCAACACTGTAGAAAGCATTCCAACCCTGTAGAAAGCATTCCAACCCTGTAGAAAGCATTCCAACCCTGTAGAAAGCATTCCAACCCTGTACAAAGGTATTCCAACACTGTCGAAAGCATTCCAACCCTGTAGATAGCATTCCTACTCGGTATAAAGGAATTCCAACTCTATCGAAAGCATTCCAACCCTGTCGAAAGCATTCCAACCCTGGAGAAAGCATTCCAACTCGGTATAAAGGAATTCCAACTCTATCGAAAGCATTCCAACCCTGCAGAAAGCATTCCAACTCTGTACAATGTTATTCTAACAATGTCGAAAGCATTCCAACCCTGTAGAAAGCATTCCAACTCGGTATAAAGGAATTCCAACTCTATCGAAAGCATTCCAACCCTGTACAAAGGTATTCCGACCCTGGCGAAAGCATTCCAACCCTGTAGAAAGCATTCCAACCCCGTAGAAAGCATTCCAACACTGTAGAAAGCATTCCTACTCGGTATAAAGGAATTCCAACTCTGTCGAAAGCACTCCAACCCTGTAGAAAGCATTCCAACCCTGTAGAAAGCATTCCAACCCTGTAGAAAGCATTCCAACTCGGTATAAAGGAATTCCAACTCTATCGAAAGCATTCCAACCCTGTAGAAAGCATTCCAACTCTGTACAATGTTATTCCAACACTGTCGAATGCGTTCCAACCCTGTAGAAAGCATTCCAACTCTGTACAAAGTTATTCCAACACTGCCGAAAGCATTCCAACCCTGTAGAAAGCATTCCAACCCTGTAGAAAGCATTCCAACTCTGTACAAAGGTATTCCAACCCTGTAGAAAGCATTCCAACCCTGTAGAAAGCATTCCAACTCGGTATAAAGGAATTCCAACTCTATCGAAAGCATTCCAACCCTGTAGAAAGCATTCCAACTCTGTACAAAGGTATTCCAACCCTGTAGAAAGCATTCCAACCCTGTAGAAAGCATTCCAACTCGGTATAAAGGAATTCCAACTCTATCGAAAGCATTCCAACCCTGTAGAAAGCATTCCAACTCTGTACAATGTTATTCCAACACTGTCGAATGCGTTCCAACCCTGTAGAAAGCATTCCAACACTGTACAAAGTTATTCCAACACTGTCGAAAGCATTCCAACCCTGTAGATAGCATTCCTACTCGGTATAAAGGAATTCCAACTCTGTCGAAAGCACTCCAACCCTGTAGAAAGCATTCCAACCCTGTAGAAAGCATTCCAACCCTGTAGAAAGCATTCCAACTCGGTATAAAGGAATTCCAACTCTATCGAAAGCATTCCAACCCTGTAGAAAGCATTCCAACTCTGTACAATGTTATTCCAACACTGTCGAAAGCATTCCAACCCTGTAGAAAGCATTCGAACCCTGTAGAAAGCATTCCAACAGTGTACAAAGTTATTCCAACACTGTCGAATGCATTCCAACACTGTAGAAAGCATTCCAACCCTGTAGAAAGCATTCCAACTCTGTACAAAGGTATTCCAACACTGTCGAAAGCATTCCAACCCTGTAGATAGCATTCCTACTCGGTATAAAGGAATTCCAACTCTGTCGAAAGCACTCCAACCCTGTAGAAAGCACTCAAACCCTGTAGAAAGCATTCCAACCCTGTAGAAAGCATTCCAACCCTGTAGAAAGCATTCCAACTCGGTATAAAGGAATTCCAACTCTATCGAAAGCATTCCAACCCTGTACAAAGGTATTCCGACCCCGGCGAAAGCATTCCAACCCTGTAGAAAGCATTCCAACTCTGTACAATGTTATTCCAACACTGTCGAAAGCATTCCAACCCTGTAGAAAGCATTCGAACCCTGTAGAAAGCATTCCAACTCTGTACAAAGGTATTCCAACACTGTCGAAAGCATTCCAACACTGTCGAAAGCATTCCAACCCTGTAGATAGCATTCCTACTCGGTATAAAGGAATTCCAACTCTGTCGAAAGCACTCCAACCCTGTAGAAAGCATTCCAACCCTGTAGAAAGCATTCCAACACTGTAGAAAGCATTCCAACCCTGTAGAAGGCATTCCAACTCGGTATAAAGGAATTCCAACTCTATCGAAAGCATTCCAACCCTGCAGAAAGCATTCCAACTCTGTACAATGTTATTCCAACACTGTCGAAAGCATTCCAACCCTGTAGAAAGCATTCCAACCCTGTAGAAAGCATTCCAACCCTGTAGAAAGCATTCCAACTCTGTACAAAGGTATTCCAACACTGTCGAAAGCATTCCAACCCTGTAGATAGCATTCCTACTCGGTATAAAGGAATTCCAACTCTGTCGAAAGCACTCCAACCCTGTAGAAAGCATTCCAACCCTGTAGAAAGCATTCCAACTCTGTACAATGTTATTCCAACACTTTCGAAAGCATTCCAACCCTGTAGAAAGCATTCGAACCCTGTAGAAAGCAGTCCAACACTGTTCAAAGTTATTCCAACACTGTCGAAAGCATTCCAACCCTGTAGATAGCATTCCTACTCGGTATAAAGGAATTCCAACACTGTCGAAAGCACTCCAACCCTGTCGAAAGCACTCCAACCCTGTAGAAAGCATTCCAACCCTGTAGAAAGCATTCGAACCCTGTAGAAAGCATTCCAACACTGTCGAAAGCATTCCCACCCTGTAGAAAGCATTCGAACCCTGTAGAAAGCATTCCAACACTGCACAAAGTTATTCCAACACTGTCGAAAGCATTCCAACCCTGTAGAAAGCATTCCAACCCTGTAGCAAGCATTCCAACTCTGTACAAAGGTATTCCAACACTGTCGAAAGCATTCCAACCCTGTAGATAGCATTCCTACTCGGTATAAAGGAATTTCAACTCTGTCGAAAGCACTCCAACCCTGTAGAAAGCATTCCAACCCTGTAGAAAGCATTCCAACCCTGTAGAAAGCATTCCAACCCTGTAGAAAGCATTCCAACTCGGTATAGAGGAATTCCAACTCTATCGAAAGCATTCCAACCCTGCAGAAAGCATTCCAACTCTGTACAATGTTATTCCAACACTGTCGAAAGCATTCCAACCCTGTAGAAAGCATTCCAACCCTGTAGAAAGCATTCCAACCCTGTAGAAAGCATTCCAACCCTGTAGAAAGCATTCCAACCCTGTAGAAAGCATTGCAACCCTGTAGAAAGGTATTCCAACACTGTCGAAAGCATTCCAACCCTGTAGATAGCATTCCTACTCGGTATAAAGGAATTCCAACTCTATCGAAAGTATTCCAACCCTGTAGAAAGCATTCCAACCCTGGAGAAAGCATTCCAACTCGGTATAAAGGAATTCCAACTCTATCGAAAGCATTCCAACCCTGCAGAAAGCATTCCAACTCTGTACAATGTTATTCCAACACTGTCGAAAGCATTCCAACCCTGTAGAAAGCATTCCAACCCTGTAGAAAGCATTCCAACTCTGTACAACGGTATTCCAACCCTGTAGAAAGCATTCCAACCCTGTAGAAAGCATTCCAACTCGGTATAAAGGAATTCCAACTCTATCGAAAGAATTCCAACCCTGTAGAAAGCATTCCAACTCTGTACAAAGGTATTCCAACCCTGTAGAAAGCATTCCAACCCTGTAGAAAGCATTCCAACTCGGTATAAAGGAATTCCAACTCTATCGAAAGCATTCCAACCCTGTAGAAAGCATTCCAACTCTGTACAATGTTATTCCAACACTGTCGAATGCGTTCCAACCCTGTAGAAAGCATTCCAACTCTGTACAAAGTTATTCCAACACTGTCGAAAGCATTCCAACCCTGTAGAAAGCATTCCAACCCTGTAGAAAGCATGCCAACCCTGTACAAAGGTATTCCAACACTGTCGAAAGCATTCCAACCCTGTAGATAGCATTCCTACTCGGTATAAAGGAGTTCCAACTCTGTCGAAAGCACTCCAACCCTATAGAAAGCATTCCAACCCTGTAGAAAGCATCCCAACCCTGTAGAAAGCATTCCAACTCGGTATAAAGGAATTCCAACTCTATCGAAAGCATTCCAACCCTGTAGAAAGCATTCCAACTCTGTACAATGTTATTCCAACACTGTCGAAAGCATTCCAACCCTGTAGAAAGCATTCGAACCCTGTAGAAAGCATTCCAACACTGTACAAAGTTATTCCAACACTGTCGAAAGCATTCCAACCCTGTAGAAAGCATTCCGACTCGGTATAAAGGAATTCCAACTCTGTCGAAAGCAGTCCAACCATGTAGAAAGCATTCCAACCCTGTAGAAAGCATTCCAACCCTGTAGAAAGCATTCCAACTCGGTATAAAGGAATTCTAACACTATCGAAAGCATTCCAACCCTGTCGAAAGCATTCCAACTCTGTACAATGTTATTCTAACACTGTCGAAAGCATTCCAACCCTGTAGAAAGCATTCGAACCCTGTAGAAAGCATTCGAACCCTGTAGAAAGCATTCCAACTCCGTACAAAGGTATTCCAACCCTGTAGGAAGCATACCAACCCTGTAGATAGCATTCCAACCATGTAGAACGCATTGCAACACTGTCGAAATCATTCCAACTCGGTATAAAGGAATTCCAACTCTGTCGAAAGAACTCCAACCCTGTACAAAGGTATTCCAACCCTGGCGAATGCATTCCAACCCTGTAGAAAGCATTCCAACCCTGTAGAAAGCATTCCAACCCTGTAGAAAGCATTCCGACTCGGTATAAAGGAATTCCAACTCTGTCGAAAGCAGTCCAACCATGTAGAAAGCATTCCAACCCTGTAGAAAGCATTCCAACCCTGTAGAAAGCATTCCAACTCGGTATAAAGGAATTCCAACTCTATCGAAAGCATTCCAACCCTGTCGAAAGCATTCCAACTCTGTACAATGTTATTCCAACACTGTCGAAAGCATTCCAACCCTGTAGAAAGCATTCGAACCCTGTAGAAAGCATTCGAACCCTGTAGAAAGCATTCCAACACTGTACAAAGTTATTCCAACACTGTCGAAAGCATTCCAACCCTGTAGATAGCATTCCTACTCGGTATAAAGGAATTCCAACTCTGTCGAAAGCACTCCAACCCTGTAGAAAGCATTCCAACCCTGTAGAAAGCATTCCAACCCTGTAGAAAGCATTCCAACCCTGTAGAAAGCATTCCAACTCGGTATAAAGGAATTCCAACTCTATCGAAAGCATTCCAACCCTGTAGAAAGCATTCCAACACTGTACAAAGTTATTCCAACACTGTCGAAAGCATTCCAACCCTGTAGAAAGCATTCCAACCCTGTAGAAAGCATTCCAACTCTGTACAAAGGTATTCCAACACTGTCGAAAGCATTCCAACCCTGTAGATAGCATTCCTACTCGGTATAAAGGAGTTCCAACTCTGTCGAAAGCACTCCAACCCTATAGAAAGCATTCCAACCCTGTAGAAAGCATCCCAACCCTGTAGAAAGCATTCCAACTCTGTACAATGTTATTCCAACACTGTCGAAAGCATTCCAACCCTGTAGAAAGCATTCCAACCCTGTAGAAAGCATTCCAACCCTGTAGAAAGCATTCCAACTCTGTACAAAGGTATTCCAACACTGTCGAAAGCATTCCAACCCTGTAGATAGCATTCCTACTCGGTATAAAGGAATTCCAACTCTGTCGAAAGCACTCCAACCCTGTAGAAAGCATTCCAACCCTGTAGAAAGCATTCCAACTCTGTACAATGTTATTCCAACACTTTCGAAAGCATTCCAACCCTGTAGAAAGCATTCGAACCCTGTAGAAAGCAGTCCAACACTGTTCAAAGTTATTCCAACACTGTCGAAAGCATTCCAACCCTGTAGATAGCATTCCTACTCGGTATAAAGGAATTCCAACACTGTCGAAAGCACTCCAACCCTGTCGAAAGCACTCCAACCCTGTAGAAAGCATTCCAACCCTGTAGAAAGCATTCGAACCCTGTAGAAAGCATTCCAACACTGTCGAAAGCATTCCCACCCTGTAGAAAGCATTCGAACCCTGTAGAAAGCATTCCAACACTGCACAAAGTTATTCCAACACTGTCGAAAGCATTCCAACCCTGTAGAAAGCATTCCAACCCTGTAGCAAGCATTCCAACTCTGTACAAAGGTATTCCAACACTGTCGAAAGCATTCCAACCCTGTAGATAGCATTCCTACTCGGTATAAAGGAATTTCAACTCTGTCGAAAGCACTCCAACCCTGTAGAAAGCATTCCAACCCTGTAGAAAGCATTCCAACCCTGTAGAAAGCATTCCAACCCTGTAGAAAGCATTCCAACTCGGTATAGAGGAATTCCAACACTATCGAAAGCATTCCAACCCTGCAGAAAGCATTCCAACTCTGTACAATGTTATTCCAACACTGTCGAAAGCATTCCAACCCTGTAGAAAGCATTCCAACCCTGTAGAAAGCATTCCAACCCTGTAGAAAGCATTCCAACCCTGTAGAAAGCATTCCAACCCTGTAGAAAGCATTGCAACCCTGTAGAAAGGTATTCCAACACTGTCGAAAGCATTCCAACCCTGTAGATAGCATTCCTACTCGGTATAAAGGAATTCCAACTCTATCGAAAGTATTCCAACCCTGTAGAAAGCATTCCAACCCTGGAGAAAGCATTCCAACTCGGTATAAAGGAATTCCAACTCTATCAAAAGCATTCCAACCCTGCAGAAAGCATTCCAACTCTGTACAATGTTATTCCAACACTGTCGAAAGCATTCCAACCCTGTAGAAAGCATTCCAACCCTGTAGAAAGCATTCCAACTCTGTACAACGGTATTCCAACCCTGTAGAAAGCATTCCAACCCTGTAGAAAGCATTCCAACTCGGTATAAAGGAATTCCAACTCTATCGAAAGAATTCCAACCCTGTAGAAAGCATTCCAACTCTGTACAAAGGTATTCCAACCCTGTAGAAAGCATTCCAACCCTGTAGAAAGCATTCCAACTCGGTATAAAGGAATTCCAACTCTATCGAAAGCATTCCAACCCTGTAGAAAGCATTCCAACTCTGTACAATGTTATTCCAACACTGTCGAATGCGTTCCAACCCTGTAGAAAGCATTCCAACTCTGTACAAAGTTATTCCAACACTGTCGAAAGCATTCCAACCCTGTAGAAAGCATTCCAACCCTGTAGAAAGCATGCCAACCCTGTACAAAGGTATTCCAACACTGTCGAAAGCATTCCAACCCTGTAGATAGCATTCCTACTCGGTATAAAGGAGTTCCAACTCTGTCGAAAGCACTCCAACCCTATAGAAAGCATTCCAACCCTGTAGAAAGCATCCCAACCCTGTAGAAAGCATTCCAACTCGGTATAAAGGAATTCCAACTCTATCGAAAGCATTCCAACCCTGTAGAAAGCATTCCAACTCTGTACAATGTTATTCCAACACTGTCGAAAGCATTCCAACCCTGTAGAAAGCATTCGAACCCTGTAGAAAGCATTCCAACACTGTACAAAGTTATTCCAACACTGTCGAAAGCATTCCAACCCTGTAGAAAGCATTCCGACTCGGTATAAAGGAATTCCAACTCTGTCGAAAGCAGTCCAACCATGTAGAAAGCATTCCAACCCTGTAGAAAGCATTCCAACCCTGTAGAAAGCATTCCAACTCGGTATAAAGGAATTCTAACACTATCGAAAGCATTCCAACCCTGTCGAAAGCATTCCAACTCTGTACAATGTTATTCTAACACTGTCGAAAGCATTCCAACCCTGTAGAAAGCATTCGAACCCTGTAGAAAGCATTCGAACCCTGTAGAAAGCATTCCAACTCCGTACAAAGGTATTCCAACCCTGTAGGAAGCATACCAACCCTGTAGATAGCATTCCAACCATGTAGAACGCATTGCAACACTGTCGAAATCATTCCAACTCGGTATAAAGGAATTCCAACTCTGTCGAAAGAACTCCAACCCTGTACAAAGGTATTCCAACCCTGGCGAATGCATTCCAACCCTGTAGAAAGCATTCCAACCCTGTAGAAAGCATTCCAACCCTGTAGAAAGCATTCCGACTCGGTATAAAGGAATTCCAACTCTGTCGAAAGCAGTCCAACCATGTAGAAAGCATTCCAACCCTGTAGAAAGCATTCCAACCCTGTAGAAAGCATTCCAACTCGGTATAAAGGAATTCCAACTCTATCGAAAGCATTCCAACCCTGTCGAAAGCATTCCAACTCTGTACAATGTTATTCCAACACTGTCGAAAGCATTCCAACCCTGTAGAAAGCATTCGAACCCTGTAGAAAGCATTCGAACCCTGTAGAAAGCATTCCAACACTGTACAAAGTTATTCCAACACTGTCGAAAGCATTCCAACCCTGTAGATAGCATTCCTACTCGGTATAAAGGAATTCCAACTCTGTCGAAAGCACTCCAACCCTGTAGAAAGCATTCCAACCCTGTAGAAAGCATTCCAACCCTGTAGAAAGCATTCCAACCCTGTAGAAAGCATTCCAACTCGGTATAAAGGAATTCCAACTCTATCGAAAGCATTCCAACCCTGTAGAAAGCATTCCAACACTGTACAAAGTTATTCCAACACTGTCGAAAGCATTCCAACCCTGTAGAAAGCATTCCAACCCTGTAGAAAGCATTCCAACTCTGTACAAAGGTATTCCAACACTGTCGAAAGCATTCCAACCCTGTAGATAGCATTCCTACTCGGTATAAAGGAGTTCCAACTCTGTCGAAAGCACTCCAACCCTATAGAAAGCATTCCAACCCTGTAGAAAGCATCCCAACCCTGTAGAAAGCATTCCAACTCGGTATAAAGGAATTCCAACTCTATCGAAAGCATTCCAACCCTGTAGAAAGCATTCCAACTCTGTACAATGTTATTCCAACACTGTCGAAAGCATTCCAACCCTGTAGAAAGCATTCGAACCCTGTAGAAAGCATTCCAACACTGTACAAAGTTATTCCAACACTGTCGAAAGCATTCCAACCCTGTAGGAAGCATACCAACCCTGTAGATAGCATTCCAACCATGTAGAACGCATTGCAACACTGTCGAAATCATTCCAACTCGGTATAAAGGAATTCCAACTCTGTCGAAAGAACTCCAACCCTGTACAAAGGTATTCCAACCCTGGCGAATGCATTCCAACCCTGTAGAAAGCATTCCAACCCTGTAGAAAGCATTCCAACCCTGTAGAAAGCATTCCGACTCGGTATAAAGGAATTCCAACTCTGTCGAAAGCAGTCCAACCATGTAGAAAGCATTCCAACCCTGTAGAAAGCATTCCAACCCTGTAGAAAGCATTCCAACTCGGTATAAAGGAATTCCAACTCTATCGAAAGCATTCCAACCCTGTCGAAAGCATTCCAACTCTGTACAATGTTATTCCAACACTGTCGAAATCATTCCAACCCTGTAGAAAGCATTCGAACCCTGTAGAAAGCATTCCAACCCTGTAGAAAGCATTCCAACTCGGTATAAAGGAATTCCAACTCTATCGAAAGCATTCCAACCCTGTCGAAAGCATTCCAACTCTGTACAATGTTATTCCAACACTGTCGAAAGCATTCCAACCCTGTAGAAAGCATTCGAACCCTGTAGAAAGCATTCGAACCCTGTAGAAAGCATTCCAACACTGTACAAAGTTATTCCAACACTGTCGAAAGCATTCCAACCCTGTAGATAGCATTCCTACTCGGTATAAAGGAATTCCAACTCTGTCGAAAGCACTCCAACCCTGTAGAAAGCATTCCAACCCTGTAGAAAGCATTCCAACCCTGTAGAAAGCATTCCAACCCTGTAGAAAGCATTCCAACTCGGTATAAAGGAATTCCAACTCTATCGAAAGCATTCCAACCCTGTAGAAAGCATTCCAACTCTGTACAATGTTATTCCAACACTGTCGAAAGCATTCCAACCCTGTAGAAAGCATTCGAACCCTGTAGAAAGCATTCCAACACTGTACAAAGTTATTCCAACACTGTCGAAGGCATTCCAACCCTGTAGAAAGCATTCCAACCCTGTAGAAAGCATTCCAACTCTGTACAAAGGTATTCCAACACTGTCGAAAGCATTCCAACCCTGTAGATAGCATTCCTACTCGGTATAAAGGAGTTCCAACTCTGTCGAAAGCACTCCAACCCTATAGAAAGCATTCCAACCCTGTAGAAAGCATCCCAACCCTGTAGAAAGCATTCCAACTCGGTATAAAGGAATTCCAACTCTATCGAAAGCATTCCAACCCTGTAGAAAGCATTCCAACTCTGTACAATGTTATTCCAACACTGTCGAAAGCATTCCAACCCTGTAGAAAGCATTCGAACCCTGTAGAAAGCATTCCAACACTGTACAAAGTTATTCCAACACTGTCGAAAGCATTCCAACCCTGTAGAAAGCATTCCAACCCTGTAGAAAGCATTCTAACTCTGTACAAAGGTATTCCAACACTGTCGAAAGCATTCCAACCCTGTAGATAGCATTCCTACTCGGTATAAAGGAACTCCAACTCTGTCGAAAGCACTCCAACCCTGTAGAAAGCATTCCAACCCTGTAGAAAGCATTCCAACCCTGTCGAAAGCATTCCAACTCTGTACAATGTTATTCTAACACTGTCGAAAGCATTCCAACCCTGTAGAAAGCATTCGAACCCTGTAGAAAGCATTCGAACCCTGTAGAAAGCATTCCAACTCCGTACAAAGGTATTCCAACCCTGTAGGAAGCATACCAACCCTGTAGATAGCATTCCAACCATGTAGAACGCATTGCAACACTGTCGAAATCATTCCAACTCGGTATAAAGGAATTCCAACTCTGTCGAAAGAACTCCAACCCTGTACAAAGGTATTCCAACCCTGGCGAATGCATTCCAACCCTGTAGAAAGCATTCCAACCCTGTAGAAAGCATTCCAACCCTGTAGAAAGCATTCCGACTCGGTATAAAGGAATTCCAACTCTGTCGAAAGCAGTCCAACCATGTAGAAAGCATTCCAACCCTGTAGAAAGCATTCCAACCCTGTAGAAAGCATTCCAACTCGGTATAAAGGAATTCCAACTCTATCGAAAGCATTCCAACCCTGTCGAAAGCATTCCAACTCTGTACAATGTTATTCCAACACTGTCGAAAGCATTCCAACCCTGTAGAAAGCATTCGAACCCTGTAGAAAGCATTCGAACCCTGTAGAAAGCATTCCAACACTGTACAAAGTTATTCCAACACTGTCGAAAGCATTCCAACCCTGTAGATAGCATTCCTACTCGGTATAAAGGAATTCCAACTCTGTCGAAAGCACTCCAACCCTGTAGAAAGCATTCCAACCCTGTAGAAAGCATTCCAACCCTGTAGAAAGCATTCCAACCCTGTAGAAAGCATTCCAACTCGGTATAAAGGAATTCCAACTCTATCGAAAGCATTCCAACCCTGTAGAAAGCATTCCAACACTGTACAAAGTTATTCCAACACTGTCGAAAGCATTCCAACCCTGTAGAAAGCATTCCAACCCTGTAGAAAGCATTCCAACTCTGTACAAAGGTATTCCAACACTGTCGAAAGCATTCCAACCCTGTAGATAGCATTCCTACTCGGTATAAAGGAGTTCCAACTCTGTCGAAAGCACTCCAACCCTATAGAAAGCATTCCAACCCTGTAGAAAGCATCCCAACCCTGTAGAAAGCATTCCAACTCTGTACAATGTTATTCCAACACTGTCGAAAGCATTCCAACCCTGTAGAAAGCATTCCAACCCTGTAGAAAGCATTCCAACCCTGTAGAAAGCATTCCAACTCTGTACAAAGGTATTCCAACACTGTCGAAAGCATTCCAACCCTGTAGATAGCATTCCTACTCGGTATAAAGGAATTCCAACTCTGTCGAAAGCACTCCAACCCTGTAGAAAGCATTCCAACCCTGTAGAAAGCATTCCAACTCTGTACAATGTTATTCCAACACTTTCGAAAGCATTCCAACCCTGTAGAAAGCATTCGAACCCTGTAGAAAGCAGTCCAACACTGTTCAAAGTTATTCCAACACTGTCGAAAGCATTCCAACCCTGTAGATAGCATTCCTACTCGGTATAAAGGAATTCCAACACTGTCGAAAGCACTCCAACCCTGTCGAAAGCACTCCAACCCTGTAGAAAGCATTCCAACCCTGTAGAAAGCATTCGAACCCTGTAGAAAGCATTCCAACACTGTCGAAAGCATTCCCACCCTGTAGAAAGCATTCGAACCCTGTAGAAAGCATTCCAACACTGCACAAAGTTATTCCAACACTGTCGAAAGCATTCCAACCCTGTAGAAAGCATTCCAACCCTGTAGCAAGCATTCCAACTCTGTACAAAGGTATTCCAACACTGTCGAAAGCATTCCAACCCTGTAGATAGCATTCCTACTCGGTATAAAGGAATTTCAACTCTGTCGAAAGCACTCCAACCCTGTAGAAAGCATTCCAACCCTGTAGAAAGCATTCCAACCCTGTAGAAAGCATTCCAACCCTGTAGAAAGCATTCCAACTCGGTATAGAGGAATTCCAACACTATCGAAAGCATTCCAACCCTGCAGAAAGCATTCCAACTCTGTACAATGTTATTCCAACACTGTCGAAAGCATTCCAACCCTGTAGAAAGCATTCCAACCCTGTAGAAAGCATTCCAACCCTGTAGAAAGCATTCCAACCCTGTAGAAAGCATTCCAACCCTGTAGAAAGCATTGCAACCCTGTAGAAAGGTATTCCAACACTGTCGAAAGCATTCCAACCCTGTAGATAGCATTCCTACTCGGTATAAAGGAATTCCAACTCTATCGAAAGTATTCCAACCCTGTAGAAAGCATTCCAACCCTGGAGAAAGCATTCCAACTCGGTATAAAGGAATTCCAACTCTATCAAAAGCATTCCAACCCTGCAGAAAGCATTCCAACTCTGTACAATGTTATTCCAACACTGTCGAAAGCATTCCAACCCTGTAGAAAGCATTCCAACCCTGTAGAAAGCATTCCAACTCTGTACAACGGTATTCCAACCCTGTAGAAAGCATTCCAACCCTGTAGAAAGCATTCCAACTCGGTATAAAGGAATTCCAACTCTATCGAAAGAATTCCAACCCTGTAGAAAGCATTCCAACTCTGTACAAAGGTATTCCAACCCTGTAGAAAGCATTCCAACCCTGTAGAAAGCATTCCAACTCGGTATAAAGGAATTCCAACTCTATCGAAAGCATTCCAACCCTGTAGAAAGCATTCCAACTCTGTACAATGTTATTCCAACACTGTCGAATGCGTTCCAACCCTGTAGAAAGCATTCCAACTCTGTACAAAGTTATTCCAACACTGTCGAAAGCATTCCAACCCTGTAGAAAGCATTCCAACCCTGTAGAAAGCATGCCAACCCTGTACAAAGGTATTCCAACACTGTCGAAAGCATTCCAACCCTGTAGATAGCATTCCTACTCGGTATAAAGGAGTTCCAACTCTGTCGAAAGCACTCCAACCCTATAGAAAGCATTCCAACCCTGTAGAAAGCATCCCAACCCTGTAGAAAGCATTCCAACTCGGTATAAAGGAATTCCAACTCTATCGAAAGCATTCCAACCCTGTAGAAAGCATTCCAACTCTGTACAATGTTATTCCAACACTGTCGAAAGCATTCCAACCCTGTAGAAAGCATTCGAACCCTGTAGAAAGCATTCCAACACTGTACAAAGTTATTCCAACACTGTCGAAAGCATTCCAACCCTGTAGAAAGCATTCCGACTCGGTATAAAGGAATTCCAACTCTGTCGAAAGCAGTCCAACCATGTAGAAAGCATTCCAACCCTGTAGAAAGCATTCCAACCCTGTAGAAAGCATTCCAACTCGGTATAAAGGAATTCTAACACTATCGAAAGCATTCCAACCCTGTCGAAAGCATTCCAACTCTGTACAATGTTATTCTAACACTGTCGAAAGCATTCCAACCCTGTAGAAAGCATTCGAACCCTGTAGAAAGCATTCGAACCCTGTAGAAAGCATTCCAACTCCGTACAAAGGTATTCCAACCCTGTAGGAAGCATACCAACCCTGTAGATAGCATTCCAACCATGTAGAACGCATTGCAACACTGTCGAAATCATTCCAACTCGGTATAAAGGAATTCCAACTCTGTCGAAAGAACTCCAACCCTGTACAAAGGTATTCCAACCCTGGCGAATGCATTCCAACCCTGTAGAAAGCATTCCAACCCTGTAGAAAGCATTCCAACCCTGTAGAAAGCATTCCGACTCGGTATAAAGGAATTCCAACTCTGTCGAAAGCAGTCCAACCATGTAGAAAGCATTCCAACCCTGTAGAAAGCATTCCAACCCTGTAGAAAGCATTCCAACTCGGTATAAAGGAATTCCAACTCTATCGAAAGCATTCCAACCCTGTCGAAAGCATTCCAACTCTGTACAATGTTATTCCAACACTGTCGAAAGCATTCCAACCCTGTAGAAAGCATTCGAACCCTGTAGAAAGCATTCGAACCCTGTAGAAAGCATTCCAACACTGTACAAAGTTATTCCAACACTGTCGAAAGCATTCCAACCCTGTAGATAGCATTCCTACTCGGTATAAAGGAATTCCAACTCTGTCGAAAGCACTCCAACCCTGTAGAAAGCATTCCAACCCTGTAGAAAGCATTCCAACCCTGTAGAAAGCATTCCAACCCTGTAGAAAGCATTCCAACTCGGTATAAAGGAATTCCAACTCTATCGAAAGCATTCCAACCCTGTAGAAAGCATTCCAACACTGTACAAAGTTATTCCAACACTGTCGAAAGCATTCCAACCCTGTAGAAAGCATTCCAACCCTGTAGAAAGCATTCCAACTCTGTACAAAGGTATTCCAACACTGTCGAAAGCATTCCAACCCTGTAGATAGCATTCCTACTCGGTATAAAGGAGTTCCAACTCTGTCGAAAGCACTCCAACCCTATAGAAAGCATTCCAACCCTGTAGAAAGCATCCCAACCCTGTAGAAAGCATTCCAACTCGGTATAAAGGAATTCCAACTCTATCGAAAGCATTCCAACCCTGTAGAAAGCATTCCAACTCTGTACAATGTTATTCCAACACTGTCGAAAGCATTCCAACCCTGTAGAAAGCATTCGAACCCTGTAGAAAGCATTCCAACACTGTACAAAGTTATTCCAACACTGTCGAAAGCATTCCAACCCTGTAGGAAGCATACCAACCCTGTAGATAGCATTCCAACCATGTAGAACGCATTGCAACACTGTCGAAATCATTCCAACTCGGTATAAAGGAATTCCAACTCTGTCGAAAGAACTCCAACCCTGTACAAAGGTATTCCAACCCTGGCGAATGCATTCCAACCCTGTAGAAAGCATTCCAACCCTGTAGAAAGCATTCCAACCCTGTAGAAAGCATTCCGACTCGGTATAAAGGAATTCCAACTCTGTCGAAAGCAGTCCAACCATGTAGAAAGCATTCCAACCCTGTAGAAAGCATTCCAACCCTGTAGAAAGCATTCCAACTCGGTATAAAGGAATTCCAACTCTATCGAAAGCATTCCAACCCTGTCGAAAGCATTCCAACTCTGTACAATGTTATTCCAACACTGTCGAAAGCATTCCAACCCTGTAGAAAGCATTCGAACCCTGTAGAAAGCATTCCAACCCTGTAGAAAGCATTCCAACTCGGTATAAAGGAATTCCAACTCTATCGAAAGCATTCCAACCCTGTCGAAAGCATTCCAACTCTGTACAATGTTATTCCAACACTGTCGAAAGCATTCCAACCCTGTAGAAAGCATTCGAACCCTGTAGAAAGCATTCGAACCCTGTAGAAAGCATTCCAACACTGTACAAAGTTATTCCAACACTGTCGAAAGCATTCCAACCCTGTAGATAGCATTCCTACTCGGTATAAAGGAATTCCAACTCTGTCGAAAGCACTCCAACTCTGTAGAAAGCATTCCAACCCTGTAGAAAGCATTCCAACCCTGTAGAAAGCATTCCAACCCTGTAGAAAGCATTCCAACTCGGTATAAAGGAATTCCAACTCTATCGAAAGCATTCCAACCCTGTAGAAAGCATTCCAACTCTGTACAATGTTATTCCAACACTGTCGAAAGCATTCCAACCCTGTAGAAAGCATTCGAACCCTGTAGAAAGCATTCCAACACTGTACAAAGTTATTCCAACACTGTCGAAGGCATTCCAACCCTGTAGAAAGCATTCCAACCCTGTAGAAAGCATTCCAACTCTGTACAAAGGTATTCCAACACTGTCGAAAGCATTCCAACCCTGTAGATAGCATTCCTACTCGGTATAAAGGAGTTCCAACTCTGTCGAAAGCACTCCAACCCTATAGAAAGCATTCCAACCCTGTAGAAAGCATCCCAACCCTGTAGAAAGCATTCCAACTCGGTATAAAGGAATTCCAACTCTATCGAAAGCATTCCAACCCTGTAGAAAGCATTCCAACTCTGTACAATGTTATTCCAACACTGTCGAAAGCATTCCAACCCTGTAGAAAGCATTCGAACCCTGTAGAAAGCATTCCAACACTGTACAAAGTTATTCCAACACTGTCGAAAGCATTCCAACCCTGTAGAAAGCATTCCAACCCTGTAGAAAGCATTCTAACTCTGTACAAAGGTATTCCAACACTGTCGAAAGCATTCCAACCCTGTAGATAGCATTCCTACTCGGTATAAAGGAACTCCAACTCTGTCGAAAGCACTCCAACCCTGTAGAAAGCATTCCAACCCTGTAGAAAGCATTCCAACCCTGTAGAAAGCATTCCAACCCTGTAGAAAGCATTCCAACCCTGTAGAAAGCATTCCAACTCGGTAGAAAGCATTCCATCTCGGTATAAAGGAATTCCAACCCTGTAGAAAGCATTCCAACTCTGTACAAAGGTATTCCAACACTGTCGAAAGAATTCCAACCCTGTAGATAGCATTCCTACTCGGTATAAAGGAATTCCAACTCTGTCGAAAGCACTCCAACCCTGGAGAAAGCATTCCAACCCTGTAGAAAGCATACCAACCCTGTAGAAAGCATACCAACCCTGTAGAAAGCATTCCAACCCTGTAGAAAGCATCCCAATTCGGTATAAAGGAATTCCAATTCTATCGAAAGCATTCCAACCCTGCAGAAAGCATTCCAACTCTGTACAATGTTATTCCAACACTGTCGAAAGCATTCCAACCCTGTAGAAAGCATTCCAACTCTGTACAAAGGTATTCCAACACTGTCGAAAGCATTCCAACCCTGTAGATAGCATTCCTACTCGGTATAAAGGAATTCCAACTCTGTCGAAAGCACTCCAACCCTGTAGAAAGCATTCCAACCCTGTAGAAAGCATTCCAACCCTGTAGAAAGCATTCCAACCCTGTAGAAAGCATTCCAACCCTGTAGAAAGCATTCCAACTGGGTATAGAGGAATTCCAACTCTATCGAAAGCATTCCAACCCTGCAGAAAGCATTCCAACTCTGTACAATGTTATTCCAACACTGTCGAAAGCATTCCAACCCTGTAGAAAGCATTCCAACCCTGTAGAAAGCATTCCAACCCTGTAGAAAGCATTCCAACCCTGTAGAAAGCATTCCAACCCTGTAGAAAGCATTCCAACCCTGTAGAAAGCATTCCAACCCTGTACAAAGGTATTCCAACACTGTCGAAAGCATTCCAACCCTGTAGATAGCATTCCTACTCGGTATAAAGGAATTCCAAATCTGTCGAAAGCACTCCAACCCTGTAGAAAGCATTCCAACCCTGTAGAAAGCATTCCAACCCTGGAGAAAGCATTCCAACTCGGTATAGAGGAATTGCAACTCTATCGAAAGCATTCCAACCCTGCAGAAAGCATTCCAACTCTGTACAATGTTATTCCAACACTGTCGAAAGCATTCCAACCCTGTAGTAAGCATTCCAACCCTGTAGAAAGCATTCCAACCCTGTAGAAAGCATTCCAACCCTGCAGAAAGCATTCCAACTCTGTACAATGTTATTCCAACACTGTCGAAAGCATTCCAACCCTGTATAAAGCATTCCAACCCTGTAGAAAGCATTCCAACTCTGTACAAAGGTATTCCAACCCTGTCGAAAGCATTCCAACCCTGTAGAAAGCATTCCAACTCGGTATAAAGGAATTCCAACTCTATCGAAAGCATTCCAACCCTGTAGAAAGCATTCCAACCCTGTAGAAAGCATTCCAACTCTGTACAAAGGTATTCCAACCCTGTAGGAAGCATTCCTACTCGGTATAAAGGAATTCCAACTCTGTCGAAAGCAGTCCAACCATGTAGAAAGCATTCCAACCCTGTAGAAAGCATTCCAACCCTGTAGAAAGCATTCCAACTCTGTACAAAGTTATTCCAACACTGTCGAAAGCATTCCAACCCTGTAGAAAGCATTCCAACCCTGTAGAAAGCATTCCAACCCTGTACAAAGGTATTCCAACACTGTCGAAAGCATTCCAACCCTGTAGATAGCATTCCTACTCGGTATAAAGGAATTCCAACTCTGTCGAAAGCACTCCAACCCTATAGAAAGCATTCCAACCCTGTAGAAAGCATCCCAACCCTGTAGAAAGCATTCCAACTCGGTATAAAGGAATTCCAACTCTATCGAAAGCATTCCAACCCTGTAGAAAGCATTCCAACTCTGTACAATGTTATTCCAACACTGTCGAAAGCATTCCAACCCTGTAGAAAGCATTCGAACCCTGTGGAAAGCATTCCAACACTGTACAAAGTTATTCCAACACTGTCGAAAGCATTCCAACCCTGTAGGAAGCATACCAACCCTGTAGATAGCATTCCAACCATGTAGAACGCATTGCAACACTGTCGAAATCATTCCAACTCGGTATAAAGGAATTCCAACTCTGTCGAAAGAACTCCAACCCTGTACAAAGGTATTCCAACCCTGGCGAATGCATTCCAACCCTGTAGAAAGCATTCCAACCCTGTAGAAAGCATTCCAACCCTGTAGAAAGCATTCCTACTCGGTATAAAGGAATTCCAACTCTGTCGAAAGCAGTCCAACCATGTCGAAAGCATTCCAACCCTGTAGAAAGCATTCCAACCCTGTAGAAAGCATTCCAACTCGGTATAAAGGAATTCCAACTATATCGAAAGCATTCCAACCCTGTCGAAAGCATTCCAACCCTGTCGAAAGCATTCCAACTTTGTACAATGTTATTCCAACACTGTCGAAAGCATTCCAACCCTGTAGAAAGCATTCGAACCCTGTAGAAAGCATTCCAACCCTGTAGAAAGCATTCCAACTCGGTATAAAGGAATTCCAACTCTATCGAAAGCATTCCAACCCTGTCGAAAGCATTCCAACCCTGTCGAAAGCATTCCAACTTTGTACAATGTTATTCCAACACTGTCGAAAGCATTCCAACCCTGTAGAAAGCATTCGAACCCTGTAGAAAGCATTCGAACCCTGTAGAAAGCATTCCAACACTGTACAAAGTTATTCCAACACTGTCGAAAGCATTCCAACCCTGTAGATAGCATTCCTACTCGGTATAAAGGAATTCCAACTCTGTCGAAAGCACTCCAACCCTGTAGAAAGCATTCCAACCCTGTAGAAAGCATTCCAACCCTGTAGAAAGCATTCCAACCCTGTAGAAAGCATTCCAACTCGGTATAAAGGAATTCCAACTCTATCGAAGGCATTCCAACCCTGTAGAAAGCATTCCAACTCTGTACAATGTTATTCCAACACTGTCGAATGCATTCCAACCCTGTAGAAAGCATTCGAACCCTGTAGAAAGCATTCCAACACTGTACAAAGTTATTCCAACACTGTCGAAAGCATTCCAACCCTGTAGAAAGCATTCCAACGCTGTAGAAAGCATTCCAACTCTGTACAAAGGTATTCCAACACTGTCGAAAGCATTCCAACCCTGTAGATAGCATTCCTACTCGGTATAAAGGAATTCCAACTCTGTCGAAAGCACTCCAACCCTGTAGAAAGCATTCCAACCCTGTAGAAAGCATTCCAACCCTGTAGAAAGCATTCCAACCCTGTAGAAAGCATTCCAACTCGGTAGAAAGCATTCCAACTCGGTATAAAGGAATTCCAACCCTGTAGAAAGCATTCCAACTCTGTACAAAGGTATTCCAACACTGTCGAAAGAATTCCAACCCTGTAGATAGCATTCCTACTCGGTATAAAGGAATTCCAACTCTGTCGAAAGCACTCCAACCCTGGAGAAAGCATTCCAACCCTGTAGAAAGCATACCAACCCTGTAGAAAGCATTCCAACCCTGTAGAAAGCATCCCAACTCGGTATAAAGGAATTCCAACTCTATCGAAAGCATTCCAACCCTGCAGAAAGCATTCCAACTCTGTACAATGTTATTCCAACACTGTCGAAAGCATTCCAACCCTGTAGAAAGCATTCGAACCCTGTAGAAAGCATTCCAACACTGTACAAAGTTATTCCAACACTGTCGAAAGCATTCCAACCCTGTAGAAAGCATTCCAACCCTGTAGAAAGCATTCCAACTCTGTACAAAGGTATTCCAACACTGTCGAAAGCATTCCAACCCTGTAGATAGCATTCCTACTCGGTATAAAGGAATTCCAACTCTGTCGAAAGCACTCCAACCCTGTAGAAAGCATTCCAACCCTGTAGAAAGCATTCCAACCCTGTAGAAAGCATTCCAACCCTGTAGAAAGCATTCCAACTCGGTAGAAAGCATTCCAACTCGGTATAAAGGAATTCCAACCCTGTAGAAAGCATTCCAACTCTGTACAAAGGTATTCCAACACTGTCGAAAGAATTCCAACCCTGTAGATAGCATTCCTACTCGGTATAAAGGAATTCCAACTCTGTCGAAAGCACTCCAACCCTGGAGAAAGCATTCCAACCCTGTAGAAAGCATACCAACCCTGTAGAAAGCATTCCAACCCTGTAGAAAGCATCCCAACTCGGTATAAAGGAATTCCAACTCTATCGAAAGCATTCCAACCCTGCAGAAAGCATTCCAACTCTGTACAATGTTATTCCAACACTGTCGAAAGCATTCCAACCCTGTAGAAAGCATTCCAACTCTGTACAAAGGTATTCCAACACTGTCGAAAGCATTCCAACCCTGTAGATAGCATTCCAACCCTGTAGAATGCATTGCAACCCTGTTGAAAGCATTCCAACTCGGTATAAAGGAATTCCAACTCTGTCGAAAGCACTCCAACCCTGTAGAAAGCATTCCAACCCTGTAGAAAGCATTCCAACCCTGTAGAAAGCATTCCAACTCTGTACAAAGGTATACCAACACTGTCGAAAGCATTCCAACCCTCTAGAAAGCATACCAACTCTGTACAAAGGTATTCCAACTCTGTCGAAAGCATTCCAACCCTCTATAAAGCACTCCAACCCTGTAGAAAGCATTCCAACCATCTATAAAGCATTCCAACCCTGTAGAAAGCATTCCAACTGTGTACAAAGGTATTCCAACTCTGTCGAAAGCATTCCAACCCTCTAGAAAGCATTCCAACTCTGTACAAACGTATTCCATCTCTGTCGAAAGCATTCCAACACTCTCGAAAGCATTCCAACCCTCTAGAACGCACTCCAACCCTGTAGAAAGCATTCCAACCCTGTAGAAAGCATTGCAACTCGGTATAAGGGAATTCTAACTCTATCGAAAGCATTCCAAGCCTGTAGAAAGCATTCCAACCCTGTAGAAAGCATTCCAACCCTGTAGAAAGCAATCCAGCTCTCCAGAAAGCATTTCATCCCTGCACAAACGTTTTCCAACTCTGTCGAAAGCATTCCAACCCTCTAGAAAGCATTTCACCCCTGTAGAAAGCATTCCAACTCGGTATAAAGGAATTCCAACTCTGTCGAAAGCACTCCAACCCTGTAGAAAGCATTCCAACCCTGTAGCAAGTATTCCCACCCTGTAGAAAGCATTCCAACCCTCTAGAAAGCATTCCAACCCTCTAGAAAGCATTCCAACCCTCTAGAAAGCATTCCACCCCTCTAGAAAGAATTCCAAACCTGTACAAAGGTATTCCAACTCTGACGAAAGCATTCACACCCAATAGGAGGTATTGCAACCCTGTGGAAAGCATTTCAACCATGTACAATGGTCCTCCAACTCTGTCGAAAGCATTCCAACCTTCTAGAAAGCATTCCAACTCTGTACAAAGGTATTCCAACACTGTCGAAAGCATTCCAACCCTGTAGATAGCATTCCTACTCGGTATAAAGGAATTCCAACTCTGTCGAAAGCACTCCAACCCTGTAGAAAGCATTCCAACCCTGTAGAAAGCATTCCAACCCTGTAGAAAGCATTCCAACCCTGTAGAAAGCATTCCAACTCGGTAGAAAGCATTCCAACTCGGTATAAAGGAATTCCAACCCTGTAGAAAGCATTCCAACTCTGTACAAAGGTATTCCAACACTGTCGAAAGAATTCCAACCCTGTAGATAGCATTCCTACTCGGTATAAAGGAATTCCAACTCTGTCGAAAGCACTCCAACCCTGGAGAAAGCATTCCAACCCTGTAGAAAGCATACCAACCCTGTAGAAAGCATTCCAACCCTGTAGAAAGCATCCCAACTCGGTATAAAGGAATTCCAACTCTATCGAAAGCATTCCAACCCTGCAGAAAGCATTCCAACTCTGTACAATGTTATTCCAACACTGTCGAAAGCATTCCAACCCTGTAGAAAGCATTCGAACCCTGTAGAAAGCATTCCAACACTGTACAAAGTTATTCCAACACTGTCGAAAGCATTCCAACCCTGTAGAAAGCATTCCAACCCTGTAGAAAGCATTCCAACTCTGTACAAAGGTATTCCAACACTGTCGAAAGCATTCCAATCCTGTAGATAGCATTCCTACTCGGTATAAAGGAATTCCAACTCTGTCGAAAGCACTCCAACCCTGTAGAAAGCATTCCAACCCTGTAGAAAGCATTCCAACCCTGTAGAAAGCATTCCAACCCTGTAGAAAGCATTCCAACTCGGTAGAAAGCATTCCAACTCGGTATAAAGGAATTCCAACCCTGTAGAAAGCATTCCAACTCTGTACAAAGGTATTCCAACACTGTCGAAAGAATTCCAACCCTGTAGATAGCATTCCTACTCGGTATAAAGGAATTCCAACTCTGTCGAAAGCACTCCAACCCTGGAGAAAGCATTCCAACCCTGTAGAAAGCATACCAACCCTGTAGAAAGCATTCCAACCCTGTAGAAAGCATCCCAACTCGGTATAAAGGAATTCCAACTCTATCGAAAGCATTCCAACCCTGCAGAAAGCATTCCAACTCTGTACAATGTTATTCCAACACTGTCGAAAGCATTCCAACCCTGTAGAAAGCATTCCAACTCTGTACAAAGGTATTCCAACACTGTCGAAAGCATTCCAACCCTGTAGATAGCATTCCAACCCTGTAGAATGCATTGCAACCCTGTTGAAAGCATTCCAACTCGGTATAAAGGAATTCCAACTCTGTCGAAAGCACTCCAAGCCTGTAGAAAGCATTCCAACCCTGTAGAAAGCATTCCAACTCTGTACAAAGGTATACCAACACTGTCGAAAGCATTCCAACCCTCTAGAAAGCATACCAACTCTGTACAAAGGTATTCCAACTCTGTCGAAAGCATTCCAACCCTCTATAAAGCACTCCAACCCTGTAGAAAGCATTCCAACCATCTATAAAGCATTCCAACCCTGTAGAAAGCATTCCAACTGTGTACAAAGGTATTCCAACTCTGTCGAAACCATTCCAACCCTCTAGAAAGCATTCCAACTCTGTACAAACGTATTCCAACTCTGTCGAAAGCATTCCAACACTCTCGAAAGCATTCCAACCCTCTAGAACGCACTCCAACCCTGTAGAAAGCATTCCAACCCTGTAGAAAGCATTCCAACTCGGTATAAGGGAATTCTAACTCTATCGAAAGCATTCCAAGCCTGTAGAAAGCATTCCAACCCTGTAGAAAGCATTCCAACCCTGTAGAAAGCAATCCAGCTCTCCAGAAAGCATTTCATCCCTGCACAAACGTTTTCCAACTCTGTCGAAAGCATTCCAACCCTCTAGAAAGCATTTCACCCCTGTAGAAAGCATTCCAACTCGGTATAAAGGAATTCCAACTCTGTCGAAAGCACTCCAACCCTGTAGAAAGCTTTCCAACCCTGTAGCAAGTATTCCAACCCTGTAGAAAGCATTCCAACCCTCTAGAAAGCATTCCAACCCTCTAGAAAGCATTCCAACCCTCTAGAAAGCATTCCACCCCTCTAGAAAGAATTCCAAACCTGTACAAAGGTATTCCAACTCTGACGAAAGCATTCACACCCAATAGGAGGTATTGCAACCCTGTGGAAAGCATTTCAACCATGTACAATGGTCCTCCAACTCTGTCGAAAGCATTCCAACCTTCTAGAAAGCATTCCAACTCTGTACAAAGGTATTCCAACTCTGTCGAATGCATTCCAACCCTCTAGAAAGCATTCCAACCCTCTAGAAAGCATTCCAACCCTCTAGAAATCATTCACCCCTCTAGAAAGAATTCCAAACCTGTACAAAGGTATTCCAACTCTGTCGAAAGCATTCCAACCCTGTAGAAAGCATTCCAACTTTGTACAAAGGTATCCCAACACTGTAGAAAGCATTCCATCCTTCTAGAAAGCATTCCAACCTTCTAGAAAGCATTCCAACTCTGTACAATGGTATTCCAACTCTGTCGAAAGCATTCCAACCCTCTAGAAAGCATTCCGTCCCTCTATAAAGCATTTCAACCATGTACAAAGGTCTTCCAACTCTGTCGACAGCATTCCAACCTTCTAGAAAGCATTCCAACTCTGTACAAAGGTATTCCAACTCTGTCGAAAGCATTCCCACCCTGTAGATAGCATCCCTACTCGGTATAAAGGAATTCCAACTCTGTCGAAAGCACTCCAACCCTGTAGAAAGCACTCAAACCCTGTAGAAAGCATTTCAACCCTGTAGAAAGCATTCCAACCCTGTAGAAAGCATTCCAACTCGGTATAAAGGAATTCCAACTCTATCGAAAGCATTCCAACCCTGTACAAAGGTATTCCGACCCTGGCGAAAGCATTCCAACCCTGTAGAAAGCATTCCAACCCCGTAGAAAGCATTCCAACACTGTAGAAAGCATTCCTACTCGGTATAAAGGAATTCCAACTCTGTCGAAAGCACTCCAACCCTGTAGAAAGCATTCCAACCCTGTAGAAAGCATTCCAACCCTGTAGAAAGCATTCCAACTCGGTATAAAGGAATTCCAACTCTATCGAAAGCATTCCAACCCTGTAGAAAGCATTCCAACTCTGTACAATGTTATTCCAACACTGTCGAAAGCATTCCAACCCTGTAGAAAGCATTCGAACCCTGTAGAAAGCATTCCAACTCTGTACAAAGGTATTCCAACACTGTCGAAAGCATTCCAACCCTGTAGATAGCATTCCTACTCGGTATAAAGGAATTCCAACTCTGTCGAAAGCACTCCAACCCTGTAGAAAGCATTCCAACCCTGTAGAAAGCATTCCAACACTGTAGAAAGCATTCCAACCCTGTAGAAAGCATTCCAACTCGGTATAAAGGAATTCCAACTCTATCGAAAGCATTCCAACCCTGCAGAAAGCATTCCAACTCTGTACAATGTTATTCCAACACTGTCGAAAGCATTCCAACGCTGTAGAAAGCATTCCAACCCTGTAGAAAGCATTCCATCCCTGTAGAAAGCATTCCAACTCTGTACAAAGGTATTCCAACACTGTCGAAAGCATTCCAACCCTGTAGATAGCATTCCTACTCGGTATAAAGGAATTCCAACTCTGTCGAAAGCACTCCAACCCTGTAGAAAGCATTCCAACCCTGTAGAAAGCATTCCAACTCTGTACAATGTTATTCCAACACTTTCGAAAGCATTCCAACCCTGTAGAAAGCATTCGAACCCTGTAGAAAGCAGTCCAACACTGTTCAAAGTTATTCCAACACTGTCGAAAGCATTCCAACCCTGTAGATAGCATTCCTACTCGGTATAAAGGAATTCCAACACTGTCGAAAGCACTCCAACCCTGTCGAAAGCACTCCAACCCTGTAGAAAGCATTCCAACCCTGTAGAAAGCATTCGAACCCTGTAGAAAGCATTCCAACACTGTCGAAAGCATTCCAACCCTGTAGAAAGCATTCGAACCCTGTAGAAAGCATTCCAACACTGCACAAAGTTATTCCAACACTGTCGAAAGCATTCCAACCCTGTAGAAAGCATTCCAACCCTGTAGAAAGCATTCCAACACTGTACAAAGGTATTCCAACACTGTCGAAAGCATTCCAACCCTGTAGATAGCATTCCTACTCGGTATAAAGGAATTTCAACTCTGTCGAAAGCACTCCAACCCTGTAGAAAGCATTCCAACCGTGTAGAAAGCATTCCAACCCTGTAGAAAGCATTCCAACCCTGTAGAAAGCATTCCAACTCGGTATAGAGGAATTCCAACTCTATCGAAAGCATTCCAACCCTGCAGAAAGCATTCCAACCCTGTAGAAAGCATTCCAACTCTGTACAAAGGTATTCCAACACTGTCGAAAGCATTCCAACACTGTAGAAAGCATTCCTACTCGGTATAAAGGAATTCCAACTCTGTCGAAAGCACTCCAACCCTGTAGAAAGCATTCCAACCCTGTAGAAAGCATTCCAACCCTGTAGAAAGCATTCCAACTCGGTATAAAGGAATTCCAACTCTATCGAAAGCATTCCAACCCTGTAGAAAGCATTCCAACTCTGTACAATGTTATTCCAACACTGTCGAAAGCATTCCAACCCTGTAGAAAGCATTCGAACCCTGTAGAAAGCATTCCAACTCTGTACAAAGGTATTCCAACACTGTCGAAAGCATTCCAACCCTGTAGATAGCATTCCTACTCGGTATAAAGGAATTCCAACTCTGTCGAAAGCACTCCAAGCCTGTAGAAAGCATTCCAACCCTGTAGAAAGCATTCCAACACTGTAGAAAGCATTCCAACCCTGTAGAAAGCATTCCAACTCTGTACAAAGGTATTCCAACACTGTCGAAAGCATTCCAACCCTGTAGATAGCATTCCTACTCGGTATAAAGGAATTCCAACTCTGGCGAAAGCACTCCAACCCTGTAGAAAGCATTCCAACCCTGTAGAAAGCATTCCAACTCTGTACAATGTTATTCCAACACTTTCGAAAGCATTCCAACCCTGTAGAAAGCATTCGAACCCTGTAGAAAGCAGTCCAACACTGTTCAAAGTTATTCCAACACTGTCGAAAGCATTCCAACCCTGTAGATAGCATTCCTACTCGGTATAAAGGAATTCCAACACTGTCGAAAGCACTCCAACCCTGTCGAAAGCACTCCAACCCTGTCGAAAGCACTCCAACCCTGTAGAAAGCATTCCAACCCTGTAGAAAGCATTCGAACCCTGTAGAAAGCATTCCAACACTGTCGAAAGCATTCCAACCCTGTAGAAAGCATTCGAACCCTGTAGAAAGCATTCCAACACTGCACAAAGTTATTCCAACACTGTCGAAAGCATTCCAACCCTGTAGAAAGCATTCCAACCCTGTAGAAAGCATTCCAACACTGTACAAAGGTATTCCAACACTGTCGAAAGCATTCCAACCCTGTAGATAGCATTCCTACTCGGTATAAAGGAATTTCAACTCTGTCGAAAGCACTCCAACCCTGTAGAAAGCATTCCAACCGTGTAGAAAGCATTCCAACCCTGTAGAAAGCATTCCAACCCTGTAGAAAGCATTCCAACTCGGTATAGAGGAATTCCAACTCTATCGAAAGCATTCCAACCCTGCAGAAAGCATTCCAACTCTGTACAATGTTATTCCAACACTGTCGAAAGCATTCCAACCCTGTAGAAAGCATTCCAACCCTGTAGAAAGCATTCCAACCCTGTCGAAAGCATTCCAACCCTGTAGAAAGCATTCCAACCCTGTAGAAAGCATTCCAACCCTGTACAAAGGTATTCCAACACTGTCGAAAGCATTCCAACCCTGTAGATAGCATTCCTACTCGGTATAAAGGAATTCCAAATCTGTCGAAAGCACTCCAACCCTGTAGAAAGCATTCCAACCCTGTAGAAAGCATTCCAACCCTGGAGAAAGCATTCCAACTCGGTATAAAGGAATTCCAACTCTATCGAAAGCATTCCAACCCTGCAGAAAGCATTCCAACTCTGTACAATGTTATTCCAACACTGTCGAAAGCATTCCAACCCTGTAGAAAGCATTCCAACCCTGTAGAAAGCATTCCAACTCTGTACAACGGTATTCCAACCCTGTAGAAAGCATTCCAACCCTGTAGAAAGCATTCCAACTCGGTATAAAGGAATTCCAACTCTATCGAAAGAATTCCAACCCTGTAGAAAGCATTCCAACTCTGTACAAAGGTATTCCAACCCTGTAGAAAGCATTCCAACCCTGTAGAAAGCATTCCAACTCGGTATAAAGGAATTCCAACTCTATCGAAAGCATTCCAACCCTGTAGAAAGCATTCCAACTCTGTACAATGTTATTCCAACACTGTCGAATGCGTTCCAACCCTGTAGAAAGCATTCCAACTCTGTACAAAGTTATTCCAACACTGTCGAAAGCATTCCAACCCTGTAGAAAGCATTCCAACCCTGTAGAAAGCATGCCAACCCTGTACAAAGGTATTCCAACACTGTCGAAAGCATTCCAACCCTGTAGATAGCATTCCTACTCGGTATAAAGGAGTTCCAACTCTATCGAAAGAATTCCAACCCTGTAGAAAGCATTCCAACTCTGTACAAAGGTATTCCAACCCTGTAGAAAGCATTCCAACCCTGTAGAAAGCATTCCAACTCGGTATAAAGGAATTCCAACTCTATCGAAAGCATTCCAACCCTGTAGAAAGCATTCCAACTCTGTACAATGTTATTCCAACACTGTCGAATGCGTTCCAACCCTGTAGAAAGCATTCCAACTCTGTACAAAGTTATTCCAACACTGTCGAAAGCACTCCAACCCTATAGAAAGCATTCCAACCCTGTAGAAAGCATTCCAACCCTGGAGAAAGCATTCCAACTCGGTATAAAGGAATTCCAACTCTATCGAAAGCATTCCAACCCTGCAGAAAGCATTCCAACTCTGTACAATGTTATTCCAACACTGTCGAAAGCATTCCAACCCTGTAGAAAGCATTCCAACCCTGTAGAAAGCATTCCAACTCTGTACAATGGTATTCCAACCCTGTAGAAAGCATTCCAACCCTGTAGAAAGCATTCCAACTCGGTATAAAGGAATTCCAACTCTATCGAAAGAATTCCAACCCTGTAGAAAGCATTCCAACTCTGTACAAAGGTATTCCAACCCTGTAGAAAGCATTCCAACCCTGTAGAAAGCATTCCAACTCGGTATAAAGGAATTCCAACTCTATCGAAAGCATTCCAACCCTGTAGAAAGCATTCCAACTCTGTACAATGTTATTCCAACACTGTCGAATGCGTTCCAACCCTGTAGAAAGCATTCCAACTCTGTACAAAGTTATTCCAACACTGTCGAAAGCATTCCAACCCTGTAGAAAGCATTCCAACCCTGTAGAAAGCATGCCAACCCTGTACAAAGGTATTCCAACACTGTCGAAAGCATTCCAACCCTGTAGATAGCATTCCTACTCGGTATAAAGGAGTTCCAACTCTGTCGAAAGCACTCCAACCCTATAGAAAGCATTCCAACCCTGTAGAAAGCATCCCAACCTTGTAGAAAGCATTCCAACTCGGTATAAAGGAATTCCAACTCTATCGAAAGCATTCCAACCCTGTAGAAAGCATTCCAACTCTGTACAACGGTATTCCAACCCTGTAGAAAGCATTCCAACCCTGTAGAAAGCATTCCAACTCGGTATAAAGGAATTCCAACTCTATCGAAAGAATTCCAACCCTGTAGAAAGCATTCCAACTCTGTACAAAGGTATTCCAACCCTGTAGAAAGCATTCCAACACTGTCGAAAGCATTCCAACCCTGTAGAAAGCATTCGAACCCTGTAGAAAGCATTCCAACACTGCACAAAGTTATTCCAACACTGTCGAAAGCATTCCAACCCTGTAGAAAGCATTCCAACCCTGTAGAAAGCATTCCAACTCTGTACAAGGGTATTCCAACACTGTCGAAAGCATTCCAACCCTGTAGATAGCATTCCTACTCGGTATAAAGGAATTTCAACTCTGTCGAAAGCACTCCAACCCTGTAGAAAGCATTCCAACCGTGTAGAAAGCATTCCAACCCTGTAGAAAGCATTCCAACCCTGTAGAAAGCATTCCAACTCGGTATAGAGGAATTCCAACTCTATCGAAAGCATTCCAACCCTGCAGAAAGCATTCCAACTCTGTACAATGTTATTCCAACACTGTCGAAAGCATTCCAACCCTGTAGAAAGCATTCCAACCCTGTAGAAAGCATTCCAACCCTGTCGAAAGCATTCCAACCCTGTAGAAAGCATTCCAACCCTGTAGAAAGCATTCCAACCCTGTACAAAGGTATTCCAACACTGTCGAAAGCATTCCAACCCTGTAGATAGCATTCCTACTCGGTATAAAGGAATTCCAAATCTGTCGAAAGCACTCCAACCCTGTAGAAAGCATTCCAACCCTGTTGAAAGCATTCCAACCCTGGAGAAAGCATTCCAACTCGGTATAAAGGAATTCCAACTCTATCGAAAGCATTCCAACCCTGCAGAAAGCATTCCAACTCTGTACAATGTTATTCCAACACTGTCGAAAGCATTCCAACCCTGTAGAAAGCATTCCAACCCTGTAGAAAGCATTCCAACCCTGTAGAAAGCATTCCAACTCTGTACAACGGTATTCCAACCCTGTAGAAAGCATTCCAACCCTGTAGAAAGCATTCCAACCCTGTAGAAAGCATTCCAACTCTGTACAAAGTTATTCCAACACTGTCGAAAGCATTCCAACCCTGTAGAAAGCATTCCAACCCTGTAGAAAGCATGCCAACCCTGTACAAAGGTATTCCAACACTGTCGAAAGCATTCCAACCCTGTAGATAGCATTCCTACTCGGTATAAAGGAGTTCCAACTCTATCGAAAGAATTCCAACCCTGTAGAAAGCATTCCAACTCTGTACAAAGGTATTCCAACCCTGTAGAAAGCATTCCAACCCTGTAGAAAGCATTCCAACTCGGTATAAAGGAATTCCAACTCTATCGAAAGCATTCCAACCCTGTAGAAAGCATTCCAACTCTGTACAATGTTATTCCAACACTGTCGAATGCGTTCCAACCCTGTAGAAAGCATTCCAACTCTGTACAAAGTTATTCCAACACTGTCGAAAGCACTCCAACCCTATAGAAAGCATTCCAACCCTGTAGAAAGCATTCCAACCCTGGAGAAAGCATTCCAACTCGGTATAAAGGAATTCCAACTCTATCGAAAGCATTCCAACCCTGCAGAAAGCATTCCAACTCTGTACAATGTTATTCCAACACTGTCGAAAGCATTCCAACCCTGTAGAAAGCATTCCAACCCTGTAGAAAGCATTCCAACTCTGTACAATGGTATTCCAACCCTGTAGAAAGCATTCCAACCCTGTAGAAAGCATTCCAACTCGGTATAAAGGAATTCCAACTCTATCGAAAGAATTCCAACCCTGTAGAAAGCATTCCAACTCTGTACAAAGGTATTCCAACCCTGTAGAAAGCATTCCAACCCTGTAGAAAGCATTCCAACTCGGTATAAAGGAATTCCAACTCTATCGAAAGCATTCCAACCCTGTAGAAAGCATTCCAACTCTGTACAATGTTATTCCAACACTGTCGAATGCGTTCCAACCCTGTAGAAAGCATTCCAACTCTGTACAAAGTTATTCCAACACTGTCGAAAGCATTCCAACCCTGTAGAAAGCATTCCAACCCTGTAGAAAGCATGCCAACCCTGTACAAAGGTATTCCAACACTGTCGAAAGCATTCCAACCCTGTAGATAGCATTCCTACTCGGTATAAAGGAGTTCCAACTCTGTCGAAAGCACTCCAACCCTATAGAAAGCATTCCAACCCTGTAGAAAGCATCCCAACCTTGTAGAAAGCATTCCAACTCGGTATAAAGGAATTCCAACTCTATCGAAAGCATTCCAACCCTGTAGAAAGCATTCCAACTCTGTACAATGTTATTCCAACACTGTCGAAAGCATTCCAACCCTGTAGAAAGCATTCGAACCCTGTAGAAAGCATTCCAACACTGTACAAAGTTATTCCAACACTGTCGAAAGCATTCCAACCCTGTAGGAAGCATACCAACCCTGTAGATAGCATTCCAACCATGTAGAACGCATTGCAACACTGTCGAAATCATTCCAACTCGATATAAAGGAATTCCAACTCTGTCGAAAGAACTCCAACCCTGTACAAAGGTATTCCAACCCTAGCGAATGCATTCCAACCCTGTAGAAAGCATTCCAACCCTGTAGAAAGCATTCCAACCCTGTAGAAAGCATTCCGACTCGGTATAAAGGAATTCCAACTCTGTCGAAAGCAGTCCAACCATGTAGAAAGCATTCCAACCCTGTAGAAAGCATTCCAACCCTGTAGAAAGCATTCCAACACTGTACAAAGTTATTCCAACACTGTCGAAAGCATTCCAACCCTGTAGAAAGCATTCCAACCCTGTAGAAAGCATTCCAACTCTGTACAAAGGTATTCCAACACTGTCGAAAGCATTCCAACCCTGTAGATAGCATTCCTACTCGGTATAAAGGAATTCGAACTCTGTCGAAAGCACTCCAACCCTATAGAAAGCATTCCAACCCTGTAGAAAGCATCCCAACCCTGTAGAAAGCATTCCAACACTGTAGAAAGCATTCCAACCCTGTAGAAAGCATTCCAACTCTGTACAAAGGTATTCCAACACTGTCGAAAGCATTCCAACCCTGTAGATAGCATTCCTACTCGGTATAAAGGAATTCCAACACTGTCGAAAGCATTCCAACACTGTAGAAAGCATTCCTACTCGGTATAAAGGAATTCCAACTCTGTCGAAAGCACTCCAACCCTGTAGAAAGCATTCCAACTCTGTACAAAGGTATTCCAACACTGTCGAAAGAATTCCAACCCTGTAGATAGCATTCCTACTCGGTATAAAGGAATTCCAACTCTGTCGAAAGCACTCCAACCCTGGAGAAAGCATTCCAACCCTGTAGAAAGCATACCAACCCTGTAGAAAGCATTCCAACCCTCTAGAAAGCATTCCAACCCTCTAGAAAGCATTCCAACCCTCTAGAAAGCATTCCACCCCTCTAGAAAGAATTCCAAACCTGTACAAAGGTATTCCAACTCTGACGAAAGCATTCACACCCAATAGGAGGTATTGCAACCCTGTGGAAAGCATTTCAACCATGTACAATGGTCCTCCAACTCTGTCGAAAGCATTCCAACCTTCTAGAAAGAATTCCAACTCTGTACAAAGGTATTCCAACACTGTCGAAAGCATTCCAACCCTGTAGATAGCATTCCTACTCGGTATAAAGGAATTCCAACTCTGTCGAAAGCACTCCAACCCTGTAGAAAGCATTCCAACCCTGTAGAAAGCATTCCAACCCTGTAGAAAGCATTCCAACCCTGTAGAAAGCATTCCAACTCGGTAGAAAGCATTCCAACTCGGTATAAAGGAATTCCAACCCTGTAGAAAGCATTCCAACTCTGTACAAAGGTATTCCAACACTGTCGAAAGAATTCCAACCCTGTAGATAGCATTCCTACTCGGTATAAAGGAATTCCAACTCTGTCGAAAGCACTCCAACCCTGGAGAAAGCATTCCAACCCTGTAGAAAGCATACCAACCCTGTAGAAAGCATTCCAACCCTGTAGAAAGCATCCCAACTCGGTATAAAGGAATTCCAACTCTATCGAAAGCATTCCAACCCTGCAGAAAGCATTCCAACTCTGTACAATGTTATTCCAACACTGTCGAAAGCATTCCAACCCTGTAGAAAGCATTCGAACCCTGTAGAAAGCATTCCAACACTGTACAAAGTTATTCCAACACTGTCGAAAGCATTCCAACCCTGTAGAAAGCATTCCAACCCTGTAGAAAGCATTCCAACTCTGTACAAAGGTATTCCAACACTGTCGAAAGCATTCCAATCCTGTAGATAGCATTCCTACTCGGTATAAAGGAATTCCAACTCTGTCGAAAGCACTCCAACCCTGTAGAAAGCATTCCAACCCTGTAGAAAGCATTCCAACCCTGTAGAAAGCATTCCAACCCTGTAGAAAGCATTCCAACTCGGTAGAAAGCATTCCAACTCGGTATAAAGGAATTCCAACCCTGTAGAAAGCATTCCAACTCTGTACAAAGGTATTCCAACACTGTCGAAAGAATTCCAACCCTGTAGATAGCATTCCTACTCGGTATAAAGGAATTCCAACTCTGTCGAAAGCACTCCAACCCTGGAGAAAGCATTCCAACCCTGTAGAAAGCATACCAACCCTGTAGAAAGCATTCCAACCCTGTAGAAAGCATCCCAACTCGGTATAAAGGAATTCCAACTCTATCGAAAGCATTCCAACCCTGCAGAAAGCATTCCAACTCTGTACAATGTTATTCCAACACTGTCGAAAGCATTCCAACCCTGTAGAAAGCATTCCAACTCTGTACAAAGGTATTCCAACACTGTCGAAAGCATTCCAACCCTGTAGATAGCATTCCAACCCTGTAGAATGCATTGCAACCCTGTTGAAAGCATTCCAACTCGGTATAAAGGAATTCCAACTCTGTCGAAAGCACTCCAAGCCTGTAGAAAGCATTCCAACCCTGTAGAAAGCATTCCAACTCTGTACAAAGGTATACCAACACTGTCGAAAGCATTCCAACCCTCTAGAAAGCATACCAACTCTGTACAAAGGTATTCCAACTCTGTCGAAAGCATTCCAACCCTCTATAAAGCACTCCAACCCTGTAGAAAGCATTCCAACCATCTATAAAGCATTCCAACCCTGTAGAAAGCATTCCAACTGTGTACAAAGGTATTCCAACTCTGTCGAAACCATTCCAACCCTCTAGAAAGCATTCCAACTCTGTACAAACGTATTCCAACTCTGTCGAAAGCATTCCAACACTCTCGAAAGCATTCCAACCCTCTAGAACGCACTCCAACCCTGTAGAAAGCATTCCAACCCTGTAGAAAGCATTCCAACTCGGTATAAGGGAATTCTAACTCTATCGAAAGCATTCCAAGCCTGTAGAAAGCATTCCAACCCTGTAGAAAGCATTCCAACCCTGTAGAAAGCAATCCAGCTCTCCAGAAAGCATTTCATCCCTGCACAAACGTTTTCCAACTCTGTCGAAAGCATTCCAACCCTCTAGAAAGCATTTCACCCCTGTAGAAAGCATTCCAACTCGGTATAAAGGAATTCCAACTCTGTCGAAAGCACTCCAACCCTGTAGAAAGCTTTCCAACCCTGTAGCAAGTATTCCAACCCTGTAGAAAGCATTCCAACCCTCTAGAAAGCATTCCAACCCTCTAGAAAGCATTCCAACCCTCTAGAAAGCATTCCACCCCTCTAGAAAGAATTCCAAACCTGTACAAAGGTATTCCAACTCTGACGAAAGCATTCACACCCAATAGGAGGTATTGCAACCCTGTGGAAAGCATTTCAACCATGTACAATGGTCCTCCAACTCTGTCGAAAGCATTCCAACCTTCTAGAAAGCATTCCAACTCTGTACAAAGGTATTCCAACTCTGTCGAATGCATTCCAACCCTCTAGAAAGCATTCCAACCCTCTAGAAAGCATTCCAACCCTCTAGAAATCATTCACCCCTCTAGAAAGAATTCCAAACCTGTACAAAGGTATTCCAACTCTGTCGAAAGCATTCCAACCCTGTAGAAAGCATTCCAACTTTGTACAAAGGTATCCCAACACTGTAGAAAGCATTCCATCCTTCTAGAAAGCATTCCAACCTTCTAGAAAGCATTCCAACTCTGTACAATGGTATTCCAACTCTGTCGAAAGCATTCCAACCCTCTAGAAAGCATTCCGTCCCTCTATAAAGCATTTCAACCATGTACAAAGGTCTTCCAACTCTGTCGACAGCATTCCAACCTTCTAGAAAGCATTCCAACTCTGTACAAAGGTATTCCAACTCTGTCGAAAGCATTCCCACCCTGTAGATAGCATCCCTACTCGGTATAAAGGAATTCCAACTCTGTCGAAAGCACTCCAACCCTGTAGAAAGCACTCAAACCCTGTAGAAAGCATTTCAACCCTGTAGAAAGCATTCCAACCCTGTAGAAAGCATTCCAACTCGGTATAAAGGAATTCCAACTCTATCGAAAGCATTCCAACCCTGTACAAAGGTATTCCGACCCTGGCGAAAGCATTCCAACCCTGTAGAAAGCATTCCAACCCCGTAGAAAGCATTCCAACACTGTAGAAAGCATTCCTACTCGGTATAAAGGAATTCCAACTCTGTCGAAAGCACTCCAACCCTGTAGAAAGCATTCCAACCCTGTAGAAAGCATTCCAACCCTGTAGAAAGCATTCCAACTCGGTATAAAGGAATTCCAACTCTATCGAAAGCATTCCAACCCTGTAGAAAGCATTCCAACTCTGTACAATGTTATTCCAACACTGTCGAAAGCATTCCAACCCTGTAGAAAGCATTCGAACCCTGTAGAAAGCATTCCAACTCTGTACAAAGGTATTCCAACACTGTCGAAAGCATTCCAACCCTGTAGATAGCATTCCTACTCGGTATAAAGGAATTCCAACTCTGTCGAAAGCACTCCAACCCTGTAGAAAGCATTCCAACCCTGTAGAAAGCATTCCAACACTGTAGAAAGCATTCCAACCCTGTAGAAAGCATTCCAACTCGGTATAAAGGAATTCCAACTCTATCGAAAGCATTCCAACCCTGCAGAAAGCATTCCAACTCTGTACAATGTTATTCCAACACTGTCGAAAGCATTCCAACGCTGTAGAAAGCATTCCAACCCTGTAGAAAGCATTCCATCCCTGTAGAAAGCATTCCAACTCTGTACAAAGGTATTCCAACACTGTCGAAAGCATTCCAACCCTGTAGATAGCATTCCTACTCGGTATAAAGGAATTCCAACTCTGTCGAAAGCACTCCAACCCTGTAGAAAGCATTCCAACCCTGTAGAAAGCATTCCAACTCTGTACAATGTTATTCCAACACTTTCGAAAGCATTCCAACCCTGTAGAAAGCATTCGAACCCTGTAGAAAGCAGTCCAACACTGTTCAAAGTTATTCCAACACTGTCGAAAGCATTCCAACCCTGTAGATAGCATTCCTACTCGGTATAAAGGAATTCCAACACTGTCGAAAGCACTCCAACCCTGTCGAAAGCACTCCAACCCTGTAGAAAGCATTCCAACCCTGTAGAAAGCATTCGAACCCTGTAGAAAGCATTCCAACACTGTCGAAAGCATTCCAACCCTGTAGAAAGCATTCGAACCCTGTAGAAAGCATTCCAACACTGCACAAAGTTATTCCAACACTGTCGAAAGCATTCCAACCCTGTAGAAAGCATTCCAACCCTGTAGAAAGCATTCCAACACTGTACAAAGGTATTCCAACACTGTCGAAAGCATTCCAACCCTGTAGATAGCATTCCTACTCGGTATAAAGGAATTTCAACTCTGTCGAAAGCACTCCAACCCTGTAGAAAGCATTCCAACCGTGTAGAAAGCATTCCAACCCTGTAGAAAGCATTCCAACCCTGTAGAAAGCATTCCAACTCGGTATAGAGGAATTCCAACTCTATCGAAAGCATTCCAACCCTGCAGAAAGCATTCCAACCCTGTAGAAAGCATTCCAACTCTGTACAAAGGTATTCCAACACTGTCGAAAGCATTCCAACACTGTAGAAAGCATTCCTACTCGGTATAAAGGAATTCCAACTCTGTCGAAAGCACTCCAACCCTGTAGAAAGCATTCCAACCCTGTAGAAAGCATTCCAACCCTGTAGAAAGCATTCCAACTCGGTATAAAGGAATTCCAACTCTATCGAAAGCATTCCAACCCTGTAGAAAGCATTCCAACTCTGTACAATGTTATTCCAACACTGTCGAAAGCATTCCAACCCTGTAGAAAGCATTCGAACCCTGTAGAAAGCATTCCAACTCTGTACAAAGGTATTCCAACACTGTCGAAAGCATTCCAACCCTGTAGATAGCATTCCTACTCGGTATAAAGGAATTCCAACTCTGTCGAAAGCACTCCAAGCCTGTAGAAAGCATTCCAACCCTGTAGAAAGCATTCCAACACTGTAGAAAGCATTCCAACCCTGTAGAAAGCATTCCAACTCTGTACAAAGGTATTCCAACACTGTCGAAAGCATTCCAACCCTGTAGATAGCATTCCTACTCGGTATAAAGGAATTCCAACTCTGGCGAAAGCACTCCAACCCTGTAGAAAGCATTCCAACCCTGTAGAAAGCATTCCAACTCTGTACAATGTTATTCCAACACTTTCGAAAGCATTCCAACCCTGTAGAAAGCATTCGAACCCTGTAGAAAGCAGTCCAACACTGTTCAAAGTTATTCCAACACTGTCGAAAGCATTCCAACCCTGTAGATAGCATTCCTACTCGGTATAAAGGAATTCCAACACTGTCGAAAGCACTCCAACCCTGTCGAAAGCACTCCAACCCTGTAGAAAGCATTCCAACCCTGTAGAAAGCATTCGAACCCTGTAGAAAGCATTCCAACACTGTCGAAAGCATTCCAACCCTGTAGAAAGCATTCGAACCCTGTAGAAAGCATTCCAACACTGCACAAAGTTATTCCAACACTGTCGAAAGCATTCCAACCCTGTAGAAAGCATTCCAACCCTGTAGAAAGCATTCCAACACTGTACAAAGGTATTCCAACACTGTCGAAAGCATTCCAACCCTGTAGATAGCATTCCTACTCGGTATAAAGGAATTTCAACTCTGTCGAAAGCACTCCAACCCTGTAGAAAGCATTCCAACCGTGTAGAAAGCATTCCAACCCTGTAGAAAGCATTCCAACCCTGTAGAAAGCATTCCAACTCGGTATAGAGGAATTCCAACTCTATCGAAAGCATTCCAACCCTGCAGAAAGCATTCCAACTCTGTACAATGTTATTCCAACACTGTCGAAAGCATTCCAACCCTGTAGAAAGCATTCCAACCCTGTAGAAAGCATTCCAACCCTGTCGAAAGCATTCCAACCCTGTAGAAAGCATTCCAACCCTGTAGAAAGCATTCCAACCCTGTACAAAGGTATTCCAACACTGTCGAAAGCATTCCAACCCTGTAGATAGCATTCCTACTCGGTATAAAGGAATTCCAAATCTGTCGAAAGCACTCCAACCCTGTAGAAAGCATTCCAACCCTGTAGAAAGCATTCCAACCCTGGAGAAAGCATTCCAACTCGGTATAAAGGAATTCCAACTCTATCGAAAGCATTCCAACCCTGCAGAAAGCATTCCAACTCTGTACAATGTTATTCCAACACTGTCGAAAGCATTCCAACCCTGTAGAAAGCATTCCAACCCTGTAGAAAGCATTCCAACTCTGTACAACGGTATTCCAACCCTGTAGAAAGCATTCCAACCCTGTAGAAAGCATTCCAACTCGGTATAAAGGAATTCCAACTCTATCGAAAGAATTCCAACCCTGTAGAAAGCATTCCAACTCTGTACAAAGGTATTCCAACCCTGTAGAAAGCATTCCAACCCTGTAGAAAGCATTCCAACTCGGTATAAAGGAATTCCAACTCTATCGAAAGCATTCCAACCCTGTAGAAAGCATTCCAACTCTGTACAATGTTATTCCAACACTGTCGAATGCGTTCCAACCCTGTAGAAAGCATTCCAACTCTGTACAAAGTTATTCCAACACTGTCGAAAGCATTCCAACCCTGTAGAAAGCATTCCAACCCTGTAGAAAGCATGCCAACCCTGTACAAAGGTATTCCAACACTGTCGAAAGCATTCCAACCCTGTAGATAGCATTCCTACTCGGTATAAAGGAGTTCCAACTCTATCGAAAGAATTCCAACCCTGTAGAAAGCATTCCAACTCTGTACAAAGGTATTCCAACCCTGTAGAAAGCATTCCAACCCTGTAGAAAGCATTCCAACTCGGTATAAAGGAATTCCAACTCTATCGAAAGCATTCCAACCCTGTAGAAAGCATTCCAACTCTGTACAATGTTATTCCAACACTGTCGAATGCGTTCCAACCCTGTAGAAAGCATTCCAACTCTGTACAAAGTTATTCCAACACTGTCGAAAGCACTCCAACCCTATAGAAAGCATTCCAACCCTGTAGAAAGCATTCCAACCCTGGAGAAAGCATTCCAACTCGGTATAAAGGAATTCCAACTCTATCGAAAGCATTCCAACCCTGCAGAAAGCATTCCAACTCTGTACAATGTTATTCCAACACTGTCGAAAGCATTCCAACCCTGTAGAAAGCATTCCAACCCTGTAGAAAGCATTCCAACTCTGTACAATGGTATTCCAACCCTGTAGAAAGCATTCCAACCCTGTAGAAAGCATTCCAACTCGGTATAAAGGAATTCCAACTCTATCGAAAGAATTCCAACCCTGTAGAAAGCATTCCAACTCTGTACAAAGGTATTCCAACCCTGTAGAAAGCATTCCAACCCTGTAGAAAGCATTCCAACTCGGTATAAAGGAATTCCAACTCTATCGAAAGCATTCCAACCCTGTAGAAAGCATTCCAACTCTGTACAATGTTATTCCAACACTGTCGAATGCGTTCCAACCCTGTAGAAAGCATTCCAACTCTGTACAAAGTTATTCCAACACTGTCGAAAGCATTCCAACCCTGTAGAAAGCATTCCAACCCTGTAGAAAGCATGCCAACCCTGTACAAAGGTATTCCAACACTGTCGAAAGCATTCCAACCCTGTAGATAGCATTCCTACTCGGTATAAAGGAGTTCCAACTCTGTCGAAAGCACTCCAACCCTATAGAAAGCATTCCAACCCTGTAGAAAGCATCCCAACCTTGTAGAAAGCATTCCAACTCGGTATAAAGGAATTCCAACTCTATCGAAAGCATTCCAACCCTGTAGAAAGCATTCCAACTCTGTACAACGGTATTCCAACCCTGTAGAAAGCATTCCAACCCTGTAGAAAGCATTCCAACTCGGTATAAAGGAATTCCAACTCTATCGAAAGAATTCCAACCCTGTAGAAAGCATTCCAACTCTGTACAAAGGTATTCCAACCCTGTAGAAAGCATTCCAACCCTGTAGAAAGCATTCCAACTCGGTATAAAGGAATTCCAACTCTATCGAAAGCATTCCAACCCTGTAGAAAGCATTCCAACTCTGTACAATGTTATTCCAACACTGTCGAATGCGTTCCAACCCTGTAGAAAGCATTCCAACTCTGTACAAAGTTATTCCAACACTGTCGAAAGCATTCCAACCCTGTAGAAAGCATTCCAACCCTGTAGAAAGCATGCCAACCCTGTACAAAGGTATTCCAACACTGTCGAAAGCATTCCAACCCTGTAGATAGCATTCCTACTCGGTATAAAGGAGTTCCAACTCTGTCGAAAGCACTCCAACCCTATAGAAAGCATTCCAACCCTGTAGAAAGCATCCCAACCTTGTAGAAAGCATTCCAACTCGGTATAAAGGAATTCCAACTCTATCGAAAGCATTCCAACCCTGTAGAAAGCATTCCAACTCTGTACAACGGTATTCCAACCCTGTAGAAAGCATTCCAACCCTGTAGAAAGCATTCCAACTCGGTATAAAGGAATTCCAACTCTATCGAAAGAATTCCAACCCTGTAGAAAGCATTCCAACTCTGTACAAAGGTATTCCAACCCTGTAGAAAGCATTCCAACACTGTCGAAAGCATTCCAACCCTGTAGAAAGCATTCGAACCCTGTAGAAAGCATTCCAACACTGCACAAAGTTATTCCAACACTGTCGAAAGCATTCCAACCCTGTAGAAAGCATTCCAACCCTGTAGAAAGCATTCCAACTCTGTACAAGGGTATTCCAACACTGTCGAAAGCATTCCAACCCTGTAGATAGCATTCCTACTCGGTATAAAGGAATTTCAACTCTGTCGAAAGCACTCCAACCCTGTAGAAAGCATTCCAACCGTGTAGAAAGCATTCCAACCCTGTAGAAAGCATTCCAACCCTGTAGAAAGCATTCCAACTCGGTATAGAGGAATTCCAACTCTATCGAAAGCATTCCAACCCTGCAGAAAGCATTCCAACTCTGTACAATGTTATTCCAACACTGTCGAAAGCATTCCAACCCTGTAGAAAGCATTCCAACCCTGTAGAAAGCATTCCAACCCTGTCGAAAGCATTCCAACCCTGTAGAAAGCATTCCAACCCTGTAGAAAGCATTCCAACCCTGTACAAAGGTATTCCAACACTGTCGAAAGCATTCCAACCCTGTAGATAGCATTCCTACTCGGTATAAAGGAATTCCAAATCTGTCGAAAGCACTCCAACCCTGTAGAAAGCATTCCAACCCTGTAGAAAGCATTCCAACCCTGGAGAAAGCATTCCAACTCGGTATAAAGGAATTCCAACTCTATCGAAAGCATTCCAACCCTGCAGAGAGCATTCCAACTCTGTACAATGTTATTCCAACACTGTCGAAAGCATTCCAACCCTGTAGAAAGCATTCCAACCCTGTAGAAAGCATTCCAACCCTGTAGAAAGCATTCCAACTCTGTACAACGGTATTCCAACCCTGTAGAAAGCATTCCAACCCTGTAGAAAGCATTCCAACCCTGTAGAAAGCATTCCAACTCTGTACAAAGTTATTCCAACACTGTCGAAAGCATTCCAACCCTGTAGAAAGCATTCCAACCCTGTAGAAAGCATGCCAACCCTGTACAAAGGTATTCCAACACTGTCGAAAGCATTCCAACCCTGTAGATAGCATTCCTACTCGGTATAAAGGAGTTCCAACTCTATCGAAAGAATTCCAACCCTGTAGAAAGCATTCCAACTCTGTACAAAGGTATTCCAACCCTGTAGAAAGCATTCCAACCCTGTAGAAAGCATTCCAACTCGGTATAAAGGAATTCCAACTCTATCGAAAGCATTCCAACCCTGTAGAAAGCATTCCAACTCTGTACAATGTTATTCCAACACTGTCGAATGCGTTCCAACCCTGTAGAAAGCATTCCAACTCTGTACAAAGTTATTCCAACACTGTCGAAAGCACTCCAACCCTATAGAAAGCATTCCAACCCTGTAGAAAGCATTCCAACCCTGGAGAAAGCATTCCAACTCGGTATAAAGGAATTCCAACTCTATCGAAAGCATTCCAACCCTGCAGAAAGCATTCCAACTCTGTACAATGTTATTCCAACACTGTCGAAAGCATTCCAACCCTGTAGAAAGCATTCCAACCCTGTAGAAAGCATTCCAACTCTGTACAATGGTATTCCAACCCTGTAGAAAGCATTCCAACCCTGTAGAAAGCATTCCAACTCGGTATAAAGGAATTCCAACTCTATCGAAAGAATTCCAACCCTGTAGAAAGCATTCCAACTCTGTACAAAGGTATTCCAACCCTGTAGAAAGCATTCCAACCCTGTAGAAAGCATTCCAACTCGGTATAAAGGAATTCCAACTCTATCGAAAGCATTCCAACCCTGTAGAAAGCATTCCAACTCTGTACAATGTTATTCCAACACTGTCGAATGCGTTCCAACCCTGTAGAAAGCATTCCAACTCTGTACAAAGTTATTCCAACACTGTCGAAAGCATTCCAACCCTGTAGAAAGCATTCCAACCCTGTAGAAAGCATGCCAACCCTGTACAAAGGTATTCCAACACTGTCGAAAGCATTCCAACCCTGTAGATAGCATTCCTACTCGGTATAAAGGAGTTCCAACTCTGTCGAAAGCACTCCAACCCTATAGAAAGCATTCCAACCCTGTAGAAAGCATCCCAACCTTGTAGAAAGCATTCCAACTCGGTATAAAGGAATTCCAACTCTATCGAAAGCATTCCAACCCTGTAGAAAGCATTCCAACTCTGTACAATGTTATTCCAACACTGTCGAAAGCATTCCAACCCTGTAGAAAGCATTCGAACCCTGTAGAAAGCATTCCAACACTGTACAAAGTTATTCCAACACTGTCGAAAGCATTCCAACCCTGTAGGAAGCATACCAACCCTGTAGATAGCATTCCAACCATGTAGAACGCATTGCAACACTGTCGAAATCATTCCAACTCGATATAAAGGAATTCCAACTCTGTCGAAAGAACTCCAACCCTGTACAAAGGTATTCCAACCCTAGCGAATGCATTCCAACCCTGTAGAAAGCATTCCAACCCTGTAGAAAGCATTCCAACCCTGTAGAAAGCATTCCGACTCGGTATAAAGGAATTCCAACTCTGTCGAAAGCAGTCCAACCATGTAGAAAGCATTCCAACCCTGTAGAAAGCATTCCAACCCTGTAGAAAGCATTCCAACACTGTACAAAGTTATTCCAACACTGTCGAAAGCATTCCAACCCTGTAGAAAGCATTCCAACCCTGTAGAAAGCATTCCAACTCTGTACAAAGGTATTCCAACACTGTCGAAAGCATTCCAACCCTGTAGATAGCATTCCTACTCGGTATAAAGGAATTCGAACTCTGTCGAAAGCACTCCAACCCTATAGAAAGCATTCCAACCCTGTAGAAAGCATCCCAACCCTGTAGAAAGCATTCCAACTCGGTATAAAGGAATTCCAACTCTATCGAAAGCATTCCAACCCTGTAGAAAGCATTCCAACTCTGTACAATGTTATTCCAACACTGTCGAAAGCATTCCAACCCTGTAGAAAGCATTCGAACCCTGTAGAAAGCATTCCAACACTGTACAAAGTTATTCCAACACTGTCGAAAGCATTCCAACCCTGTAGGAAGCATACCAACCCTGTAGATAGCATTCCAACCATGTAGAACGCCTTGCAACACTGTCGAAATCATTCCAACTCGGTATAAAGGAATTCCAACTCTGTCGAAAGAACTCCAACCCTGTACAAAGGTATTCCAACCCTGGCGAATGCATTCCAACCCTGTAGAAAGCATTCCAACCCTGTAGAAAGCATTCCAACCCTGTAGAAAGCATTCCGACTCGGTATAAAGGAATTCCAACTCTGTCGAAAGCAGTCCAACCATGTAGAAAGCATTCCAACCCTGTAGAAAGCATTCCAACCCTGTAGAAAGCATTCCAACTCGGTATAAAGGAATTCCAACTCTATCGAAAGCATTCCAACCCTGTCGAAAGCATTCCAACTCTGTACAATGTTATTCCAACACTGTCGAAAGCATTCCAACCCTGTAGAAAGCATTCGAACCCTGTAGAAAGCATTCGAACCCTGTAGAAAGCATTCCAACACTGTACAAAGTTATTCCAACACTGTCGAAAGCATTCCAACCCTGTAGATAGCATTCCTACTCGGTATAAAGGAATTCCAACTCTGTCGAAAGCACTCCAACCCTGTAGAAAGCATTCCAACCCTGTAGAAAGCATTCCAACGCTGTAGAAAGCATTCCAACCCTGTAGAAAGCATTCCAACCCTGTAGAAAGCATTCCAACTCGGTATAAAGGAATTCCAACTCTATCGAAAGCATTCCAACCCTGTAGAAAGCATTCCAACTCTGTACAATGTTATTCCAACACTGTCGAAAGCATTCCAACCCTGTAGAAAGCATTCGAACCCTGTAGAAAGCATTCCAACACTGTACAAAGTTATTCCAACACTGTCGAAAGCATTCCAACCCTGTAGAAAGCATTCCAACCCTGTAGAAAGCATTCCAACTCTGTACAAAGGTATTCCAACACTGTAGAAAGCATTCCAACCCTGTACAAAGGTATTCCAACACTGTCGAAAGCATTCCAACCCTGTAGATAGCATTCCTACTCGGTATAAAGGAATTCCAAATCTGTCGAAAGCACTCCAACCCTGTAGAAAGCATTCCAACCCTGTAGAAAGCATTCCAACCCTGGAGAAAGCATTCCAACTCGGTATAAAGGAATTCCAACTCTATCGAAAGCATTCCAACCCTGCAGAAAGCATTCCAACTCTGTACAATGTTATTCCAACACTGTCGAAAGCATTCCAACCCTGTAGAAAGCATTCCAACCCTGTAGAAAGCATTCCAACTCTGTACAACGGTATTCCAACCCTGTAGAAAGCATTCCAACCCTGTAGAAAGCATTCCAACTCGGTATAAAGGAATTCCAACTCTATCGAAAGAATTCCAACCCTGTAGAAAGCATTCCAACTCTGTACAAAGGTATTCCAACCCTGTAGAAAGCATTCCAACACTGTCGAAAGCATTCCAACCCTGTAGAAAGCATTCGAACCCTGTAGAAAGCATTCCAACACTGCACAAAGTTATTCCAACACTGTCGAAAGCATTCCAACCCTGTAGAAAGCATTCCAACCCTGTAGAAAGCATTCCAACTCTGTACAAGGGTATTCCAACACTGTCGAAAGCATTCCAACCCTGTAGATAGCATTCCTACTCGGTATAAAGGAATTTCAACTCTGTCGAAAGCACTCCAACCCTGTAGAAAGCATTCCAACCGTGTAGAAAGCATTCCAACCCTGTAGAAAGCATTCCAACCCTGTAGAAAGCATTCCAACTCGGTATAGAGGAATTCCAACTCTATCGAAAGCATTCCAACCCTGCAGAAAGCATTCCAACTCTGTACAATGTTATTCCAACACTATCGAAAGCATTCCAACCCTGTAGAAAGCATTCCAACCCTGTAGAAAGCATTCCAACCCTGTCGAAAGCATTCCAACCCTGTAGAAAGCAGTCCAACCCTGTAGAAAGCATTCCAACCCTGTACAAAGGTATTCCAACACTGTCGAAAGCATTCCAACCCTGTAGATAGCATTCCTACTCGGTATAAAGGAATTCCAAATCTGTCGAAAGCACTCCAACCCTGTAGAAAGCATTCCAACCCTGTAGAAAGCATTCCAACCCTGGAGAAAGCATTCCAACTCGGTATAAAGGAATTCCAACTCTATCGAAAGCATTCCAACCCTGCAGAAAGCATTCCAACTCTGTACAATGTTATTCCAACACTGTCGAAAGCATTCCAACCCTGTAGAAAGCATTCCAACCCTGTAGAAAGCATTCCAACCCTGTAGAAAGCATTCCAACTCTGTACAACGGTATTCCAACCCTGTAGAAAGCATTCCAACCCTGTAGAAAGCATTCCAACCCTGTAGAAAGCATTCCAACTCTGTACAAAGTTATTCCAACACTGTCGAAAGCATTCCAACCCTGTAGAAAGCATTCCAACCCTGTAGAAAGCATGCCAACCCTGTACAAAGGTATTCCAACACTGTCGAAAGCATTCCAACCCTGTAGATAGCATTCCTACTCGGTATAAAGGAGTTCCAACTCTGTCGAAAGCACTCCAACCCTATAGAAAGCATTCCAACCCTGTAGAAAGCATCCCAACCCTGTAGAAAGCATTCCAACTCGGTATAAAGGAATTCCAACTCTATCGAAAGCATTCCAACCCTGTAGAAAGCATTCCAACTCTGTACAATGTTATTCCAACACTGTCGAAAGCATTCCAACCCTGTAGAAAGCATTCGAACCCTGTAGAAAGCATTCCAACACTGTACAAAGTTATTCCAACACTGTCGAAAGCATTCCAACCCTGTAGGAAGCATTCCAACTCTGTACAACGGTATTCCAACCCTGTAGAAAGCATTCCAACCCTGTAGAAAGCATTCCAACCCTGTAGAAAGCATTCCAACTCGGTATAAAGGAATTCCAACTCTATCGAAAGAATTCCAACCCTGTAGAAAGCATTCCAACTCTGTACAAAGGTATTCCAACCCTGTAGAAAGCATTCCAACCCTGTAGAAAGCATTCCAACTCTGTACAAAGGTATTCCAACACTGTCGAAAGCATTCCAACACTGTAGAAAGCATTCCTACTCGGTATAAAGGAATTCCAACTCTGTCGAAAGCACTCCAACCCTGTAGAAAGCATTCCAACCCTGTAGAAAGCATTCCAACCCTGTAGAAAGCATTCCAACTCGGTATAAAGGAATTCCAACTCTATCGAAAGCATTCCAACCCTGTAGAAAGCATTCCAACTCTGTACAATGTTATTCCAACACTGTCGAAAGCATTCCAACCCTGTAGAAAGCATTCGAACCCTGTAGAAAGCATTCCAACTCTGTACAAAGGTATTCCAACACTGTCGAAAGCATTCCAACCCTGTAGATAGCATTCCTACTCGGTATAAAGGAATTCCAACTCTGTCGAAAGCACTCCAACCCTGTAGAAAGCATTCCAACCCTGTAGAAAGCATTCCAACACTGTAGAAAGCATTCCAACCCTGTAGAAAGCATTCCAACTCGGTATAAAGGAATTCCAACTCTATCGAAAGCATTCCAACCCTGCAGAAAGCATTCCAACTCTGTACAATGTTATTCCAACACTGTCGAAAGCATTCCAACGCTGTAGAAAGCATTCCAACCCTGTAGAAAGCATTCCAACCCTGTAGAAAGCATTCCAACTCTGTACAAAGGTATTCCAACACTGTCGAAAGCATTCCAACCCTGTAGATAGCATTCCTACTCGGTATAAAGGAATTCCAACTCTGTCGAAAGCACTCCAACCCTGTAGAAAGCATTCCAACCCTGTAGAAAGCATTCCAACTCTGTACAATGTTATTCCAACACTTTCGAAAGCATTCCAACCCTGTAGAAAGCATTCGAACCCTGTAGAAAACAGTCCAACACTGTTCAAAGTTATTCCAACACTGTCGAAAGCATTCCAACCCTGTAGATAGCATTCCTACTCGGTATAAAGGAATTCCAACACTGTCGAAAGCACTCCAACCCTGTCGAAAGCACTCCAACCCTGTAGAAAGCATTCCAACCCTGTAGAAAGCATTCGAACCCTGTAGAAAGCATTCCAACACTGTCGAAAGCATTCCAACCCTGTAGAAAGCATTCGAACCCTGTAGAAAGCATTCCAACACTGCACAAAGTTATTCCAACACTGTCGAAAGCATTCCAACCCTGTAGAAAGCATTCCAACCCTGTAGAAAGCATTCCAACACTGTACAAAGGTATTCCAACACTGTCGAAAGCATTCCAACCCTGTAGATAGCATTCCTACTCGGTATAAAGGAATTTCAACTCTGTCGAAAGCACTCCAACCCTGTAGAAAGCATTCCAACCGTGTAGAAAGCATTCCAACCCTGTAGAAAGCATTCCAACCCTGTAGAAAGCATTCCAACTCGGTATAGAGGAATTCCAACTCTATCGAAAGCATTCCAACCCTGCAGAAAGCATTCCAACTCTGTACAATGTTATTCCAACACTGTCGAAAGCATTCCAACCCTGTAGAAAGCATTCCAACCCTGTAGAAAGCATTCCAACCCTGTCGAAAGCATTCCAACCCTGTAGAAAGCATTCCAACCCTGTAGAAAGCATTCCAACCCTGTACAAAGGTATTCCAACACTGTCGAAAGCATTCCAACCCTGTAGATAGCATTCCTACTCGGTATAAAGGAATTCCAAATCTGTCGAAAGCACTCCAACCCTGTAGAAAGCATTCCAACCCTGTAGAAAGCATTCCAACCCTGGAGAAAGCATTCCAACTCGGTATAAAGGAATTCCAACTCTATCGAAAGCATTCCAACCCTGCAGAAAGCATTCCAACTCTGTACAATGTTATTCCAACACTGTCGAAAGCATTCCAACCCTGTAGAAAGCATTCCAACCCTGTAGAAAGCATTCCAACTCTGTACAACGGTATTCCAACCCTGTAGAAAGCATTCCAACCCTGTAGAAAGCATTCCAACTCGGTATAAAGGAATTCCAACTCTATCGAAAGAATTCCAACCCTGTAGAAAGCATTCCAACTCTGTACAAAGGTATTCCAACCCTGTAGAAAGCATTCCAACCCTGTAGAAAGCATTCCAACTCGGTATAAAGGAATTCCAACTCTATCGAAAGCATTCCAACCCTGTAGAAAGCATTCCAACTCTGTACAATGTTATTCCAACACTGTCGAATGCGTTCCAACCCTGTAGAAAGCATTCCAACTCTGTACAAAGTTATTCCAACACTGTCGAAAGCATTCCAACCCTGTAGAAAGCATTCCAACCCTGTAGAAAGCATGCCAACCCTGTACAAAGGTATTCCAACACTGTCGAAAGCATTCCAACCCTGTAGATAGCATTCCTACTCGGTATAAAGGAGTTCCAACTCTATCGAAAGAATTCCAACCCTGTAGAAAGCATTCCAACTCTGTACAAAGGTATTCCAACCCTGTAGAAAGCATTCCAACCCTGTAGAAAGCATTCCAACCCTGTAGAAAGCATTCCAACTCGGTATAAAGGAATTCCAACTCTATCGAAAGCATTCCAACCCTGTAGAAAGCATTCCAACTCTGTACAATGTTATTCCAACACTGTCGAATGCGTTCCAACCCTGTAGAAAGCATTCCAACTCTGTACAAAGTTATTCCAACACTGTCGAAAGCACTCCAACCCTATAGAAAGCATTCCAACCCTGTAGAAAGCATTCCAACCCTGGAGAAAGCATTCCAACTCGGTATAAAGGAATTCCAACTCTATCGAAAGCATTCCAACCCTGCAGAAAGCATTCCAACTCTGTACAATGTTATTCCAACACTGTCGAAAGCATTCCAACCCTGTAGAAAGCATTCCAACCCTGTAGAAAGCATTCCAACTCTGTACAATGGTATTCCAACCCTGTAGAAAGCATTCCAACCCTGTAGAAAGCATTCCAACTCGGTATAAAGGAATTCCAACTCTATCGAAAGAATTCCAACCCTGTAGAAAGCATTCCAACTCTGTACAAAGGTATTCCAACCCTGTAGAAAGCATTCCAACCCTGTAGAAAGCATTCCAACTCGGTATAAAGGAATTCCAACTCTATCGAAAGCATTCCCACCCTGTAGAAAGCATTCCAACTCTGTACAATGTTATTCCAACACTGTCGAATGCGTTCCAACCCTGTAGAAAGCATTCCAACTCTGTACAAAGTTATTCCAACACTGTCGAAAGCATTCCAACCCTGTAGAAAGCATTCCAACCCTGTAGAAAGCATGCCAACCCTGTACAAAGGTATTCCAACACTGTCGAAAGCATTCCAACCCTGTAGATAGCATTCCTACTCGGTATAAAGGAGTTCCAACTCTGTCGAAAGCACTCCAACCCTATAGAAAGCATTCCAACCCTGTAGAAAGCATCCCAACCCTGTAGAAAGCATTCCAACTCGGTATAAAGGAATTCCAACTCTATCGAAAGCATTCCAACCCTGTAGAAAGCATTCCAACTCTGTACAATGTTATTCCAACACTGTCGAAAGCATTCCAACCCTGTAGAAAGCATTCGAACCCTGTAGAAAGCATTCCAACACTGTACAAAGTTATTCCAACACTGTCGAAAGCATTCCAACCCTGTAGGAAGCATACCAACCCTGTAGATAGCATTCCAACCATGTAGAACGCATTGCAACACTGTCGAAATCATTCCAACTCGGTATAAAGGAATTCCAACTCTGTCGAAAGAACTCCAACCCTGTACAAAGGTATTCCAACCCTAGCGAATGCATTCCAACCCTGTAGAAAGCATTCCAACCCTGTAGAAAGCATTCCAACCCTGTAGAAAGCATTCCGACTCGGTATAAAGGAATTCCAACTCTGTCGAAAGCAGTCCAACCATGTAGAAAGCATTCCAACCCTGTAGAAAGCATTCCAACCCTGTAGAAAGCATTCCAACTCGGTATAAAGGAATTCCAACTCTATCGAAAGCATTCCAACCCTGTCGAAAGCATTCCAACTCTGTACAATGTTATTCCAACACTGTCGAAAGCATTCCAACCCTGTAGAAAGCATTCGAACCCTGTAGAAAGCATTCGAACCCTGTAGAAAGCATTCCAACACTGTACAAAGTTATTCCAACACTGTCGAAAGCATTCCAACCCTGTAGATAGCATTCCTACTCGGTATAAAGGAATTCCAACTCTGTCGAAAGCACTCCAACCCTGTAGAAAGCATTCCAACCCTGTAGAAAGCATTCCAACCCTGTAGAAAGCATTCCAACCCTGTAGAAAGCATTCCAACTCGGTATAAAGGAATTCCAACTCTATCGAAAGCATTCCAACCCTGTAGAAAGCATTCCAACTCTGTACAATGTTATTCCAACACTGTCGAAAGCATTCCAACCCTGTAGAAAGCATTCCAACCCTGTAGAAAGCATTCGAACCCTGTAGAAAGCATTCCAACACTGTACAAAGTTATTCCAACACTGTCGAAAGCATTCCAACCCTGTAGAAAGCATTCCAACCCTGTAGAAAGCATTCCAACTCTGTACAAAGGTATTCCAACACTGTCGAAAGCATTCCAACCCTGTAGATAGCATTCCTACTCGGTATAAAGGAATTCGAACTCTGTCGAAAGCACTCCAACCCTATAGAAAGCATTCCAACCCTGTAGAAAGCATCCCAACCCTGTAGAAAGCATTCCAACTCGGTATAAAGGAATTCCAACTCTATCGAAAGCATTCCAACCCTGTAGAAAGCATTCCAACTCTGTACAATGTTATTCCAACACTGTCGAAAGCATTCCAACCCTGTAGAAAGCATTCGAACCCTGTAGAAAGCATTCCAACACTGTACAAAGTTATTCCAACACTGTCGAAAGCATTCCAACCCTGTAGGAAGCATACCAACCCTGTAGATAGCATTCCAACCATGTAGAACGCATTGCAACACTGTCGAAATCATTCCAACTCGGTATAAAGGAATTCCAACTCTGTCGAAAGAACTCCAACCCTGTACAAAGGTATTCCAACCCTGGCGAATGCATTCCAACCCTGTAGAAAGCATTCCTACTCGGTATAAAGGAATTCCAACTCTGTCGAAAGCACTCCAACCCTGTAGAAAGCATTCCAACCCTGTAGAAAGCATTCCAACCCTGTAGAAAGCATTCCAACCCTGTAGAAAGCATTCCAACCCTGTAGAAAGCATTCCAACTCGGTATAAAGGAATTCCAACTCTATCGAAAGCATTCCAACCCTGTAGAAAGCATTCCAACTCTGTACAATGTTATTCCAACACTGTCGAAAGCATTCCAACCCTGTAGAAAGCATTCGAACCCTGTAGAAAGCATTCCAACACTGTACAAAGTTATTCCAACACTGTCGAAAGCATTCCAACCCTGTAGAAAGCATTCCAACCCTGTAGAAAGCATTCCAACTCTGTACAAAGGTATTCCAACACTGTAGAAAGCATTCCAACCCTGTACAAAGGTATTCCAACACTGTCGAAAGCATTCCAACCCTGTAGATAGCATTCCTACTCGGTATAAAGGAATTCCAAATCTGTCGAAAGCACTCCAACCCTGTAGAAAGCATTCCAACCCTGTAGAAAGCATTCCAACCCTGGAGAAAGCATTCCAACTCGGTATAAAGGAATTCCAACTCTATCGAAAGCATTCCAACCCTGCAGAAAGCATTCCAACTCTGTACAATGTTATTCCAACACTGTCGAAAGCATTCCAACCCTGTAGAAAGCATTCCAACCCTGTAGAAAGCATTCCAACTCTGTACAACGGTATTCCAACCCTGTAGAAAGCATTCCAACCCTGTAGAAAGCATTCCAACTCGGTATAAAGGAATTCCAACTCTATCGAAAGAATTCCAACCCTGTAGAAAGCATTCCAACTCTGTACAAAGGTATTCCAACCCTGTAGAAAGCATTCCAACACTGTCGAAAGCATTCCAACCCTGTAGAAAGCATTCGAACCCTGTAGAAAGCATTCCAACACTGCACAAAGTTATTCCAACACTGTCGAAAGCATTCCAACCCTGTAGAAAGCATTCCAACCCTGTAGAAAGCATTCCAACTCTGTACAAGGGTATTCCAACACTGTCGAAAGCATTCCAACCCTGTAGATAGCATTCCTACTCGGTATAAAGGAATTTCAACTCTGTCGAAAGCACTCCAACCCTGTAGAAAGCATTCCAACCGTGTAGAAAGCATTCCAACCCTGTAGAAAGCATTCCAACCCTGTAGAAAGCATTCCAACTCGGTATAGAGGAATTCCAACTCTATCGAAAGCATTCCAACCCTGCAGAAAGCATTCCAACTCTGTACAATGTTATTCCAACACTGTCGAAAGCATTCCAACCCTGTAGAAAGCATTCCAACCCTGTAGAAAGCATTCCAACCCTGTCGAAAGCATTCCAACCCTGTAGAAAGCATTCCAACCCTGTAGAAAGCATTCCAACCCTGTACAAAGGTATTCCAACACTGTCGAAAGCATTCCAACCCTGTAGATAGCATTCCTACTCGGTATAAAGGAATTCCAAATCTGTCGAAAGCACTCCAACCCTGTAGAAAGCATTCCAACCCTGTAGAAAGCATTCCAACCCTGGAGAAAGCATTCCAACTCGGTATAAAGGAATTCCAACTCTATCGAAAGCATTCCAACCCTGCAGAAAGCATTCCAACTCTGTACAATGTTATTCCAACACTGTCGAAAGCATTCCAACCCTGTAGAAAGCATTCCAACCCTGTAGAAAGCATTCCAACCCTGTAGAAAGCATTCCAACTCTGTACAACGGTATTCCAACCCTGTAGAAAGCATTCCAACCCTGTAGAAAGCATTCCAACTCGGTATAAAGGAATTCCAACTCTATAGAAAGAATTCCAACCCTGTAGAAAGCATTCCAACTCTGTACAAAGGTATTCCAACCCTGTAGAAAGCATTCCAACCCTGTAGAAAGCATTCCAACTCGGTATAAAGGAATTCCAACTCTATCGAAAGCATTCCAACCCTGTAGAAAGCATTCCAACTCTGTACAATGTTATTCCAACACTGTCGAATGCGTTCCAACCCTGTAGAAAGCATTCCAACTCTGTACAAAGTTATTCCAACACTGTCGAAAGCATTCCAACCCTGTAGAAAGCATTCCAACCCTGTAGAAAGCATTCCAACTCTGTACAAGGGTATTCCAACACTGTCGAAAGCATTCCAACCCTGTAGATAGCATTCCTACTCGGTATAAAGGAATTTCAACTCTGTCGAAAGCACTCCAACCCTGTAGAAAGCATTCCAACCGTGTAGAAAGCATTCCAACCCTGTAGAAAGCATTCCAACCCTGTAGAAAGCATTCCAACTCGGTATAGAGGAATTCCAACTCTATCGAAAGCATTCCAACCCTGCAGAAAGCATTCCAACTCTGTACAATGTTATTCCAACACTGTCGAAAGCATTCCAACCCTGTAGAAAGCATTCCAACCCTGTAGAAAGCATTCCAACCCTGTCGAAAGCATTCCAACCCTGTAGAAAGCATTCCAACCCTGTAGAAAGCATTCCAACCCTGTACAAAGGTATTCCAACACTGTCGAAAGCATTCCAACCCTGTAGATAGCATTCCTACTCGGTATAAAGGAATTCCAAATCTGTCGAAAGCACTCCAACCCTGTAGAAAGCATTCCAACCCTGTAGAAAGCATTCCAACCCTGGAGAAAGCATTCCAACTCGGTATAAAGGAATTCCAACTCTATCGAAAGCATTCCAACCCTGCAGAAAGCATTCCAACTCTGTACAATGTTATTCCAACACTGTCGAAAGCATTCCAACCCTGTAGAAAGCATTCCAACCCTGTAGAAAGCATTCCAACCCTGTAGAAAGCATTCCAACTCTGTACAACGGTATTCCAACCCTGTAGAAAGCATTCCAACCCTGTAGAAAGCATTCCAACTCGGTATAAAGGAATTCCAACTCTATAGAAAGAATTCCAACCCTGTAGAAAGCATTCCAACTCTGTACAAAGGTATTCCAACCCTGTAGAAAGCATTCCAACCCTGTAGAAAGCATTCCAACTCGGTATAAAGGAATTCCAACTCTATCGAAAGCATTCCAACCCTGTAGAAAGCATTCCAACTCTGTACAATGTTATTCCAACACTGTCGAATGCGTTCCAACCCTGTAGAAAGCATTCCAACTCTGTACAAAGTTATTCCAACACTGTCGAAAGCATTCCAACCCTGTAGAAAGCATTCCAACCCTGTAGAAAGCATGCCAACCCTGTACAAAGGTATTCCAACACTGTCGAAAGCATTCCAACCCTGTAGATAGCATTCCTACTCGGTATAAAGGAGTTCCAACTCTGTCGAAAGCACTCCAACCCTATAGAAAGCATTCCAACCCTGTAGAAAGCATCCCAACCCTGTAGAAAGCATTCCAACTCGGTATAAAGGAATTCCAACTCTATCGAAAGCATTCCAACCCTGTAGAAAGCATTCCAACTCTGTACAATGTTATTCCAACACTGTCGAAAGCATTCCAACCCTGTAGAAAGCATTCGAACCCTGTAGAAAGCATTCCAACACTGTACAAAGTTATTCCAACACTGTCGAAAGCATTCCAACCCTGTAGGAAGCATACCAACCCTGTAGATAGCATTCCAACCATGTAGAACGCATTGCAACACTGTCGAAATCATTCCAACTCGGTATAAAGGAATTCCAACTCTGTCGAAAGAACTCCAACCCTGTACAAAGGTATTCCAACCCCAGCGAATGCATTCCAACCCTGTAGAAAGCATTCCAACCCTGTAGAAAGCATTCCAACCCTGTAGAAAGCATTCCGACTCGGTATAAAGGAATTCCAACTCTGTCGAAAGCAGTCCAACCATGTAGAAAGCATTCCAACCCTGTAGAAAGCATTCCAACCCTGTAGAAAGCATTCCAACTCGGTATAAAGGAATTCCAACTCTATCGAAAGCATTCCAACCCTGTCGAAAGCATTCCAACTCTGTACGATGTTATTCCAACACTGTCGAAAGCATTCCAACCCTGTAGAAAGCATTCGAACCCTGTAGAAAGCATTCGAACCCTGTAGAAAGCATTCCAACACTGTACAAAGTTATTCCAACACTGTCGAAAGCATTCCAACCCTGTAGATAGCATTCCTACTCGGTATAAAGGAATTCCAACTCTGTCGAAAGCACTCCAACCCTGTAGAAAGCATTCCAACCCTGTAGAAAGCATTCCAACCCTGTAGAAAGCATTCCAACCCTGTAGAAAGCATTCCAACTCGGTATAAAGGAATTCCAACTCTATCGAAAGCATTCCAACCCTGTAGAAAGCATTCCAACTCTGTACAATGTTATTCCAACACTGTCGAAAGCATTCCAACCCTGTAGAAAGCATTCGAACCCTGTAGAAAGCATTCCAACACTGTACAAAGTTATTCCAACACTGTCGAAAGCATTCCAACCCTGTAGAAAGCATTCCAACCCTGTAGAAAGCATTCCAACTCTGTACAAAGGTATTCCAACACTGTCGAAAGCATTCCAACCCTGTAGATAGCATTCCTACTCGGTATAAAGGAATTCCAACTCTGTCGAAAGCACTCCAACCCTATAGAAAGCATTCCAACCCTGTAGAAAGCATCCCAACCCTGTAGAAAGCATTCCAACTCGGTATAAAGGAATTCCAACTCTATCGAAAGCATACCAACCCTGTAGAAAGCATTCCAACTCTGTACAATGTTATTCCAACACTGTCGAAAGCATTCCAACCCTGTAGAAAGCATTCGAACCCTGTAGAAAGCATTCCAACACTGTACAAAGTTATTCCAACACTGTCGAAAGCATTCCAACCCTGTAGGAAGCATACCAACCCTGTAGATAGCATTCCAACCATGTAGAACGCATTGCAACACTGTCGAAATCATTCCAACTCGGTATAAAGGAATTCCAACTCTGTCGAAAGAACTCCAACCCTGTACAAAGGTATTCCAACCCTGGCGAATGCATTCCAACCCTGTAGAAAGCATTCCAACCCTGTAGAAAGCATTCCAACTCGGTATAAAGGAATTCCAACTCTATCGAAAGCATTCCCACCCTGTAGAAAGCATTCCAACTCTGTACAATGTTATTCCAACACTGTCGAATGCGTTCCAACCCTGTAGAAAGCATTCCAACTCTGTACAAAGTTATTCCAACACTGTCGAAAGCATTCCAACCCTGTAGAAAGCATTCCAACCCTGTAGAAAGCATGCCAACCCTGTACAAAGGTATTCCAACACTGTCGAAAGCATTCCAACCCTGTAGATAGCATTCCTACTCGGTATAAAGGAGTTCCAACTCTGTCGAAAGCACTCCAACCCTATAGAAAGCATTCCAACCCTGTAGAAAGCATCCCAACCCTGTAGAAAGCATTCCAACTCGGTATAAAGGAATTCCAACTCTATCGAAAGCATTCCAACCCTGTAGAAAGCATTCCAACTCTGTACAATGTTATTCCAACACTGTCGAAAGCATTCCAACCCTGTAGAAAGCATTCGAACCCTGTAGAAAGCATTCCAACACTGTACAAAGTTATTCCAACACTGTCGAAAGCATTCCAACCCTGTAGGAAGCATACCAACCCTGTAGATAGCATTCCAACCATGTAGAACGCATTGCAACACTGTCGAAATCATTCCAACTCGGTATAAAGGAATTCCAACTCTGTCGAAAGAACTCCAACCCTGTACAAAGGTATTCCAACCCTAGCGAATGCATTCCAACCCTGTAGAAAGCATTCCAACCCTGTAGAAAGCATTCCAACCCTGTAGAAAGCATTCCGACTCGGTATAAAGGAATTCCAACTCTGTCGAAAGCAGTCCAACCATGTAGAAAGCATTCCAACCCTGTAGAAAGCATTCCAACCCTGTAGAAAGCATTCCAACTCGGTATAAAGGAATTCCAACTCTATCGAAAGCATTCCAACCCTGTCGAAAGCATTCCAACTCTGTACAATGTTATTCCAACACTGTCGAAAGCATTCCAACCCTGTAGAAAGCATTCGAACCCTGTAGAAAGCATTCGAACCCTGTAGAAAGCATTCCAACACTGTACAAAGTTATTCCAACACTGTCGAAAGCATTCCAACCCTGTAGATAGCATTCCTACTCGGTATAAAGGAATTCCAACTCTGTCGAAAGCACTCCAACCCTGTAGAAAGCATTCCAACCCTGTAGAAAGCATTCCAACCCTGTAGAAAGCATTCCAACCCTGTAGAAAGCATTCCAACTCGGTATAAAGGAATTCCAACTCTATCGAAAGCATTCCAACCCTGTAGAAAGCATTCCAACTCTGTACAATGTTATTCCAACACTGTCGAAAGCATTCCAACCCTGTAGAAAGCATTCCAACCCTGTAGAAAGCATTCGAACCCTGTAGAAAGCATTCCAACACTGTACAAAGTTATTCCAACACTGTCGAAAGCATTCCAACCCTGTAGAAAGCATTCCAACCCTGTAGAAAGCATTCCAACTCTGTACAAAGGTATTCCAACACTGTCGAAAGCATTCCAACCCTGTAGATAGCATTCCTACTCGGTATAAAGGAATTCGAACTCTGTCGAAAGCACTCCAACCCTATAGAAAGCATTCCAACCCTGTAGAAAGCATCCCAACCCTGTAGAAAGCATTCCAACTCGGTATAAAGGAATTCCAACTCTATCGAAAGCATTCCAACCCTGTAGAAAGCATTCCAACTCTGTACAATGTTATTCCAACACTGTCGAAAGCATTCCAACCCTGTAGAAAGCATTCGAACCCTGTAGAAAGCATTCCAACACTGTACAAAGTTATTCCAACACTGTCGAAAGCATTCCAACCCTGTAGGAAGCATACCAACCCTGTAGATAGCATTCCAACCATGTAGAACGCATTGCAACACTGTCGAAATCATTCCAACTCGGTATAAAGGAATTCCAACTCTGTCGAAAGAACTCCAACCCTGTACAAAGGTATTCCAACCCTGGCGAATGCATTCCAACCCTGTAGAAAGCATTCCTACTCGGTATAAAGGAATTCCAACTCTGTCGAAAGCACTCCAACCCTGTAGAAAGCATTCCAACCCTGTAGAAAGCATTCCAACCCTGTAGAAAGCATTCCAACCCTGTAGAAAGCATTCCAACCCTGTAGAAAGCATTCCAACTCGGTATAAAGGAATTCCAACTCTATCGAAAGCATTCCAACCCTGTAGAAAGCATTCCAACTCTGTACAATGTTATTCCAACACTGTCGAAAGCATTCCAACCCTGTAGAAAGCATTCGAACCCTGTAGAAAGCATTCCAACACTGTACAAAGTTATTCCAACACTGTCGAAAGCATTCCAACCCTGTAGAAAGCATTCCAACCCTGTAGAAAGCATTCCAACTCTGTACAAAGGTATTCCAACACTGTAGAAAGCATTCCAACCCTGTACAAAGGTATTCCAACACTGTCGAAAGCATTCCAACCCTGTAGATAGCATTCCTACTCGGTATAAAGGAATTCCAAATCTGTCGAAAGCACTCCAACCCTGTAGAAAGCATTCCAACCCTGTAGAAAGCATTCCAACCCTGGAGAAAGCATTCCAACTCGGTATAAAGGAATTCCAACTCTATCGAAAGCATTCCAACCCTGCAGAAAGCATTCCAACTCTGTACAATGTTATTCCAACACTGTCGAAAGCATTCCAACCCTGTAGAAAGCATTCCAACCCTGTAGAAAGCATTCCAACTCTGTACAACGGTATTCCAACCCTGTAGAAAGCATTCCAACCCTGTAGAAAGCATTCCAACTCGGTATAAAGGAATTCCAACTCTATCGAAAGAATTCCAACCCTGTAGAAAGCATTCCAACTCTGTACAAAGGTATTCCAACCCTGTAGAAAGCATTCCAACACTGTCGAAAGCATTCCAACCCTGTAGAAAGCATTCGAACCCTGTAGAAAGCATTCCAACACTGCACAAAGTTATTCCAACACTGTCGAAAGCATTCCAACCCTGTAGAAAGCATTCCAACCCTGTAGAAAGCATTCCAACTCTGTACAAGGGTATTCCAACACTGTCGAAAGCATTCCAACCCTGTAGATAGCATTCCTACTCGGTATAAAGGAATTTCAACTCTGTCGAAAGCACTCCAACCCTGTAGAAAGCATTCCAACCGTGTAGAAAGCATTCCAACCCTGTAGAAAGCATTCCAACCCTGTAGAAAGCATTCCAACTCGGTATAGAGGAATTCCAACTCTATCGAAAGCATTCCAACCCTGCAGAAAGCATTCCAACTCTGTACAATGTTATTCCAACACTGTCGAAAGCATTCCAACCCTGTAGAAAGCATTCCAACCCTGTAGAAAGCATTCCAACCCTGTCGAAAGCATTCCAACCCTGTAGAAAGCATTCCAACCCTGTAGAAAGCATTCCAACCCTGTACAAAGGTATTCCAACACTGTCGAAAGCATTCCAACCCTGTAGATAGCATTCCTACTCGGTATAAAGGAATTCCAAATCTGTCGAAAGCACTCCAACCCTGTAGAAAGCATTCCAACCCTGTAGAAAGCATTCCAACCCTGGAGAAAGCATTCCAACTCGGTATAAAGGAATTCCAACTCTATCGAAAGCATTCCAACCCTGCAGAAAGCATTCCAACTCTGTACAATGTTATTCCAACACTGTCGAAAGCATTCCAACCCTGTAGAAAGCATTCCAACCCTGTAGAAAGCATTCCAACCCTGTAGAAAGCATTCCAACTCTGTACAACGGTATTCCAACCCTGTAGAAAGCATTCCAACCCTGTAGAAAGCATTCCAACTCGGTATAAAGGAATTCCAACTCTATAGAAAGAATTCCAACCCTGTAGAAAGCATTCCAACTCTGTACAAAGGTATTCCAACCCTGTAGAAAGCATTCCAACCCTGTAGAAAGCATTCCAACCCTGTAGAAAGCATTCCAACTCGGTATAAAGGAATTCCAACTCTATCGAAAGCATTCCAACCCTGTCGAAAGCATTCCAACTCTGTACAATGTTATTCCAACACTGTCGAAAGCATTCCAACCCTGTAGAAAGCATTCGAACCCTGTAGAAAGCATTCGAACCCTGTAGAAAGCATTCCAACACTGTACAAAGTTATTCCAACACTGTCGAAAGCATTCCAACCCTGTAGATAGCATTCCTACTCGGTATAAAGGAATTCCAACTCTGTCGAAAGCACTCCAACCCTGTAGAAAGCATTCCAACCCTGTAGAAAGCATTCCAACCCTGTAGAAAGCATTCCAACCCTGTAGAAAGCATTCCAACTCGGTATAAAGGAATTCCAACTCTATCGAAAGCATTCCAACCCTGTAGAAAGCATTCCAACTCTGTACAATGTTATTCCAACACTGTCGAAAGCATTCCAACCCTGTAGAAAGCATTCGAACCCTGTAGAAAGCATTCCAACACTGTACAAAGTTATTCCAACACTGTCGAAAGCATTCCAACCCTGTAGAAAGCATTCCAACCCTGTAGAAAGCATTCCAACTCTGTACAAAGGTATTCCAACACTGTCGAAAGCATTCCAACCCTGTAGATAGCATTCCTACTCGGTATAAAGGAATTCCAACTCTGTCGAAAGCACTCCAACCCTATAGAAAGCATTCCAACCCTGTAGAAAGCATCCCAACCCTGTAGAAAGCATTCCAACTCGGTATAAAGGAATTCCAACTCTATCGAAAGCATACCAACCCTGTAGAAAGCATTCCAACTCTGTACAATGTTATTCCAACACTGTCGAAAGCATTCCAACCCTGTAGAAAGCATTCGAACCCTGTAGAAAGCATTCCAACACTGTACAAAGTTATTCCAACACTGTCGAAAGCATTCCAACCCTGTAGGAAGCATACCAACCCTGTAGATAGCATTCCAACCATGTAGAACGCATTGCAACACTGTCGAAATCATTCCAACTCGGTATAAAGGAATTCCAACTCTGTCGAAAGAACTCCAACCCTGTACAAAGGTATTCCAACCCTGGCGAATGCATTCCAACCCTGTAGAAAGCATTCCAACCCTGTAGAAAGCATTCCAACCCTGTAGAAAGCATTCCGACTCGGTATAAAGGAATTCCAACTCTGTCGAAAGCAGTCCAACCATTTAGAAAGCATTCCAACCCTGTAGAAAGCATTCCAACCCTGTAGAAAGCATTCCAACTCGGTATAAAGGAATTCCAACTCTATCGAAAGCATTCCAACCCTGTCGAAAGCATTCCAACTCTGTACAATGTTATTCCAACACTGTCGAAAGCATTCCAACCCTGTAGAAAGCATTCGAACCCTGTAGAAAGCATTCGAACCCTGTAGAAAGCATTCCAACACTGTACAAAGTTATTCCAACACTGTCGAAAGCATTCCAACCCTGTAGATAGCATTCCTACTCGGTATAAAGGAATTCCAACTCTGTCGAAAGCACTCCAACCCTGTAGAAAGCATTCCAACCCTGTAGAAAGCATTCCAACCCTGTAGAAAGCATTCCAACCCTGTAGAAAGCATTCCAACCCTGTAGAAAGCATTCCAACTCGGTATAAAGGAATTCCAACTCTATCGAAAGCATTCCAACCCTGTAGAAAGCATTCCAACTCTGTACAATGTTATTCCAACACTGTCGAAAGCATTCCAACCCTGTAGAAAGCATTCGAACCCTGTAGAAAGCATTCCAACACTGTACAAAGTTATTCCAACACTGTCGAAAGCATTCCAACCCTGTAGAAAGCATTCCAACCCTGTAGAAAGCATTCCAACTCTGTACAAAGGTATTCCAACACTGTCGAAAGCATTCCAACCCTGTAGATAGCATTCCTACTCGGTATAAAGGAATTCCAACTCTGTCGAAAGCACTCCAACCCTATAGAAAGCATTCCAACCCTGTAGAAAGCATCCCAACCCTGTAGAAAGCATTCCAACTCGGTATAAAGGAATTCCAACTCTATCGAAAGCATACCAACCCTGTAGAAAGCATTCCAACTCTGTACAATGTTATTCCAACACTGTCGAAAGCATTCCAACCCTGTAGAAAGCATTCGAACCCTGTAGAAAGCATTCCAACACTGTACAAAGTTATTCCAACACTGTCGAAAGCATTCCAACCCTGTAGGAAGCATACCAACCCTGTAGATAGCATTCCAACCATGTAGAACGCATTGCAACACTGTCGAAATCATTCCAACTCGGTATAAAGGAATTCCAACTCTGTCGAAAGAACTCCAACCCTGTACAAAGGTATTCCAACCCTGGCGAATGCATTCCAACCCTGTAGAAAGCATTCCAACCCTGTAGAAAGCATTCCAACCCTGTAGAAAGCATTCCGACTCGGTATAAAGGAATTCCAACTCTGTCGAAAGCAGTCCAACCATTTAGAAAGCATTCCAACCCTGTAGAAAGCATTCCAACCCTGTAGAAAGCATTCCAACTCGGTATAAAGGAATTCCAACTCTATCGAAAGCATTCCAACCCTGTCGAAAGCATTCCAACTCTGTACAATGTTATTCCAACACTGTCGAAAGCATTCCAACCCTGTAGAAAGCATTCGAACCCTGTAGAAAGCATTCGAACCCTGTAGAAAGCATTCCAACACTGTACAAAGTTATTCCAACACTGTCGAAAGCATTCCAACCCTGTAGATAGCATTCCTACTCGGTATAAAGGAATTCCAACTCTGTCGAAAGCACTCCAACCCTGTAGAAAGCATTCCAACCCTGTAGAAAGCATTCCAACCCTGTAGAAAGCATTCCAACCCTGTAGAAAGCATTCCAACCCTGTAGAAAGCATTCCAACTCGGTATAAAGGAATTCCAACTCTATCGAAAGCATTCCAACCCTGTAGAAAGCATTCCAACTCTGTACAATGTTATTCCAACACTGTCGAAAGCATTCCAACCCTGTAGAAAGCATTCGAACCCTGTAGAAAGCATTCCAACACTGTACAAAGTTATTCCAACACTGTCGAAAGCATTCCAACCCTGTAGAAAGCATTCCAACCCTGTAGAAAGCATTCCAACTCTGTACAAAGGTATTCCAACACTGTCGAAAGCATTCCAACCCTGTAGATAGCATTCCTACTCGGTATAAAGGAATTCCAACTCTGTCGAAAGCACTCCAACCCTGTAGAAAGCATTCCAACCCTGTAGAAAGCATTCCAACCCTGTAGAAAGCATTCCAACCCTGTAGAAAGCATTCCAACTCGGTAGAAAGCATTCCAACTCGGTATAAAGGAATTCCAACCCTGTAGAAAGCATTCCAACTCTGTACAAAGGTATTCCAACACTGTCGAAAGAATTCCAACCCTGTAGATAGCATTCCTACTCGGTATAAAGGAATTCCAACTCTGTCGAAAGCACTCCAACCCTGGAGAAAGCATTCCAACCCTGTAGAAAGCATACCAACCCTGTACAAAGCATTCCAACCCTGTAGAAAGCATCCCAATTCGGTATAAAGGAATTCCAACTCTATCGAAAGCATTCCAACCCTGCAGAAAGCATTCCAACTCTGTACAATGTTATTCCAACACTGTCGAAAGCATTCCAACCCTGTAGAAAGCATTCCAACTCTGTACAAAGGTATTCCAACACTGTCGAAAGCATTCCAACCCTGTAGATAGCATTCCTACTCGGTATAAAGGAATTCCAACTCTGTCGAAAGCACTCCAACCCTGTAGAAAGCATTCCAACCCTGTAGAAAGCATTCCAACCCTGTAGAAAGCATTCCAACCCTGTAGAAAGCATTCCAACTCGGTATAGAGGAATTCCAACTCTATCGAAAGCATTCCAACCCTGCAGAAAGCATTCCAACTCTGTACAATGTTATTCCAACACTGTCGAAAGCATTCCAACCCTGTAGAAAGCATTCCAACCCTGTAGAAAGCATTCCAACCCTGTAGAAAGCATTCCAACCCTGTAGAAAGCATTCCAACCCTGTAGAAAGCATTCCAACCCTGTAGAAAGCATTCCAACCCTGCAGAAAGCATTCCAACTCTGTACAATGTTATTCCAACACTGTCGAAAGTATTCCAACCCTGTATAAAGCATTCCAACCCTGTAGAAAGCATTCCAACTCTGTACAAAGGTATTCCAACCCTGTAGAAAGCATTCCAACCCTGTAGAAAGCATTCCAACTCGGTATAAAGGAATTCCAACTCTATCGAAAGCATTCCAACCCTGTAGAAAGCATTCCAACTCTGTACAAAGGTATTCCAACCCTGTAGAAAGCATTCCAACCCTGTAGAAAGCATTCCAACTCGGTATAAAGGAATTCCAACTCTATCGAAAGCATTCCAACCCTGTAGAAAGCATTCCAACTCTGTACAATGTTATTCCAACACTGTCGAATGCGTTCCAACCCTGTAGAAAGCATTCCAACTCTGTACAAAGTTATTCCAACACTGTCGAAAGCATTCCAACCCTGTAGAAAGCATTCCAACCCTGTAGAAAGCATTCCAACCCTGTACAAAGGTATTCCAACACTGTCGAAAGCATTCCAACCCTGTAGATAGCATTCCTACTCGGTATAAAGGAATTCCAACTCTGTCGAAAGCACTCCAACCCTATAGAAAGCATTCCAACCCTGTAGAAAGCATCCCAACCCTGTAGAAAGCATTCCAACTCGGTATAAAGGAATTCCAACTCTATCGAAAGCATTCCAACCCTGTAGAAAGCATTCCAACTCTGTACAATGTTATTCCAACACTGTCGAAAGCATTCCAACCCTGTAGAAACCATTCGAACCCTGTAGAAAGCATTCCAACACTGTACAAAGTTATTCCAACACTGTCGAAAGCATTCCAACCCTGTAGGAAGCATACCAACCCTGTAGATAGCATTCCAACCATGTAGAACGCATTGCAACACTGTCGAAATCATTCCAACTCGGTATAAAGGAATTCCAACTCTGTCGAAAGAACTCCAACCCTGTACAAAGGTATTCCAACCCTGGCGAATGCATTCCAACCCTGTAGAAAGCATTCCAACCCTGTAGAAAGCATTCCAACCCTGTAGAAAGCATTCCTACTCGGTATAAAGGAATTCCAACTCTGTCGAAAGCAGTCCAACCATGTAGAAAGCATTCCAACCCTGTAGAAAGCATTCCAACCCTGTAGAAAGCATTCCAACTCGGTATAAAGGAATTCCAACTCTATCGAAAGCATTCCAACCCTGTCGAAAGCATTCCAACCCTGTCGAAAGCATTCCAACTTTGTACAATGTTATTCCAACACTGTCGAAAGCATTCCAACCCTGTAGAAAGCATTCGAACCCTGTAGAAAGCATTCGAACCCTGTAGAAAGCATTCGAACCCTGTAGAAAGCATTCCAACACTGTACAAAGTTATTCCAACACTGTCGAAAGCATTCCAACCCTGTAGATAGCATTCCTACTCGGTATAAAGGAATTCCAACTCTGTCGAAAGCACTCCAACCCTGTAGAAAGCATTCCAACCCTGTAGAAAGCATTCCAACCCTGTAGAAAGCATTCCAACCCTGTAGAAAGCATTCCAACTCGGTATAAAGGAATTCCAACTCTATCGAAAGCATTCCAACCCTGTAGAAAGCATTCCAACTCTGTACAATGTTATTCCAACACTGTCGAATGCATTCCAACCCTGTAGAAAGCATTCGAACCCTGTAGAAAGCATTCCAACACTGTACAAAGTTATTCCAACACTGTCGAAAGCATTCCAACCCTGTAGAAAGCATTCCAACCCTGTAGAAAGCATTCCAACTCTGTACAAAGGTATTCCAACACTGTCGAAAGCATTCCAACCCTGTAGATAGCATTCCTACTCGGTATAAAGGAATTCCAACTCTGTCGAAAGCACTCCAACCCTGTAGAAAGCATTCCAACCCTGTAGAAAGCATTCCAACCCTGTAGAAAGCATTCCAACCCTGTAGAAAGCATTCCAACTCGGTAGAAAGCATTCCAACTCGGTATAAAGGAATTCCAACCCTGTAGAAAGCATTCCAACTCTGTACAAAGGTATTCCAACACTGTCGAAAGAATTCCAACCCTGTAGATAGCATTCCTACTCGGTATAAAGGCATTCCAACTCTGTCGAAAGCACTCCAACCCTGGAGAAAGCATTCCAACCCTGTAGAGAGCATACCAACCCTGTAGAAAGCATTCCAACCCTGTAGAAAGCATCCCAACTCGGTATAAAGGAATTCCATCTCTATCGAAAGCATTCCAACCCTGCAGAAAGCATTCCAACTCTGTACAATGTTATTCCAACACTGTCGAAAGCATTCCAACCCTGTAGAAAGCATTCCAACTCTGTACAAAGGTATTCCAACACTGTCGAAAGCATTCCAACCCTGTAGATAGCATTCCAACCCTGTAGAACGCATTGCAACCCTGTTGAAAGCATTCCAACTCGGTATAAAGGAATTCCAACTCTGTCGAAAGCACTCCAACCCTGTAGAAAGCATTCCAACCCTGTAGAAAGCATTCCAACTCTGTACAAAGGTATACCAACACTGTCGAAAGCATTCCAACCCTCTAGAAAGCATACCAACTCTGTACAAAGGTATTCCAACTCTGTCGAAAGCATTCCAACCCTCTATAAAGCACTCCAACCCTGTAGAAAGCATTCCAACCATCTATAAAGCATTCCAACCCTGTAGAAAGCATTCCAACTGTGTACAAAGGTATTCCAACTCTGTCGAAAGCATTCCAACCCTCTAGAAAGCATTCCAACTCTGTACAAACGTATTCCAACTCTGTCGAAAGCATTCCAACACTCTCGAAAGCATTCCAACCCTCTAGAACGCACTCCAACCCTGTAGAAAGCATTCCAACCCTGTAGAAAGCATTCCAACTCGGTATAAGGGAATTCTAACTCTATCGAAAGCATTCCAAGCCTGTAGAAAGCATTCCAACCCTGTAGAAAGCATTCCAACCCTGTAGAAAGCAATCCAGCTCTCCAGAAAGCATTTCATCCCTGCACAAACGTTTTCCAACTCTGTCGAAAGCATTCCAACCCTCTAGAAAGCATTTCACCCCTGTAGAAAGCATTCCAACTCGGTATAAAGGAATTCCAACTCTGTCGAAAGCACTCCAACCCTGTAGAAAGCATTCCAACCCTGTAGCAAGTATTCCAACCCCGTAGAAAGCATTCCAACCCTCTAGAAAGCATTCCAACCCTCTAGAAAGCATTCCAACCCTCTAGAAAGCATTCCACCCCTCTAGAAAGAATTCCAAACCTGTACAAAGGTATTCCAACTCTGACGAAAGCATTCACACCCAATAGGAGGTATTGCAACCCTGTGGAAAGCATTTCAACCATGTACAATGGTCCTCCAACTCTGTCGAAAGCATTCCAACCTTCTAGAACGCATTCCAACTCTGTACAAAGGTATTCCAACTCTGTCGAATGCATTCCAACCCTCTAGAAAGCATTCCAACCCTCTAGAAAGCATTCCAACCCTCTAGAAACCATTCCACCCCTCTAGAAAGAATTCCAAACCTGTACAAAGGTATTCCAACTCTGTCGAAAGCATTCCAACCCTGTAGAAAGCATTCCAACTTTGTACAAAGGTATCCCAACACTGTAGAAAGCATTCCATCCTTCTAGAAAGCATTCCAACCTTCTAGAAAGCATTCCAACTCTGTACAATGGTATTCCAACTCTGTCGAAAGCATTCCAACCCTCTAGAAAGCATTCCGTCCCTCTATAAAGCATTTCAACCATGTACAAAGGTCTTCCAACTCTGTCGACAGCATTCCAACCTTCTAGAAAGCATTCCAACTCTGTACAAAGGTATTCCAACTCTGTCGAACGCATTCCAACCCTCTAGAAAGCATTTCATCCCTGTACAAAGGAATTTCAACTCTGTCGAAAGCATTCCAACCTTCTAGAAAGCATTCCAACTCTGTACAAAGGTATTCCATCTGTGTCGAAAGCATTCCAACCCTGTAGAAAGCATTCCAACACTCTAGAAAGCATTCCAACACTTTCGAAAGCATTCCAACTCTGTTCCAAGCATTCCAACACTTTCCAAAGCATTAAAACTCTGTAGAACGTTTTCCAACTCTGTACAAAATTTTCCAACCCTGTCCAACGTTCTCCAACGGTGTACAACGGTGTCCTACGTTGCAGTCCAAGATGGATCATCCAATATTCTTTTCGCGGTTTTTGGAGACCCAAACTGGACTGGTGCGTAGTTCTTAGCTTGGCATCGTTTTCCAAAGATTAATCAACTGATCAATTTTTGGAAAACGATACCAATTACCAGGTCTCACCACGAGGAGGTGACTACGCACGAGACCCGCCCATGAGTTATTTAACATTATGCATCGGTCTCGACATTAAACCTATTGGCAAGAATGTCGAGTTCTGGCTCTACTCGATCATGGGCCTGCGTAAAGAGATTGTTATTTCGTAGCCTAACCGCGAAACATCTATCTCCTACGCAGCAGTTACACGAATCTTCACAAAGGTAAAACAACGCTTACACGACGCAATATCTATCTCCCACACAACGCAACATTATCTCACTCACAACGATTACATCGATCAGTACAAACATCGTACAATAATTCGCATCCCTATCGGCAACATTCCGTATCAAACATACATTTGTCTAACTTGGTACGAAAGGAACGAAATGGAGCTACTATGGAAAAGGAGCCCCAACAATCAGACGACGAAAGAAATAAAACCGCGGTTCGTCAGGAACGAACGTAATCGCGATCTATCGAAAGAACTGACAAACCTACGTGACGTATTCCCGTGCACCAGATAACTCAAAGATTCAGTGGCAGCGCAAGCATTGACCTTCGCTCGATTCCTATCACGTCGTTTGGATCTTATCACGGTCGATGGCACTTACCGATGATACCAGTGTCCAGCAAATGGGCCTGCAATGTAACAACTCCAACTGAACAGTTGAACCCGGGGAGGGACCGCTGAACAGGATTACAAAGGCAAGGCCCCAACTGAACAGTGGGGTCCACCCCCGCGAGTTCGAACAGAATTACGGAGGACATTAAATGCAGGTCCCCTGTCCAAGTACCGAAGCACCAATCGGACAGGATTGCGGACCTGCGACACAATCGTCAACAGATTCACAGGTATCATCAGCGTGATGACAACGCCCGCGATTCGAGGCAAACGACGAGCAGTCGTCGAGAAGTCACCAAGACAAGAGGTGTTCTTGGGCGACCTTCGAATCCATAGAGTTGTCCAGTGCACGTTGACCCGCCCGTACCCGGAATACGTGCGAGCGAGTACGCCACGCTGCAGTTTGAAAGAACTGCGCGATCGTGAAACGATAAATCGCGGGAACAATTTTTCTAATGTGGTAAGCGAGGTAATCAAAAGAGAAAAGATTTTTATTTTTTCAAAGATAAAACTCGAAGAATGGCTTCCAAGATAGACAAGTATCGTTCTATAGAATGAGCTTACAATGCATTACAATACATAACATAGGTATCTACCTTATGACTAATTAAGGCTAAAACGCACGCATCCCACGATGTCCCACGATGTCCCACGGTGTCCCACGGTGTCCCACGGTGTCCCACGGTGTCCCACGGTGTCCCCCCGATGTCCAACGATGTCCAACGGTGTCCCACGGCGTCCCCCCGATGTCCAACGATGTCCAACGGTGTCCCACGGAGTCCCACGTCGTCCGACGGCGTCCCACGGCGTCCCACGGCGTCCCACGGCGTCCCACGGCGTCCCACATCGTCCCACGGCGTCTCACGTCGTCCCACGGCGTCCCACGTCGTCCCACATCGTCCCACGGCGTCTCACGTCGTCCCACGGCGTCCCACGTCGTCCCACGTCGTCCCACGTCGTCCCACGTCGTCCCACGTCGTCCCGCGACGTCCCACGACGTCCCACGGCGTCCCACGTCGTCCCACGACGTCCCACGTCGTCCCACGTCGTCCCACGTCGTCCCGCGTCGTCCCACGTCGTCCCGCGACGTCCCACGGCGTCCCACGTCGTCCCACGTCGTCCCACGTCGTCCCACGTCGTCCCGCGACGTCCCACGACGTCCCACGTCGTCCCACGTCGTCCCACGTCGTCCCGCGACGTCCCACGACGTCCCACGGCGTCCCACGTCGTCCCACGACGTCCCACGGTGTCCCACGTTGCAGTCCAGTCTAGATCATCCAAAATTCTTTTGGCGGCTTTTGGATATCCACACTGGACCAACGGTATCCAACGGCGTCCAACGTCGTTCAACGACGTCCAACGACGTCCAACGGTGTCCAACGGTGTCCCACGGCGTCCCACGTCGTCCCACGGCGTCCCACGGTGTCCATCGGTGTCCCACGTTGTCCATCGGTGTCCCACGGTGTCCCACGTTGTCCCACGGTGTCCATCGGTGTCCCGCGTTGTCCCACGGTGTCCATCTGTGTCCCACGGTGTCCATCTGTGTCCCACGGTGTCCATCTGTGTCCCACGGTGTCAATCTGTGTCCCACGGTGTCCATCGGTGTGACACGGTATCCATCAGTGTCCACAGCGTCCCACGTTGCAGTCCAGTTTAGATCATCCAAAATTCTCTTCGTATTTTTTCGTGATCTAAACTGCACTGTATTAGCATGGTTCTTAGCTTGGTATCGAATTATTGTACAATGTTTGTACTGATCGATGTAGTCGTTTTCCAAAAATTAATCATCTGATTAATCTGCGAAAAAGATTACATTGATCAGTACAAAATTGTACAATAATTCGCAATCGTACTGGTAACATTCGGTATCAAAGATTCCTTTGTCTAACTTGGAACGAGAGAAGGAAAATGAAACTATTGACACTGCATATACAATTTAGAGTCTGGCATAAGAGAAATACGACTCCTTGTACTAAAGTTATGAAGTTATCGAAGAGTTATATTAAGTTATATAAACATGCTATATGTTTCTCTTACAAATGGGAAAACAGGAAGAAGCCTGAACAATCAGACAATGAAAGAAAGATCATTTGAGTATCTAGCATACATATTTAATATGCTATGAAACGTTCAAATATATAACTACAAAATATTTTCTGTAAATTGATAAATCTGAAACAAAGTCATTTGCTGGATTTGGAATACAAAAGAAACAGGAATCTTTAAAACGAGAGCATTTTATACATGAAAAATAAACTACTAATAATGGTCAATTACAGATCAAATTATTCTCGATTAAATTTTAGCAAAAATAGAGAATCATTTGTATCTTTTTAATCGAAACTAGGGTTACGTTGAAAACAAGAATTTAAAGTAATAGAATCTAAACTGAATTAAAAATTAAAAATTTCATTTAAAATAACTAAGATGAGAGAAAACCCGCTTATTGGAAAATCACTTGCTTCGTCTTTTAACTTTTAACGGTATCTGTTATTTGCTACAACAACACAGTTACTTGCAACATAATGTACCGAAAGATATGCACATAAATAATTTTGCTCAGAATTTTTGTTACAAACGTGACGATTATCGCGAATGAACTTTTGTTTCATGCAAATTTTTACGCCACGAGGCTCAGTAGAGATCATATTTCTAACCGTCGCTCGCGGTCCTCCAGCGTCGGAGAAATAATCTCTTATCTGCCCGACGAAAAACATACATTGTATCGACGATCGCATAGTTGTCACCAGGCAGCGAGTTCTGGAACCGTCGATTTCGGACCGTTATTTCTAACAAAGAAGTCGGCCTGCGTGATCATTATGCGCTCGTCGATAGAATGTATGTTTTTCGTCCGGCAGATAAGAGGATATATCTGCGACGCTGGAGGAACGCGAGCGACGGTTGGAAATATGATCTCTACTGAGCCTCGTGGCGTAACACAAATGAAATTCGAATATTTATAAAATTATACATTACTCTTAAAAGATTAAAAATATCACGGTCGAAAACATTCTAAAAGTTATGGTTCTAAGAACGAACAATCACCAGCATTAATTCCAATCGCAATGAATTAAATTTTAAAAAATATTTCAAGCTTTCATAGCAACATTAAGATATTTTATTATAATACTTTTTTACGCATGAAATCGCTCACAGTTTCATACATGTAAATATAAATTATACATTCGTAACAAAGTTCTGTATTTTAACAGTTATGGTAACGTTAACGCTGACAAAGGAATATGTCTTATAGCAGTATTTTCAGTAATAAACGTAGTAATAAGGGGTGCATTAATAAGGGACTCTGAAAAAGAAACAAAGCAGTAGCCAGAAGGGCTACTAAAATTCAATCGTTTTCCACTCTATATAAACCCGATCAACGCGCCGAGAGTGGAACTGAATATTCTTGTTTCGCAACGCTAATTTACTACTAACATTTATGAAGCAAAAAATTCTCAAAATCAAACGCGAAGAGTGCTTTGTTGTATCTGCAATATCAATTAATCTATCATTAAAAAAAAAGAAAAAAAAGAAGAAAAGTCTGAAAATTCCCGAAACTTGAGACGCAACGCTAATAAATTCAAATCTACGCACTCGTATTTAAACAATACGCAACACTAATAGCGAGAGATCGTAGTGCAACCATTTAGGAGGTTGCTGATGAACGACCACACTTGCACAGCTCTTGCAGCTGTACGTGTGATCCAGGAACTGTGTCCGACAAATGCAGTCGGAGGGTTTGGGCAGTTTGTGAACGCAACTCTACTTGACAAAACGCGATCATTCGTTGTCGCAACGCTAAAGGGAAAAATAAGTAGAACTCGCGATGGAACAACATCGCAACGCTAACTCTTAAAGTGAATTTAATGAAACTTATTATTTACTATATGAAAAAGCTACTTTAAATATTCTGGTATTGCTACTTGCAATACTATAAAATTAATTGAACACTTTTATAATCTAATTTTAAACAATGCACAACAGGAAAAATTCTAAAAATTGCAAAAGGCAATCGCGATATCGTAATTCGCAACTCTAAAGCAAACGCGATTATCATTTTATCGCAACTCTAATACAACCCGTAATTAATTTATCGCAACACTAATAAGAAAAATCACGAGTGGAGGGCTGAGATATCGCAGTGCAACCATTTAGGAGGTTGGCGATAAACGATCACACTTGCACAGCTCTTCCAGCTGTATCGTGTGAGCCAGAAACAGTGTCCGACAAATGCAGTCGGAGGGTTTGGGCATTTTATAAACGCAACTCTATTTAAGAAAACGCGATCATTCATTATCGCAACGCTAACAGGAAAAATTAGTAGAACTCGCGATGGAATAATATCGCAACGCTAGCGCTTAAAGTGAATTTAATGAAAATTATTCTTTACTATATGAAAAAGCTACTTCAAATATTCTGATACTGAAACTTGCACTACTATAAAATTAATTAAACACTTTTATAATCTAATTTTAAACAACAGAAGAAAGGATAAATTCTGATACGTATAGTTCTATAAGAAATTCTAAAAATTCATAATAAAATTTGCAAAAGACGATTCACAACTCCAAAGCAAACGCGATTATCATTTTATCGCAACTATAATTCAAACCGTAATCATTTTCTCGCCACACTAATGCAAAGCCGCGATGTTATTTCGCAACTCTAATACAATCCGTGATTAATTTGTCGCAACACTAATACGAAAAATCGCGAGTTGCCCAATGGGACGATGGACCGATATATACATCGGCCAAAAAAACAAAAACTACTACTACTACTACTAAAAATACTAAAAGCAAGCATAGTGACAAAGTAGTAACGATAATGACTTCCCATGCTCTGGATCACCCAGAGGATGGGCAGCCATTAGTAGTTGCCCTCTTGAGTGGCAGTTTGCCGGGCCTCTTCGGCTTATAGCCTCTTCTTTCTTCGGGCGCAATGCCCGCTGAAACTTATATCTAAGCTCGAGACTTCTAAATCGCAAACAAAAAAAAAACTTATAAAGGTAAAATAAAAATATAAACCGCGGAAGCTGATTGAAGTGCACATGGACTGACCAACGATCACAGCGATGATCGTTGCCCACTCGCATGTGCGTGCTCGAGCGATAAACGTTCGTTCGCCCACTCGCGACCGCGATCGCGAAATTCGAAAAATCAACAGGCGAAACCAGAGACGAGAGCATGCTCTACTCGTGCCAGTTTCACCGTCGATTTTTCAAATAAATTTCCAGAAACAGGTTGGTCACGCGAAAATGTGCCTACCCGACCAGAGACTGTGCCAACCTGCCCGGCCCTACCTACTTATAATTAACAGACATACCAGAAAGTATACTACCTATCCTACCTAGCGCTATATTTAAAAAATGGCAAAGCAGGCACACCAACACACTCGCTCCACGGTTCTCACGCAAACGCCCGGGCGCAAAGGTCCTACACTAGAGAGGACGTCCCGGGACGCCTCCGACACCCGAGCTTAGCAAACATGCATACTCTAAGGTACGTACCTTTTTCCTGAAATCGACTGACGAACGCTAGTGACCATTGCGTAAAACGTGATAAAACACGTCTGAAGAAATTATATCCTTAAAATAAATATAAGCAAACTTGGGATTATAATTGCAATTGGTAACAATATTAAGAGCGTGATTACACGTAATCGTGTAGATGATATTATCATAAATTGTGATTGTATCGAGACGTAAATTGAATCGATATATGTCTCGACATTTTTAATAATTGAAGTTTTAACGAATGAAAAAAAGCGACGCAATTCCACGGTCTAACAACACACATACATAATGTGGAAAATACGTCGTGCACGATACACTAACACATCGTCAGTCGCTGAGAATTATTACATCACTTAATTCTAGATCATCGTGCCCAATGTCTTTCTCCCATTCAAGTAGCACCTGGGCACGTGAATGAGATCCTGACAATGGGCACGGAAAGGGTTAAACCTGAAAATCCTGATCTAAAAAGATGATTAGTTTGTCCAATTTTTATTTAACGGACTAACTTTCTTTGATTTTGTATTTCATTACTTCGATTCATATTGTAATAACTTTACTCTATTAATTTCATAAATAAGAACAAAATTTTAATATCGCAAAAGAGGTAGCGTTAATTGAAAAAAGATTAAGATTCGAGCAAATGGAACAGTTGACTCTAAATATATTACTAAGAAAGAAATAATCTCAGGCGATCTCTTTATCAAAGCACATACTCGAAAATGCAGAAGCAGTGTTCAAAATTATTGCTTTGATTAAAACATCTGCCTGTCGCGAAGTGTCTTCTTGCACGTAAAATTTCACACATTTTTGTACGGAAAAAAATGAATTTTACTTAATATTGACTTACCTGATAAACGTAACTTAATATTGTCACGATCAATCCATTGCTAAAAATCAAGTATATTTATGTCATACAGGTATATTCGTGTAGATATTTGCCATTTGCAAATATTCATACGGAATATTAACATGCATATTTATAAATAACACGAATATATTCGGAAATTTATATGTTTAACCTAACTATTAAAAAAACTAATTATTATAATCGCGATATGCAAGAAGACCTATCCTAAACTAATAAATTTGAAAAAAGAATGTTACTACTCGCGGGTATAAAAATACCCGCGGTCACTATGCTCGCAAGAAATTCTACGTAATACAACCGGTCACCCGTGCCGATTCGGACCTTTCATCCTACGACATGATTGAGTGACCGGAGGAACAGAAATGCATGCGACTCACCGTTCGATGCGAAGAAACAGAGAACGTTACCCTGGATGCTGTGGTATCCCAGCGAATATCATCAGGGAGACTAACATCAGGCAGGAATCGTTGAATGGCCAATGGTAGCAACGGGGGTTGCGAAAAATCTGTTACAAAAGAAAACATGATGAGTGATTGCTAACTATTTGAAAAGTTGGAGATAATGAAAAATGAAGGTTTCTTAACTTTAATAATTTTAGTAATAATAAAGATTGAAATTCTAATAAACTTTGGTTAGTATAAAAACTGAAACTCTAATATGAAAGTTCAAAATCTAAAAATTAAGAATCTAATGATTTCTTAAATATGTTAATTATTTGTTTCATAATTCGGTATTAAGACTTTAACACTTATTTTATTTTAATGAAAGAATAACCACAGAAAACACTAACCTCCCAAATTTTCAATCAAATTGTATTTTTTAATTGATAGTGATCAAAGGAAAGTGTACCGAATAGATATAATAGAAGTGCGATATGTAAAAATACTTACATTCTTGGCCTTTGAGCCACTGTTAAAACATTCTCAAAGAAGATGAAGAAGTTGAAGCAGTGATATGCCTATAACAGAACATAAGATATCATTAATATCGTTAATACGTAATAACAAACTTGAAATTTTAGCAATAATAAAGAGTAACGTCTAATAAATATGTAAATTGGAACGCTAATACGAAAGTTTTGAAAACAAAACATTCAGTGATTTTTTATGCGTATCAGACGGTTTTATCGTACTTTAATATTAAGACTTTAAGATTTTATTTCAATTAAAAAGAACATTTATAGCTTTCTAAAATATCATTAATTTTTACTTTATAATTAACAATATTTCAAACAAAATATAGTAAATAGAACAAATTGAAATACAATATATAAAACTACTTACATTCCTGAGCTCCTGGAGAGGCTTTATCCTCTTGAGGGTAGCACTGACTCTAATACCGAAAACGAATATTCAAAAAAATAAATGTATAAAAAAGAAAAAGAAAAGACTACATTAACACGACCGCGTAAATTATAATCGGCGAACAAGAACTCTAATATCGCGTACAAATTTGATTGATAAAATTTTATTATTTTCGCGCGTGATTATTCGATCGAATTTGATCAAAACTATCGTGATTTTAAAATATTGAAAAGAAACTATAGCGTAACAAACACTGACTCTACAACCGCATTGCGCGCGGTCACAAATATTCCCTGAAAATAAAGCAGTTTAGGGGCGGGGGTAGGGGGTGGAAAAGAAGCGAAACGTCGTTTCGACAATTTTCTTCTTTTTCCTATCGAACGTTTATTTAGAAAATACTGCTATTTCTTTATACTTAAAAATTATTATTAAGAAAGTTATTTAAATTATTATTAAGTTTGAGAAATATTATTTAGTTGAAAATTGTGAGATATTTCTCGATAGGGAACAAATCCTTACGAATATCGCGAATGCAATGCAATCGCTTGCAAGAATTATACTGTTCGTTATTAGAATATATACTGTGAATTTTCGTTATTAGAATATGAAATATACATTTTACTAATACACTATGGTCGCGTGTTATAAATATTGGAAAATATTTGCGAGAATTCAAAAGTTCGCCACCAAATATACTTAAAGAATACTGCAAAAACGCTCGCGAAGCCTTGTTTCGAGGTATTTGAATCTAACTGTTACTATGTTGCAAGTTTATGACGTTAATTGTAGTAAATTCACATAATAAAGCAAAAGAAATTGAATTCGATACGTGAATTGTGATATAACTCAATTTGAAATAATAAGATAATTTGTTAAAAATTCGTTTGAAATAAGTGAATGATTTCATACATCGGAAATAGAACAATAATTTATTTAATCGTCTTTATGTTCATTTTAGTATTCCAAATAATTAAGAAATTATCTATTATGAAATATGTATCAAATATACTTTAAAATAAATATAAATTGTATATTAAACGTTACCCATATTCGAATAAAAAGACAACAAAATTATTCATACAAAACTGTCTTAGTTAAGATATATTTATCGGATTGATCCTTAATAGTCTTCGCATCCATATGTCAATTTTTCTGTTACTTTTATATTATCTCTGCTTTCGACAAATAAGTTACTCGAAAAATTACTAGAAATTAAAACAAATGTATAAAATAATTAAATGAAATTATAGTCTAGATTCAGTGGAAAAGAAGAATAGATTTTTATATTTCGTTCCAAGTCAGAAAAGTATCGATGTACAGAATGGGCTTACAATACACTTGTCCCACGGTGTCCAACGGTGTCCCACGGTGTCCAACGGTGTCCAACGGCGTCCAACGGTGTCCAACGGTGTCCAACGATGTCCAACGGCATCCAACGGCGTCCCACGTTGTAGTCCAGTCTAGATAATCCAAAACTCTTTTCGCGGCTCTTGGAGATCCACACTGGACCGACGCTGTCCCACGGTGCAGTCCAGTCTAGATCATCCAAAATTCTTTTCGCGGTTTTTGGAGACCCAAACTGGACTGGTGCGTAGTTCTTCGCTTGGCATCGTTTTCCAAAGATTAATCAACTGATCAATTTTTTGAAAACGATACCAATTACCAGGTCTCACCACGAGGAGGTGACTACGCACGAGTTATTTAACATTATGCATCGGTCTCGACATTCAACCTATTGGCAAGAATGTCGAGTTCTGACTCTACTCGATCATGGGCCTGCGTAAAGAGATAGTTATTTCGTAGCCTAACCGCGAAACACCTACCTCCTACGCAGCAGTTACACGAATCTTCACAAACGTAAAACAAAGCTTACACGACGCAATATCTATCTCGCACACAACGCAACATGTATCTCACACACAACGATTACATCGATCGGAACAAACATCGTACAATAATTCGCAACCCTATCGGCAACATTCCGTATCAAAGATACATTTGTCTAATTTGGAACGAAAGAAAAGAAATGAGGCTACAATGGAAAAGGAGCCTCAACAATCAGACGATGAACGAAAAACCTCCGTTCGCCCGGAACAGATGTAATCACGATCTCTCGAAAGAACTAACAAACCTACGTGACGTACCCCCGTACACCAGATAACCTAAGATTCAGTGGCAGCGCAAGCATTGACCTTCGCTCGATTCCTATCACGTCGTTTGGATCTTATCACGGTCAATGGCACTTACCGATGATACCAGTGTCCAGCAAATGGGCCTGCAATGTAACAACTCCAACTGAACAGTTGAACCCGGGGAGGGACCGCTGAACAGGATTACAAAGGCAAGGCCCCAACTGAACAGTGGGGTCCACCCCCGCGAGTTCGAACAGAATTACGGAGGACATTAAATGCAGGTCCCCTGTCCAAGTACCGAAGTACCAATCGGACAGGATTGCGGACCTGCGACTCAATCGTCAACAGATTCACAGGTATCACCAGCGTGATGACAACGCCCGCGATTCGAGGCAAACCACGAGCAGTCTTCGAGAAGTCACCAAGACAAGAGGTGTCCTTGGACGACCTTCGAATCCAAAGAATTGTCCAGTGTACGTTGAGCCGCGCGTACCCGGAATACGCGCGAGCGAGTACGCCACGCGGCAGTTTGAAAGAACTGAGCGATCGTGAAGCGATAAATCGCTGGAACAATTTTTCCAAGGTGGTAAGCGAGAGGATCATGAGAGACGAGATCTATATTTTTCGTTTCGAGATGGGTAAGTATCTTTGTACGGAATGAGCTTACAATGCACATAACATAGGTATCTATCTTATGATTAATTAAGGCTATAACGCACGCATCCCACGGTGTCCCACGGGGTCCCTCGGGGTCCCACGATGTCCCGCGGTGTCCAACGGTGCCCCCGCGGGGGGGTATTAGTCCAGTCTAGATCACCAAAACTATTTTGGATGATCAAGACCAGAATATATTCAAGTAGTTTTTACCTTGATATCGTTTTTTAAATAATAATACTAATATTCAAAATATCACTTGGTGTATTATTATTTGGAAAACGATACCAATTACCGGGACCCACCACGAGGAGGTAACTACGCTCGGGGCCCATTTACATAAAGAGTTTTTAAGCATTGGAAGCAGAGATGTAAAATTATTTTATAACAAAGAAGTAACGTGTATTGAAATTTATTAATTAGAATGGCTGTAGTACGTGGATCTGCATAATCGCACTTGGATATTGAACTTAACATCGAAGAAACGAAACCATGCAAGGTACCAATTGTAGTGCGTATGGATGAATGGTGAGTTGTCGCTGCACTTGCTTCCTTCATACCACGAATACGGTGCTGTTTCCTTGGTTTTGAGCAGACATGGAAAATTACATTCCATCCATAGACACTCAATTGGTACACTCTGCTTTACTACTGGTTTTATATGAAATAGTGAAATGAGAAATTAAATACTTTAGAATTTAAAATTAAAAAATAATACTATATAGAAATACAATAGCACTTCGGGGGCTTGAAAGATTTCGTAAATATTAAATAAAACAAAATAAATCATTAATTTAATCACAACGAATTGATGGTATTCATTTAAATCAATGAATCAAAGTTGCTTCCAATTAATGGTACAACTGTTATAAATTAAGAGCATAATTACTTTGAATTAATGGGAGGATATGGTTATAAATTATTGGTATAACTGTTAAGAATTAATGGAGTAATTGTTTTAGATTAATGGCTTAAATGTTATAAATTAATGCCTTAGATGATATAAATTAATAGTTTAAATGTTAGAAATTAATGGCTTACATGTATAAAATAACAGTTTAAATGCTATAAATTAATAGTTTAAATGTTGTAAATTAACAGCTTAAATGCATAAAATAACAGTTTAAATGTTGTAAATTAATAGCTTAAATTTTGTAAATTAATAGTTTAAATGTTAGAAATTAATAGCTTAAGTGTTATAAATTAATAGCTTAAATGTTATAAATTAATGGCTTAGATGATATAAATTAATAGTTTAAATGTTAGAAATTAATGGCTTACATGTATAAAATAACAGTTTAAATGCTATAAATTAATAGTTTAAATGTTATAAATTAACAGCTTAAATGCATAAAATAACAGTTTAAATGTTGTAAATTAACAGCTTAAATTTTGTAAATTAATAGCTTAAATGTTATAAATTAATGGCTTAGATGATATAAATTAATAGTTTAAATGTTAGAAATTAATGGCTTACATGTATAAAATAACAGTTTAAATGCTATAAATTAATAGTTTAAATGTTATAAATTAACAGCTTAAGTGTATAAAATAACAGTTTAAATGTTGTCAATTAATAGCTTAAATGTTGTTAATTAATGGCTCAAATGTTAGAAATTAATAGTTTAAATGTTATAAATTAATAGCTTAATTGTTATAAATTAATGGCTTGGATGATATAAATAAAAGTTTAAATGTTATAAATTAATGGTTTAAATGTTATAAACTAATAGTGTAAACATTAGAAATTAATAGCTTAAATATTATGAATTAATAGCTTAAATATTATAAATTAATAGTTTAAATGTTAATTAATGGCTTGAATGTATAAAATAACAGTTTAAATGTTGTAAATTAATAGCTTAAATGTTGTAAGTTAATAGCTTAAATGTTCTAAATTAATAGCTGAAATGTTATAAATTAATAGCTTAAATGTTGTAAATTAATAGCTTATATATTATAAATTAATAGCTGAAATGTTATAAATTAATAGCTTAAGTGTTGTAAATTAACGGTTTAGACGTTATAAATTACTATTTCAATGTTATTGTTAATATTTTTTGTTTATTTACAGTATATTTAAGTTCTTCTTCGATGTTCACTCTCCGACAGTTCAGGCACTAAAGAGCTCGCGCGCGACTTCCGGGTTCCTTATATACCTTTACAAAGTATCGAGATGTCAATCAAAGGGTAACGATCTTTTGACAAAGCAAAAGACGGTTTTTCCATTATAACAAAATCACACTGACCAATTTCTTAATTTTTATCGTTAATGGGCGCCTTCAACGATTTAATACGATATCCATTTTTATCGTTTTAATAGTTCCTACAAGCTAAAACTATATTCACACTTCTTTGATACTAGTTTTCGACTATCAGTTAGTTTGAACAGAAAGGGAAACAAAGCCTAACGGCAGTCGATGACGTTACTGTAAAATAAGTTAAGGTATTAAATAATCAGATAGATAAAATTCATATTAAACATTATATTATATTATCGATATTGGTTCATTTACTGGTACTAATTACAAAATAATATGTTCTTTTTTCTTGAATAACACCTACATCACTGTCTGCGATATTTACAATTCTTATTTAATGCTTATTTAAAAGTCAGGTACCTTTTTAATTCTTCTAAAGTTAAACAAGTAAATTTACTCGTTATAGTTGTAACATAAAATGGCTTTTTTTCTTCGATACCTCCTGCATCGTGATACTGATATTAATTATGTAGCGAATAATATGAATTAATTGGCTGTAATCGCGATTAGGTATTTCTTCGTTAGATCTATCAAACGATCTATTAGGCTATTAGCGAGAGACTTATTGATTCCTTGAAGAATGGTTTGATTGTTATAAATTAATGTTTTAAATGTTGTCAACAAATGTTTCCATTGCTATAAATTAATAGTTTAATTGTTATTAATTAGTTGCTTAAATATTGTTAATTATTGGTTGTGAGGTGGTTGGGTCGTGATAGGTACTGAAAAATCACTCATATATATTTAATAATAGATATTTATTATAATATATTCTGTGTATACACGATGTGTAGAACTCGCGAATGTTATATTGGCGGTTCGCGATTATTATTAGTAACGGTTCGCGATTCGCAATTACAAATTCGATTTCTTATTGATGCGTTTTGATGCGCGATATAAGCTCGGATGATGATTGCCTAAGATGCCGTGGAACTCTGATCAATTATTACGAATTACCAACTATTGCTTCGGGCCGATATTTTTTAAATGTCCGAGCTTGATCCTTGTTTCTCATATTCGGTTTTATTTGATCGCTTCTGCTGTTCCCTTTTACAATTATTACTTTTTGTTACCAGCGCCACCGATGTTTCCTGGTCGTCTTTCTTTCATCTGGTTTCTTCTCCCATCAGTCTGGTACTAAGTTTGTCTAGGGTTTTCCTTTCTTCCTCCACTGACTCCCACGCACTGTGAAAATGATCAAATTTGCTTGGTAACGCCGATAAAATGAGTGTTATCAGCGTTCTCTCGGCAACTTCACCTTCAAGGGCTTTCATCTTCGCCGCCATCAGTTCCAACTTCGACAAATTGTGGGACACATTTTCAGATTCTTCCCATTTAAAATTGAAGAACTGCTTCTGGATCATATTTAAATTTTCATTTGACTTCATATCATATACTGCGTTTAATTTCTTCCACATTTCATGTGCTGTTGTGCAGCATAAAAGAAGATCCAACAGTTTCCTTCCTACCGAGGTCACAATTAATTTCCTCGCTAACCGATCTGCCTTCAAAAATCTTTCACGGGCGATTCCCTATTCCGCACTGTTACCTGGATGATACAGATTCCCTTCACAAACGTTGATCAGGTCGTCATCTTCCTCCAAAAGTTTATAATAAGTATAATAAGTGCATAATAAAACGGCACTGGAGCCAGTTTTCTTCGCCACGTAACATCTCGATCTTTGCACTTGCTGATTCGATTTTAGCACTATCTCTTACTTTACCAAGCACAACACTTTAACACTTTATTCACTTCGCGTTGCTACCTTACAATTTACAGCCCTGGGCCCATAACCTGTTATGGTTATGCGATGTTTGTGGAATTAAAGAAATGCGTCGGTAAATTGTAAGGTACAGTAAGTGATATATTTATTGTGAAAGTTAAGTACAAAATGTGGAATATATGTAAGCTGGTACAGATCCCCACGCTAGCAATGTTACCATGAGACTAAAAAAACGCTGAAGCCAACGTAGCATGTGTGCCACTTACGGTCTGTCGTTGACGCATTCTTTAATCTATGCGCTATTGATGACCTCGGCGCCTGAGAAAGCTGAAGACCACATGTAGAGTTTTCCGAGAAGTGTCGATCACTTCAACATGTCCAAAGCCTTTCCAACACTGGAGAACGTTCTCCAACTCTGTCCAAAGCATTCCAACTCTGTCGAAAGCATTCCAACCTTCTAGAAAGCATTCCAACTCTGTACAAAGGTATTCCAACTGTGTCGACAGCATTCCAACCCTCTAGAAAGCATTCCAACGCTCTATAAAGAATTTCACCACTGTACAAAGGTATACCCACTCTGTCGAAAGCATTCCAACTCTGTCGAAATCATTCCAACTATGTCGAATTCATTCCAACTCTGTACAAAGGTATTTCAACTCTGTCGAAAGTATTCCAACACTGTAGAAAGCATTCCAACCCTCTAGAAAGCATTTCAACACTGTACAAAGGTATTCCAGCTCTGTACAAAGGTATTCCAACTCTGTCGAAAGCATTCCAACCCTCCAGAAAGCATTCCAACGCTCTATAAAGAATGTCACCACTGTACAAAGGTATTCCCACTCTGTCGAAAGCATTCCAACTCTGTCGAAATCATTCCAACTATGTAGAATTCATTCCAACTCTGTACAAAGGAATTTCAACTCTGTCGAAAGTATTCCAACACTGTAGAAAGCATTCCAACCCTCTAGAAAGCATTTCAACACTGTACAAAGGTATTCCAGCTCTGTACAAAGGTACTCCAACTTTGTCGAAAGCATTCCAACCGTGTCGAAAGCACTTCAAACCTGTACAAAGGTATTTCAACTCTGTTGAAAGCATTCCAACCCTGCAGAAAGCATTCCAACTCTGTACAAAGGTATTCCAACACTGTCGATATCATTCCAACCCTGGAGAAAGCATTCCAACCCTGTAGAAAGCATTCCAACCCTCTAGAAAGCATTCAAACTCTGTACAAAGGTATACCAACACTGTCGAAAGCATTCCAACCCTGTAGAATGCATACCAACTGTGTACAAAAGTATTCCAACACTGTCGAAAGCATTCCAACCCTGTAGAAAGCATTCCAATACAGTAGAAAGCATTTCAGCCATGTACAAAGGACTTCCAACTCTGTCGAAAGCATGCCAACCCTCCATAAAGCATTCCAACACTGTACAAAGGTATACCAATACTGTCGAAAGCATGGCAACACTGTAGAAAGCAATCCAACCCTGTACAATGGTATTCCAACACTGTCGAAAGCATTCCAACTCTGTCGAAAGCATTCCAACCCTCTAGAAAGCATTCCAACCTTGTACAAAGGTATTCCAACTTTGTCGAAAGCATTCCAACCGTGTCGAAAGCACTTCAAACCTGTACAAGGGTATTCCAACTTTGTCGAAAGCATTCCAACCGTGTCGAAAGCATTTCAAACCTGTACAAACGTATTTCAACTCTGTTGAAAGCATTCCAACCCTGCAGAAAGCATTCCAACTCTGTACAAAGGTATTCCAACACTGTCGAAAGCATTCCAACACTGTCGAAAGCATTCCAACCCTGTAGAAAGCATTCCAACCCTGTAGAAAGCATTCCAACCCTCTAGAAAGCATTCCAACTCTGTACAAAGGTATACCAACACTGTCGAAAGCATTCCAACCCTGTAGAAAGCATACCAACTGTGTACAAAGGTATTCCAACCCTGTCGAAAGCATTCCTACCCTGTAGAAAGCATTCCAATACAGTAGAAAGCATTTCAACCATGTACAAAGGACTTCCAACTCTGTCGAAAGCATGCCAACCCTCTATAAAGCATTCCAACCCTGTACAAAGTTATTCCAACACTGTCGAAAGCATTCCAACCCTGTAGAAGGCATTCCAACCCTGTAGAAAGCATTCCAACCCTGTAGAAAGCATTCCAACCCTGTAGTGAGCATTCCAACCCTGTACAAATGTATTCCAACACTGTGGAAAGCGTTCCAACCCTGTAGAAAGCATTCCAACTGTGTACAAAGGTATTCCAACCTTGTCGAAAGCATTCCAACCCTGTAGAAAGCATTCCAACCCTGTAGAAAGCATTCCAACCGTGTCGAAAGCATTACAACCATGTACAAAGGTATTTCAACTCTGTTGAAAGCATTCCAACCCTGCAGAAAGCATTCCAACTCTGTACAAAGGTATTCCAACACTGTCGAAAGCATTCCAACACTGTCGAAAGCATTCCAACCCTGTAGAAAGCATTCCAACCCTGTAGAAAGCATTCCAACCCTCTAGAAAGCATTCCAACTCTGTACAAAGGTATACCAACACTGTCGAAAGCATTCCAACCCTGTAGAAAGCATACCAACTGTGTACAAAGGTATTCCAACCCTGTCGAAAGCATTCCTACCCTGTAGAAAGCATTCCAATACAGTAGAAAGCATTTCAACCATGTACAAAGGACTTCCAACTCTGTCGAAAGCATGCCAACCATCTAGAAAGCATTCCAACCCTGTACAAAGTTATTCCAACACTGTCGAAAGCATTCCAACACTGTAGAAGGCATTCCAACCCTGTAGAAAGCATTCCAACCCTGTAGAAAGCATTCCAACCCTGCAGTAAGCATTCCAACCCTGTACAAATGTATTCCATCACTGTAGAAAGCATTCCCACCCTGTAGAAAGCATTCCAGCCCTGTACAAAGGTATTCCAATCCTGTAGAAAGCATTCCCACCCTGTAGAAAGCATTCCAACCCAGTAGAAAGCATTACAACCATGTACAAAGGACTTCCAACTCTGTCGAAAGCATTCCAACCCTCCATAAAGTATTCCAGCCCTGTACAAAGGTATACCAACACTGTCGAAAGCATTCCAACCCTGTAGAAAGCATACCAACTGTGTACAAAGGTATTCCAACCCTGTCGAAAGCATTCCAACCCTGTAGAAGGCATTCCAACCCTGTAAAATGCATTCCAACCCTGTAGTAAGCATTCCAACCCTGTACAAATGTATTCCAACTCTGTCGAAAGCATTCCAACCCTGTAGAAAGCATTCCAACTGTGTACAAAGGTATTCCAACCTCAACGAAAGCATTCCAACCCTGTAGAAAGCATTCCAACCCTGTAGAAAGCATTCCAACCCAGTAGAAAGCATTACAACCATGTACAAAGGACTTCCAACTCTGTCGAAAGCATTCCAACCCTCCATAAAGTATTCCAACCCTGTACAAAGGTATTCCAACTTTGTCGAAAGCATTCCAACCGTGTCGAAAGCATTTCAAACCTGTACAAAGGTATTTCAACTCTGTTGAAAGCATTCCAACCCTGCAGAAAGCATTCCAACTCTGTACAAAGGTATTCCAACACTGTCGAAAGCATTCCAACACTGTCGAAAGCATTCCAACCCTGTAGAAAGCATTCCAACCCTGTAGAAAGCATTCCAACCCTCTAGAAAGCATTCCAACTCTGTACAAAGGTATACCAACACTGTCGAAAGCATTCCAACCCTGTAGAAAGCATACCAACTGTGTACAAAGGTATTCCAACCCTGTCGAAAGCATTCCTACCCTGTAGAAAGCATTCCAATACAGTAGAAAGCATTTCAACCATGTACAAAGGACTTCCAACTCTGTCGAAAGCATGCCAACCATCTAGAAAGCATTCCAACCCTGTACAAAGTTATTCCAACACTGTCGAAAGCATTCCAACACTGTAGAAGGCATTCCAACCCTGTAGAAAGCATTCCAACCCTGTAGAAAGCATTCCAGCTCTGTACAATGGTATACCAACACTGTCGAAAGCATTCCAACCCTGTAGAAAGCATACCAACTGAGTACAAAGGTATTCCAACCCTGTCGAAAGCATTCCAACCCTGTAGAAAGCATTCCAATACAGTAGAAAGCATTTCAACCATGTACAAAGGACTTCCAACTCTGTCGAAAGCATGCCAACCCTCTATAAAGCATTCCAACCCTGTACAAAGTTATTCCAACACTGTCGAAAGCATTCCAACCCTGTAGAAGGCATTCCAACCCTGTAGAAAGCATTCCAACCCTGTAGAAAGCATTCCAACCCTGTAGTAAGCATTCCAACCCTGTACAAATGTATTCCAACACTGTAGAAAGCATTCCCACCCTGTAGAAAGCATTCCAGCCCTGTACAAAGGTATTCCAATCCTGTAGAAAGCATTCCCACCCTGTAGAAAGCATTCCAACCCAGTAGAAAGCATTACAACCATGTACAAAGGACTTCCAACTCTGTCGAAAGCATTCCAACCCTCCATAAAGTATTCCAACCCTGTACAAAGGTATACCAACACTGTCGAAAGCATTCCAACCCTGTTGAAAGCATACCAACTGTGTACAAAGGTATTCCAACCCTGTCGAAAGCATTCCAACCCTGTAGAAGGCATTCCAACCCTGTAAAATGCATTCCAACCCTGTAGTAAGCATTCCAACCCTGTACAAATGTATTCCAACTCTGTCGAAAGCATTCCAACCCTGTAGAAAGCATTCCAACTGTGTACAAAGGTATTCCAACCTTAACGAAAGCATTCCAACCCTGTAGAAAGCATTCCAACCCTGTAGAAAGCATTCCAACCCAGTAGAAAGCATTACAACCACGTACAAAGGACTTCCAACTCTGTCGAAAGCATTCCAACCCTCCATAAAGTATTCCAACCCTGTATAAAGGTATTCCAACTTTGTCGAAAGCATTCCAACCGTGTCGAAAGCATTTCCAACCTGTACAAAGGTATTGCAACTCTGTTGAAAGCATTCCAACCCTGCAGAAAGCATTCCAACTCTGTACAAAGGAATTCCAACACTGTCGAAAGCATTCCAACCCTGTAGAAAGCATACCAACTGTGTACAAAGGTATTCCAACCCTGTCGAAAGCATTCCTACCCTGTAGAAAGCATTCCAATACAGTAGAAAGCATTTCAACCATGTACAAAGGACTTCCAACTCTGTCGAAAGCATGCCAACCCTCTATAAAGCATTCCAACCCTGTACAAAGTTATTCTAACACTGTCGAAAGCATTCCAACCCTGTAGAAGGCATTCCAACCCTGTAGAAAGCATTCCAACCCTGTAGAAAGCATTCCAACCCTGTAGTGAGCATTCCAACCCTGTACAAATGTATTCCAACACTGTGGAAAGCATTCCAACCCTGTAGAAAGCATTCCAACTGTGTACAAAGGTATTCCAACCTTGTCGAAAGCATTCCAACCCTGTAGAAAGCATTCCAACCCTGTAGAAAGCATTCCAACCGTGTCGAAAGCATTACAACCATGTACAAAGGTATTTCAACTCTGTCGAAAGCATTCCAACCCTGTAGAAAGCATACCAACTGTGTACAAAGGTATTCCAACCCTGTCGAAAGCATTCCTACCCTGTAGAAAGCATTCCAATACAGTAGAAAGCATTTCAACCATGTACAAAGGACTTTCAACTCTGTCGAAAGCATGCCAACCCTCTATAAAGCATTCCAACCCTGTACAAAGTTATTCCAACACTGTCGAAAGCATTCCAACCCTGTAGAAGGCATTCCAACCCTGTAGAAAGCATTCCAACCCTGTAGAAAGCATTCCAACCATGTAGTGAGCATTCCAACCCTGTAGTGAGCATTCCAACCCTGTACAAATGTATTCCAACACTGTGGAAAGCATTCCAACCCTGGAGAAAGCATTCCAACTCTGTACAAAGGTATTCCAACACTGTCGAAAGCATTCCAACACTGTCGAATGCATTCCAACCCTGTAGAAAGCATTCCAGCCCTGTAGAAAGCATTCCAACCCTCTAGAAAGCATTCCAACTCTGTACAAAGGTATACCAACACTGTCGAAAGCATTCCAACCCTGCAGAAAGCATTCCAACTCTGTACAAAGGTATTCCAACACTGTCGAAAGCATTCCAACACTGTCGAAAGCATTCCAACCCTGTAGAAAGCATTCCAACCCTGTAGAAAGCATTCCAACCCTCTAGAAAGCATTCCAACTCTGTACAAAGGTATACCAACACTGTCGAAAGCATTCCAACCCTGTAGAAAGCATACCAACTGTGTACAAAGGTATTCCAACCCTGTCGAAAGCATTCCTACCATGTAGAAAGCATTCCAATACAGTAGAAAGCATTTCAACCATGTACAAAGGACTTCCAACTCTGTCGAAAGCATGCCAACCCTCTATAAAGCATTCCAACCCTGTACAAAGTTATTCCAACACTGTCGAAAGCATTCCAACCCTGTAGAAGGCATTCCAACCCTGTAGAAAGCATTCCAACCCTGTAGAAAGCATTCCAACCCTGAAGTGAGCATTCCAACCCTGTACAAATGTATTCCAACACTGTGGAAAGCGTTCCAACCCTGTAGAAAGCATTCCAACTGTGTACAAAGGTATTCCAACCTTGTCGAAAGCATTCCAACCCTGTAGAAAGCATTCCAACCCTGTAGAAAGCATTCCAACCGTGTCGAAAGCATTACAACCATGTACAAAGGTATTTCAACTCTGTTGAAAGCATTCCAACCCTGCAGAAAGCATTCCAACTCTGTACAAAGGTATTCCAACACTGTCGAAAGCATTCCAACACTGTCGAAAGCATTCCAACCCTGTAGAAAGCATTCCAACCCTGTAGAAAGCATTCCAACCCTCTAGAAAGCATTCCAACTCTGTACAAAGGTATACCAACACTGTCGAAAGCATTCCAACCCTGTAGAAAGCATACCAACTGTGTACAAAGGTATTCCAACCCTGTCGAAAGCATTCCTACCCTGTAGAAAGCATTCCAATACAGTAGAAAGCATTTCAACCATGTACAAAGGACTTCCAACTCTGTCGAAAGCATGCCAACCATCTAGAAAGCATTCCAACCCTGTACAAAGTTATTCCAACACTGTCGAAAGCATTCCAACACTGTAGAAGGCATTCCAACCCTGTAGAAAGCATTCCAACCCTGTAGAAAGCATTCCAACCCTGCAGTAAGCATTCCAACCCTGTACAAATGTATTCCATCACTGTAGAAAGCATTCCCACCCTGTAGAAAGCATTCCAGCCCTGTACAAAGGTATTCCAATCCTGTAGAAAGCATTCCCACCCTGTAGAAAGCATTCCAACCCAGTAGAAAGCATTACAACCATGTACAAAGGACTTCCAACTCTGTCGAAAGCATTCCAACCCTCCATAAAGTATTCCAGCCCTGTACAAAGGTATACCAACACTGTCGAAAGCATTCCAACCCTGTAGAAAGCATACCAACTGTGTACAAAGGTATTCCAACCCTGTCGAAAGCATTCCAACCCTGTAGAAGGCATTCCAACCCTGTAAAATGCATTCCAACCCTGTAGTAAGCATTCCAACTCTGTACAAAGGTATTCCAACACTGTCGAAAGCATTCCAACACTGTCGAATGCATTCCAACCCTGTAGAAAGCATTCCAGCCCTGTAGAAAGCATTCCAACCCTCTAGAAAGCATTCCAACTCTGTACAAAGGTATACCAACACTGTCGAAAGCATTCCAACCCTGCAGAAAGCATTCCAACTCTGTACAAAGGTATTCCAACACTGTCGAAAGCATTCCAACACTGTCGAAAGCATTCCAACCCTGTAGAAAGCATTCCAACCCTGTAGAAAGCATTCCAACCCTCTAGAAAGCATTCCAACTCTGTACAAAGGTATTGCAACTCTGTTGAAAGCATTCCAACCCTGCAGAAAGCATTCCAACTCTGTACAAAGGAATTCCAACACTGTCGAAAGCATTCCAACCCTGTAGAAAGCATACCAACTGTGTACAAAGGTATTCCAACCCTGTCGAAAGCATTCCTACCCTGTAGAAAGCATTCCAATACAGTAGAAAGCATTTCAACCATGTACAAAGGACTTCCAACTCTGTCGAAAGCATGCCAACCCTCTATAAAGCATTCCAACCCTGTACAAAGTTATTCTAACACTGTCGAAAGCATTCCAACCCTGTAGAAGGCATTCCAACCCTGTAGAAAGCATTCCAACCCTGTAGAAAGCATTCCAACCCTGTAGTGAGCATTCCAACCCTGTACAAATGTATTCCAACACTGTGGAAAGCATTCCAACCCTGTAGAAAGCATTCCAACTGTGTACAAAGGTATTCCAACCTTGTCGAAAGCATTCCAACCCTGTAGAAAGCATTCCAACCCTGTAGAAAGCATTCCAACCGTGTCGAAAGCATTACAACCATGTACAAAGGTATTTCAACTCTGTCGAAAGCATTCCAACCCTGTAGAAAGCATACCAACTGTGTACAAAGGTATTCCAACCCTGTCGAAAGCATTCCTACCCTGTAGAAAGCATTCCAATACAGTAGAAAGCATTTCAACCATGTACAAAGGACTTTCAACTCTGTCGAAAGCATGCCAACCCTCTATAAAGCATTCCAACCCTGTACAAAGTTATTCCAACACTGTCGAAAGCATTCCAACCCTGTAGAAGGCATTCCAACCCTGTAGAAAGCATTCCAACCCTGTAGAAAGCATTCCAACCATGTAGTGAGCATTCCAACCCTGTAGTGAGCATTCCAACCCTGTACAAATGTATTCCAACACTGTGGAAAGCATTCCAACCCTGGAGAAAGCATTCCAACTCTGTACAAAGGTATTCCAACACTGTCGAAAGCATTCCAACACTGTCGAATGCATTCCAACCCTGTAGAAAGCATTCCAGCCCTGTAGAAAGCATTCCAACCCTCTAGAAAGCATTCCAACTCTGTACAAAGGTATACCAACACTGTCGAAAGCATTCCAACCCTGCAGAAAGCATTCCAACTCTGTACAAAGGTATTCCAACACTGTCGAAAGCATTCCAACACTGTCGAAAGCATTCCAACCCTGTAGAAAGCATTCCAACCCTGTAGAAAGCATTCCAACCCTCTAGAAAGCATTCCAACTCTGTACAAAGGTATACCAACACTGTCGAAAGCATTCCAACCCTGTAGAAAGCATACCAACTGTGTACAAAGGTATTCCAACCCTGTCGAAAGCATTCCTACCATGTAGAAAGCATTCCAATACAGTAGAAAGCATTTCAACCATGTACAAAGGACTTCCAACTCTGTCGAAAGCATGCCAACCCTCTATAAAGCATTCCAACCCTGTACAAAGTTATTCCAACACTGTCGAAAGCATTCCAACCCTGTAGAAGGCATTCCAACCCTGTAGAAAGCATTCCAACCCTGTAGAAAGCATTCCAACCCTGAAGTGAGCATTCCAACCCTGTACAAATGTATTCCAACACTGTGGAAAGCGTTCCAACCCTGTAGAAAGCATTCCAACTGTGTACAAAGGTATTCCAACCTTGTCGAAAGCATTCCAACCCTGTAGAAAGCATTCCAACCCTGTAGAAAGCATTCCAACCGTGTCGAAAGCATTACAACCATGTACAAAGGTATTTCAACTCTGTTGAAAGCATTCCAACCCTGCAGAAAGCATTCCAACTCTGTACAAAGGTATTCCAACACTGTCGAAAGCATTCCAACACTGTCGAAAGCATTCCAACCCTGTAGAAAGCATTCCAACCCTGTAGAAAGCATTCCAACCCTCTAGAAAGCATTCCAACTCTGTACAAAGGTATACCAACACTGTCGAAAGCATTCCAACCCTGTAGAAAGCATACCAACTGTGTACAAAGGTATTCCAACCCTGTCGAAAGCATTCCTACCCTGTAGAAAGCATTCCAATACAGTAGAAAGCATTTCAACCATGTACAAAGGACTTCCAACTCTGTCGAAAGCATGCCAACCATCTAGAAAGCATTCCAACCCTGTACAAAGTTATTCCAACACTGTCGAAAGCATTCCAACACTGTAGAAGGCATTCCAACCCTGTAGAAAGCATTCCAACCCTGTAGAAAGCATTCCAACCCTGCAGTAAGCATTCCAACCCTGTACAAATGTATTCCATCACTGTACAAAGCATTCCCACCCTGTAGAAAGCATTCCAGCCCTGTACAAAGGTATTCCAATCCTGTAGAAAGCATTCCCACCCTGTAGAAAGCATTCCAACCCAGTAGAAAGCATTACAACCATGTACAAAGGACTTCCAACTCTGTCGAAAGCATTCCAACCCTCCATAAAGTATTCCAGCCCTGTACAAAGGTATACCAACACTGTCGAAAGCATTCCAACCCTGTAGAAAGCATACCAACTGTGTACAAAGGTATTCCAACCCTGTCGAAAGCATTCCAACCCTGTAGAAGGCATTCCAACCCTGTAAAATGCATTCCAACCCTGTAGTAAGCATTCCAACCCTGTACAAATGTATTCCAACTCTGTCGAAAGCATTCCAACCCTGTAGAAAGCATTCCAACTGTGTACAAAGGTATTCCAACCTCAACGAAAGCATTCCAACCCTGTAGAAAGCATTCCAACCCTGTAGAAAGCATTCCAACCCAGTAGAAAGCATTACAACCATGTACAAAGGACTTCCAACTCTGTCGAAAGCATTCCAACCCTCCATAAAGTATTCCAACCCTGTACAAAGGTATTCCAACTTTGTCGAAAGCATTCCAACCGTGTCGAAAGCATTTCAAACCTGTACAAAGGTATTTCAACTCTGTTGAAAGCATTCCAACCCTGCAGATAGCATTCCAACTCTGTACAAAGGTATTCCAACACTGTCGAAAGCATTCCAACACTGTCGAAAGCATTCCAACCCTGTAGAAAGCATTCCAACCCTGTAGAAAGCATACCAACCCTCTAGAAAGCATTCCAACTCTGTACAAAGGTATACCAACACTGTCGAAAGCATTCCAACCCTGTAGAAAGCATACCAACTGTGTACAAAGGTATTCCAACCCTGTCGAAAGCATTCCTACCCTGTAGAAAGCATTCCAATACAGTAGAAAGCATTTCAACCATGTACAAAGGACTTCCAACTCTGTCGAAAGCATGCCAACCATCTAGAAAGCATTCCAACCCTGTACAAAGTTATTCCAACACTGTCGAAAGCATTCCAACACTGTAGAAGGCATTCCAACCCTGTACAAAGTTATTCCAACACTGTCGAAAGCATTCCAACACTGTAGAAGGCATTCCAACCCTGTAGAAAGCATTCCAACCCTGTAGAAAGCATTCCAACCCTGCAGTAAGCATTCCAACCCTGTACAAATGTATTCCATCACTGTAGAAAGCATTCCCACCCTGTAGAAAGCATTCCAGCCCTGTACAAAGGTATTCCAATCCTGTAGAAAGCATTCCCACCCTGTAGAAAGCATTCCAACCCAGTAGAAAGCATTACAACCATGTACAAAGGACTTCCAACTCTGTCGAAAGCATTCCAACCCTCCATAAAGTATTCCAGCCCTGTACAAAGGTATACCAACACTGTCGAAAGCATTCCAACCCTGTAGAAAGCATACCAACTGTGTACAAAGGTATTCCAACCCTGTCGAAAGCATTCCAACCCTGTAGAAGGCATTCCAACCCTGTAAAATGCATTCCAACCCTGTAGTAAGCATTCCAACCCTGTACAAATGTATTCCAACTCTGTCGAAAGCATTCCAACCCTGTAGAAAGCATTCCAACTGTGTACAAAGGTATTCCAACCTCAACGAAAGCATTCCAACCCTGTAGAAAGCATTCCAACCCTGTAGAAAGCATTCCAACCCAGTAGAAAGCATTACAACCATGTACAAAGGACTTCCAACTCTGTCGAAAGCATTCCAACCCTCCATAAAGTATTCCAACCCTGTACAAAGGTATTCCAACTTTGTCGAAAGCATTCCAACCGTGTCGAAAGCATTTCAAACCTGTACAAAGGTATTTCAACTCTGTTGAAAGCATTCCAACCCTGCAGAAAGCATTCCAACTCTGTACAAAGGTATTCCAACACTGTCGAAAGCATTCCAACACTGTCGAAAGCATTCCAACCCTGTAGAAAGCATTCCAACCCTGTAGAAAGCATTCCAACCCTCTAGAAAGCATTCCAACTCTGTACAAAGGTATACCAACACTGTCGAAAGCATTCCAACCCTGTAGAAAGCATACCAACAGTGTACAAAGGTATTCCAACCCTGTCGAAAGCATTCCTACCCTGTAGAAAGCATTCCAATACAGTAGAAAGCATTTCAACCATGTACAACGGACTTCCAACTCTGTCGAAAGCATGCCAACCATCTAGAAAGCATTCCAACCCTGTACAAAGTTATTCCAACACTGTCGAAAGCATTCCAACACTGTAGAAGGCATTCCAACCCTGTAGAAAGCATTCCAACCCTGTAGAAAGCATTCCAACTCTGTACAATGGTATACCAACACTGTCGAAAGCATTCCAACCCTGTAGAAAGCATACCAACTGAGTACAAAGGTATTCCATCCCTGTCGAAAGCATTCCAACCCTGTAGAAAGCATTCCAATACAGTAGAGAGCATTTCAACCATGTACAAAGGACTTCCAACTCTGTCGAAAGCATGCCAACCCTCTATAAAGCATTCCAACCCTGTACAAAGTTATTCCAACACTGTCGAAAGCATTCCAACCCTGTAGAAGGCATTCCAACCCTGTAGAAAGCATTCCAACCCTGTAGAAAGCATTCCAACCCTGTAGTAAGCATTCCAACCCTGTACAAATGTATTCCAACACTGTAGAAAGCATTCCCACCCTGTAGAAAGCATTCCAGCCCTGTACAAAGGTATTCCAATCCTGTAGAAAGCATTCCCACCCTGTAGAAAGCATTCCAACCCAGTAGAAAGCATTACAACCATGTACAAAGGACTTCCAACTCTGTCGAAAGCATTCCAACCCTCCATAAAGTATTCCAACCCTGTACAAAGGTATACCAACACTGTCGAAAGCATTCCAACCCTGTTGAAAGCATACCAACTGTGTACAAAGGTATTCCAACCCTGTCGAAAGCATTCCAACCCTGTAGAAGGCATTCCAACCCTGTAAAATGCATTCCAACCCTGTAGTAAGCATTCCAACCCTGTACAAATGTATTCCAACTCTGTCGAAAGCATTCCAACCCTGTAGAAAGCATTCCAACTGTGTACAAAGGTATTCCAACACTGTAGAAAGCATTCCCACCCTGTAGAAAGCATTCCAGCCCTGTACAAAGGTATTCCAATCCTGTAGAAAGCATTCCCACCCTGTAGAAAGCATTCCAACCCTGTAGAAAGCATTCCAACTCTGTACAATGGTATACCAACACTGTCGAAAGCATTCCAACCCTGTAGAAAGCATACCAACTGAGTACAAAGGTATTCCATCCCTGTCGAAAGCATTCCAACCCTGTAGAAAGCATTCCAATACAGTAGAAAGCATTTCAACCATGTACAAAGGACTTCCAACTCTGTCGAAAGCATGCCAACCCTCTATAAAGCATTCCAACCCTGTACAAAGTTATTCCAACACTGTCGAAAGCATTCCAACCCTGTAGAAGGCATTCCAACCCTGTAGAAAGCATTCCAACCCTGTAGAAAGCATTCCAACCCTGTAGTAAGCATTCCAACCCTGTACAAATGTATTCCAACACTGTAGAAAGCATTCCCACCCTGTAGAAAGCATTCCAGCCCTGTACAAAGGTATTCCAATCCTGTAGAAAGCATTCCCACCCTGTAGAAAGCATTCCAACCCAGTAGAAAGCATTACAACCATGTACAAAGGACTTCCAACTCTGTCGAAAGCATTCCAACCCTCCATAAAGTATTCCAACCCTGTACAAAGGTATACCAACACTGTCGAAAGCATTCCAACCCTGTTGAAAGCATACCAACTGTGTACAAAGGTATTCCAACCCTGTCGAAAGCATTCCAACCCTGTAGAAGGCATTCCAACCCTGTAAAATGCATTCCAACCCTGTAGTAAGCATTCCAACCCTGTACAAATGTATTCCAACTCTGTCGAAAGCATTCCAACCCTGTAGAAAGCATTCCAACTGTGTACAAAGGTATTCCAACCTTAACGAAAGCATTCCAACCCTGTAGAAAGCATTCCAACCCTGTAGAAAGCATTCCAACCCAGTAGAAAGCATTACAACCACGTACAAAGGACTTCCAACTCTGTCGAAAGCATTCCAACCCTCCATAAAGTATTCCAACCCTGTATAAAGGTATTCCAACTTTGTCGAAAGTATTCCAACCGTGTCGAAAGCATTTCCAACCTGTACAAAGGTATTCCAACACTGTCGAAAGCATTCCAACCCTGTAGAAAGCATACCAACTGTGTACAAAGGTATTCCAACCCTGTCGAAAGCATTCCTACCCTGTAGAAAGCATTCCAATACAGTAGAAAGCATTTCAACCATGTACAAAGGACTTCCAACTCTGTCGAAAGCATGCCAACCCTCTATAAAGCATTCCAACCCTGTACAAAGTTATTCTAACACTGTAGAAAGCATTCCAACCCTGTAGAAAGCATTCCAACCCTGTAGTGAGCATTCCAACCCTGTACAAATGTATTCCAACACTGTGGAAAGCATTCCAACCCTGCAGAAAGCATTCCAACTGTGTACAAAGGTATTCCAACCTTGTCGAAAGCATTCCAACCCTGTAGAAAGCATTCCAACCCTGTAGAAAGCATTCCAACCGTGTCGAAAGCATTACAACCATGTACAAAGGTATTTCAACTCTGTCGAAAGCATTCCAACCCTGTAGAAAGCATACCAACTGTGTACAAAGGTATTCCAACCCTGTCGAAAGCATTCCTACCCTGTAGAAAGCATTCCAATACAGTAGAAAGCATTTCAACCATGTACAAAGGACTTTCAACTCTGTCGAAAGCATGCCAACCCTCTATAAAGCATTCCAACCCTGTACAAAGTTATTCCAACACTGTCGAAAGCATTCCAACCCTGTAGAAGGCATTCCAACCCTGTAGAAAGCATTCCAACCCTGTAGAAAGCATTCCAACCATGTAGTGAGCATTCCAACCCTGTAGTGAGCATTCCAACCCTGTACAAATGTATTCCAACACTGTGGAAAGCATTCCAACCCTGGAGAAAGCATTCCAACTGTGTACAAAGGTATTCCAACCTTGTCGAAAGCATTCCAACCCTGTAGAAAGCATTCCAACACTGTAGAAAGCATTCCAACCGTGTCGAAAGCATTCCAACACTGTAGAAAGCATTCCAACCCTGTAGAAAGCATGCCAACCCTCTAGAAAGCATTCCAACTCTGTAGTGAGTATTCCAACCCTGTACAAATGTATTCCAACACTGTGGAAAGCATTCCAACTCTGTACAAAGGTATACCAACACTGTCGAAAGCATTCCAACCCTCCATAAAGTATTCCAACCCTATACAAAGGTATACCAACACTATCGAAAGCATGCCAACCCTGTAGAAAGCATTCCAACACTGTAGAAAGCATTCCAACCGTGTCGAAAGCATTCCAACACTGTAGAAAGCATTCCAACCCTGTAGAAAGCATGCCAACCCTCTAGAAAGCATTCCAACTCTGTAGTGAGTATTCCAACCCTGTACAAATGTATTCCAACACTGTGGAAAGCATTCCAACTCTGTACAAAGGTATACCAACACTGTCGAAAGCATTCCAACCCTCCATAAAGTATTCCAACCCTATACAAAGGTATACCAACACTATCGAAAGCATGCCAACCCTGTAGAAAGCATACCAACTGTGTACAAAGGTATTCCAACCCTGTCGAAAGCATTCCAACCCTGTAGAAAGCATTCCAACCGTGTCGAAAGCATTACAACCATGTAGAAAGGTATTTCAACTCTGTTGAAAGTATTCCAACCCTGTACAAAGGTATTCCAACTTTGTCGAAAGCATTCCAACCGTGTCGAAAGCATTTCAAACCTGTACAAAGGTATTTCAACTCTGTCGAAAGCATTCCAACCCTGTAGAAAGCATACCAACTGTGTACAAAGGTATTCCAACCCTGTCGAAAGCATTACTACCCTGTAGAAAGCATTCCAATACAGTAGAAAGCATTTCAACCATGTACAAAGGACTTCCAACTCTGTCGAAAGCATTCCAACCCTGTAGAAAGCATACCAACTGTGTACAAAGGTATTCCAACCCTGTCGAAAGCATTCCTACCCTGTAGAAAGCATTCCAATACTGTAGAAAGCATTTCAACCTTGTACAAAGGACTTCCAACTCTGTCGAAAGCATGCCAACCCTCTAAAAAGCATTCCAACCCTGTAGTGAGCATTCCAACCCTGTACAAATGTATTCCAACACTGTGGAAAGCATTCCAACTCTGTACAAAGGTATACCAACACTGTCGAAAGCATTCCAACCCTCCATAAAGTATTCCAACCCTGTACAAAGGTATACCAACACTGTCGAAAGCATTCCAACCCTGTAGAAAGCATACCAACTGTGTACAAAGGTATTCCAACCCTGTCGAAAGCATTCCAACCCTGTAGAAGGCATTCCAACCCTGTAAAATGCATTCCAACCCTGTAGTAAGCATTCCAACCCTGTACAAATGTATTCCAACTCTGTCGAAAGCATTCCAACCCTGTAGAAAGCATTCCAACTGTGTACAAAGGTATTCCAACCTTAACGAAAGCATTCCAACCCTGTAGAAAGCATTCCAACCCTGTAGAAAGCATTCCAATACAGTAGAAAGCATTTCAACCATGTACAAAGGACTTCCAACTCTGTCGAAAGCATGCCAACCCTCTATAAAGCATTCCAGCCCTGTACAAAAGTATTCCAATCCTGTAGAAAGCATTCCCACCCTGTAGAAAGCATTCCAACCCAGTAGAAAGCATTACATCCATGTACAAAGGACTTCCAACTCTGTCGAAAGCATTCCAACCCTCCATAAAGTATTCCAACCCTGTACAAAGGTATACCAACACTGTCGAAAGCATTCCAACCCTGTAGAAAGCATACCAACTGTGTACAAAGATATTCCAACCCTGTCGAAAGCATTCCAACCCTGTAGAAGGCATTCCAACCCTGTAAAATGCATTCCAACCCTGTAGTAAGCATTCCAACCCTGTACAAATGTATTCCAACACTGTGGAAAGCATTCCAACCCTGTAGAAAGCATTCCAACTGTGTACAAAGGTATTCCAACCCTGTCGAAAGCATTCCAACCCTGTAGAAAGCATTCCAACCGTGTCGAAAGCATTACAACCATGTACAAAGGTATTTCAACTCTGTTGAAAGTATTCCAACCCTGTACAAAGGTATTCCAACTTTGTCGAAAGCATTCCAACCGTGTCGAAAGCATTTCAAACCTGTACAAAGGTATTTCAACTCTGTCGAAAGCATTCCAACCCTGTAGAAAGCATACCAACTGTGTACAAAGGTATTCCAACCCTGTCGAAAGCATTCCTACCCTGTAGAAAGCATTCCAATACTGTAGAAAGCATTTCAACCTTGTACAAAGGACTTCCAACTCTGTCGAAAGCATGCCAACCCTCTAAAAAGCATTCCAACCCTGTAGTGAGCATTCCAACCCTGTACAAATGTATTCCAACACTGTGGAAAGCATTCCAACTCTGTACAAAGGTATACCAACACTGTCGAAAGCATTCCAACCCTCCATAAAGTATTCCAACCCTGTACAAAGGTATACCAACACTGTCGAAAGCATTCCAACCCTGTAGAAAGCATACCAACTGTGTACAAAGGTATTCCAACCCTGTCGAAAGCATTCCAACCCTGTAGAAGGCATTCCAACCCTGTAAAATGCATTCCAACCCTGTAGTAAGCATTCCAACCCTGTACAAATGTATTCCAACTCTGTCGAAAGCATTCCAACCCTGTAGAAAGCATTCCAACTGTGTACAAAGGTATTCCAACCTTAACGAAAGCATTCCAACCCTGTAGAAAGCATTCCAACCCTGTAGAAAGCATTCCAATACAGTAGAAAGCATTTCAACCATGTACAAAGGACTTCCAACTCTGTCGAAAGCATGCCAAACCTCTATAAAGCATTCCAGCCCTGTACAAAAGTATTCCAATCCTGTAGAAAGCATTCCCACCCTGTAGAAAGCATTCCAACCCAGTAGAAAGCATTACATCCATGTACAAAGGACTTCCAACTCTGTCGAAAGCATTCCAACCCTCCATAAAGTATTCCAACCCTGTACAAAGGTATACCAACACTGTCGAAAGCATTCCAACCCTGTAGAAAGCATACCAACTGTGTACAAAGATATTCCAACCCTGTCGAAAGCATTCCAACCCTGTAGAAGGCATTCCAACCCTGTAAAATGCATTCCAACCCTGTAGTAAGCATTCCAACCCTGTACAAATGTATTCCAACTCTGTCGAAAGCATTCCAACCCTGTAGAAAGCATTCCAACTGTGTACAAAGGTATTCCAACCTTAACGAAAGCATTCTAACCCTGTAGAAAGCATTCCAAACCTGTAGAAAGCATTCCAACCCAGTAGAAAGCATTAGAACCATGTACAAAGGACTTCCAACTCTGTCGAAAGCATTCCAACCCTCCATAAAGTATTCCAACCCTGTACAAAGGTATTCCAACTTTGTCGAAAGCATTCCAACCGTGTCGAAAGCATTTCAAACCTGTACAAAGGTCTTTCAACTCTGTTGAAAGCATTCCAACCCTGCAGAAAGCATTCCAACTCTGTACAAAGGTATTCCAACACTGTCGAAAGCATTCCAACACTGTCGAAAGCATTCCAACCCTGTAGAAAGCATTCCGACCCTGTAGAAAGCATTCCAACCCTGTAGTGAGCATTCCAACCCTGTACAAATGTATTCCAACACTGTGGAAAGCATTCCAACCCTATAGAAAGCATTCCAACTGTGTACAAAGGTATTCCAACCTTGTCGAAAGCATTCCAACGCTGTAGAAAGCATTCCAACCCTGTAGAAAGCATTCCAACCGTGTTGAAAGCATTACAACCATGTACAAAGGTATTTCAACTCTGTTGAAAGCATTCCAACCCTGCAGAAAGCATTCCAACTCTGTACAAAGGTATTCCAACACTGTCGAAAGCATTCCAACACTGTCGAAAGCATTCCAACCCTGTAGAAGGCATTCCAACCCTGTAGAAAGCATTCCAACCCTGTAGAAAGCATTCCAACCATGTAGTGAGCATTCCAACCCTGTAGTGAGCATTCCAACCCTGTACAAATGTATTCCAACACTGTGGAAAGCATTCCAACCCTGGAGAAAGCATTCCAACTGTGTACAAAGGTATTCCAACCTTGTCGAAAGCATTCCAACCCTGTAGAAAGCATTCCAACACTGTAGAAAGCATTCCAACCGTGTCGAAAGCATTCCAACACTGTAGAAAGCATTCCAACCCTGTAGAAAGCATGCCAACCCTCTAGAAAGCATTCCAACTCTGTAGTGAGTATTCCAACCCTGTACAAATGTATTCCAACACTGTGGAAAGCATTCCAACTCTGTACAAAGGTATACCAACACTGTCGAAAGCATTCCAACCCTCCATAAAGTATTCCAACCCTATACAAAGGTATACCAACACTATCGAAAGCATGCCAACCCTGTAGAAAGCATACCAACTGTGTACAAAGGTATTCCAACCCTGTCGAAAGCATTCCAACCCTGTAGAAAGCATTCCAACCGTGTCGAAAGCATTACAACCATGTACAAAGGTATTTCAACTCTGTTGAAAGTATTCCAACCCTGTACAAAGGTATTCCAATTTTGTCGAAAGCATTCCAACCGTGTCGAAAGCATTTCAAACCTGTACAAAGGTATTTCAACTCTGTCGAAAGCATTCCAACCCTGTAGAAAGCATACCAACTGTGTACAATGGTATTCCAACCCTGTCGAAAGCATTACTACCCTGTAGAAAGCATTCCAATACAGTAGAAAGCATTTCAACCATGTACAAAGGACTTCCAACTCTGTCGAAAGCATGCCAACCCTCTATAAAGCATTCCAACCCTGTACAAAGTTATTCCAACACTGTCGAAAGCATTCCAACCCTGTAGAAGGCATTCCAACCCTGTAGAAAGCATTCCAACCCTGTAGAAACCATTCCAACCCTGTAGTGAGCATTCCAACCCTGTAGTGAGCATTCCAACCCTGTACAAATGTATTCCAACACTGTGGAAAGCATTCCAACCCTGTAGAAAGCATTCCAACTGTGTACAAAGGTATTCCAACCTTGTCGAAAGCATTCCAACCCTGTAGAAAGCATTCCAACCCTGTAGTGAGCATTCCAACCCTGTACAAATGTATTCCAACACTGTGGAAAGCATTCCAACCCTGTAGAAAGCATTCCAACTGTGTACAAAGGTATTCCAACCTTGTCGAAAGCATTCCAACCCTGTAGAAAGCATTCCAACCGTGTCGAAAGCATTACAACCATGTACAAAGGTATTTCAACTCTGTTGAAAGTATTCCAACCCTGTACAAAGGTATTCCAACTTTGTCGAAAGCATTCCAACCGTGTCGAAAGCATTTCAAACCTGTACAAAGGTATTTCAACTCTGTCGAAAGCATTCCAAACCTGTAGAAAGCATACCAACTGTGTACAAAGGTATTCCAACCCTGTCGAAAGCATTCCTACCCTGTAGAAAGCATTCCAATACTGTAGAAAGCATTTCAACCATGTACAAAGGACTTCCAACTCTGTCGAAAGCATGCCAACCCTCTAAAAAGCATTCCAACCCTGTACAAAGTTATTACAACACTGTCGAAAGCATTCCAACCCTGTAGAAAGCATTCCAACCCTGTAGTGAGCATTCCAACCCTGTACAAATGTATTCCAACACTGTGGAAAGCATTCCAACTCTGTACAAAGGTATACCAACACTGTCGAAAGCATTCCAACCCTCCATAAAGTATTCCAACCCTGTACAAAGGTATACCAACACTGTCGAAAGCATTCCAACCCTGTAGAAAGCATACCAACTGTGTACAAAGGTATTCCAACCCTGTCGAAAGCATTCCAACCCTGTAGAAGGCATTCCAACCCTGTAAAATGCATTCCAACCCTGTAGTAAGCATTCCAACCCTGTACAAATGTATTCCAACTCTGTCGAAAGCATTCCAACCCTGTAGAAAGCATTCCAACTGTGTACAAAGGTATTCCAACCTTAACGAAAGTATTCCAACCCTGTAGAAAGCATTCCAACCCTGTAGAAAGCATTCCAATACAGTAGAAAGCATTTCAACCATGTACAAAGGACTTCCAACTCTGTCGAAAGCATGCCAACCCTCTATAAAGCATTCCAGCCCTGTACAAAAGTATTCCAATCCTGTAGAAAGCATTCCCACCCTGTAGAAAGCATTCCAACCCAGTAGAAAGCATTACAACCATGTACAAAGGACTTCCAACTCTGTCGAAAGCATTCCAACCCTCCATAAAGTATTCCAACCCTGTACAAAGGTATACCAACACTGTCGAAAGCATTCCAACCCTGTAGAAAGCATACCAACTGTGTACAAAGATATTCCAACCCTGTCGAAAGCATTCCAACCCTGTAGAAGGCATTCCAACCCTGTAAAATGCATTCCAACCCTGTAGTAAGCATTCCAACCCTGTACAAATGTATTCCAACTCTGTCGAAAGCATTCCAACCCTGTAGAAAGCATTCCAACTGTGTACAAAGGTATTCCAACCTTAACGAAAGCATTCCAACCCTGTAGAAAGCATTCCAAACCTGTAGAAAGCATTCCAACCCAGTAGAAAGCATTAGAACCATGTACAAAGGACTTCCAACTCTGTCGAAAGCATTCCAACCCTCCATAAAGTATTCCAACCCTGTACAAAGGTATTCCAACTTTGTCGAAAGCATTCCAACCGTGTCGAAAGCATTTCAAACCTGTACAAAGGTATTTCAACTCTGTTGAAAGCATTCCAACCCTGCAGAAAGCATTCCAACTCTGTACAAAGGTATTCCAACACTGTCGAAAGCATTCCAACACTGTCGAAAGCATTCCAACCCTGTAGAAAGCATTCCGACCCTGTAGAAAGCATTCCAACCCTGTAGTGAGCATTCCAACCCTGTACAAATGTATTCCAACACTGTGGAAAGCATTCCAACCCTATAGAAAGCATTCCAACTGTGTACAAAGGTATTCCAACCTTGTCGAAAGCATTCCAACGCTGTAGAAAGCATTCCAACCCTGTAGAAAGCATTCCAACCGTGTTGAAAGCATTACAACCATGTACAAAGGTATTTCAACTCTGTTGAAAGCATTCCAACCCTGCAGAAAGCATTCCAACTCTGTACAAAGGTATTCCAACACTGTCGAAAGCATTCCAACACTGTCGAAAGCATTCCAACCCTGTAGAAAGCATTCCAACCCTGTAGAAAGCATTCCAACCCTCTAGAAAGCATTCCAACTCTGTACAAAGGTATACCAACACTGTCGAAAGCATTCCAACCCTGTAGAAAGCATACCAACTGTGTACAAAGGTATTCCAACCCTGTCGAAAGCATTCCTACCCTGTAGAAAGCATTCCAATAGAGTAGAAAGCATTTCAACCATGTACAAAGGACTTCCAACTCTGTCGAAAGCATGCCAACCATCTAGAAAGCATTCCAACCCTGTAGAAAGCATTCCAACCGTGTAGAAAGCATTACAACCATGTACAAAGGTCTTTCAACTCTGTTGAAAGCATTCCAACCCTGCAGAAAGCATTCCAACTCTGTACAAAGGTATTCCAACACTGTAGTAAGCATTCCAACCCTGTACAAATGTATTCCAACTCTGTCGAAAGCATTCCAACCCTGTAGAAAGCATTCCAACTGTGTACAAAGGTATTCCAACCTTAACGAAAGCATTCCAACCCTGTAGAAAGCATTCCAAACCTGTAGAAAGCATTCCAACCCAGTAGAAAGCATTAGAACCATGTACAAAGGACTTCCAACTCTGTCGAAAGCATTCCAACCCTCCATAAAGTATTCCAACCCTGTACAAAGGTATTCCAACTTTGTCGAAAGCATTCCAACCGTGTCGAAAGCATTTCAAACCTGTACAAAGGTATTTCAACTCTGTTGAAAGCATTCCAACCCTGCAGAAAGCATTCCAACTCTGTACAAAGGTATTCCAACACTGTCGAAAGCATTCCAACACTGTCGAAAGCATTCCAACCCTGTAGAAAGCATTCCGACCCTGTAGAAAGCATTCCAACCCTGTAGTGAGCATTCCAACCCTGTACAAATGTATTCCAACACTGTGGAAAGCATTCCAACCCTATAGAAAGCATTCCAACTGTGTACAAAGGTATTCCAACCTTGTCGAAAGCATTCCAACGCTGTAGAAAGCATTCCAACCCTGTAGAAAGCATTCCAACCGTGTTGAAAGCATTACAACCATGTACAAAGGTATTTCAACTCTGTTGAAAGCATTCCAACCCTGCAGAAAGCATTCCAACTCTGTACAAAGGTATTCCAACACTGTCGAAAGCATTCCAACACTGTCGAAAGCATTCCAACCCTGTAGAAAGCATTCCAACCCTGTAGAAAGCATTCCAACCCTCTAGAAAGCATTCCAACTCTGTACAAAGGTATACCAACACTGTCGAAAGCATTCCAACCCTGTAGAAAGCATACCAACTGTGTACAAAGGTATTCCAACCCTGTCGAAAGCATTCCTACCCTGTAGAAAGCATTCCAATAGAGTAGAAAGCATTTCAACCATGTACAAAGGACTTCCAACTCTGTCGAAAGCATGCCAACCATCTAGAAAGCATTCCAACCCTGTAGAAAGCATTCCAACCGTGTAGAAAGCATTACAACCATGTACAAAGGTCTTTCAACTCTGTTGAAAGCATTCCAACCCTGCAGAAAGCATTCCAACTCTGTACAAAGGTATTCCAACACTGTCGAAAGCATTCCAACACTGTCGAAAGCATTCCAACCCTGTAGAAAGCATTCCAACCCTGTAGAAAGCATTCCAACCCTCTAGAAAACATTCCAACTCTGTACAAAGGTATACCAACACTGTCGAAAGCATTCCAACCCTGTAGAAAGCATACCAACTGTGTACAAAGGAATTCCAACCCTGTCGAAAGCATTCCTACCCTGTAGAAAGCATTCCAATACAGTAGAAAGCATTTCAACCATGTACAAAGGACTTCCAACTCTGTCGAAAGCATGCCAACCATCTAGAAAGCATTCCAACCCTGTAGAAAGCATTCCAACCGTGTTGAAAGCATTACAACCATGTACAAAGGTATTTCAACTCTGTTGAAAGCATTCCAACCCTGCAGAAAGCATTCCAACTCTGTACAAAGGTATTCCAACACTGTCGAGAGCATTCCAACCCTGTAGAAGGCATACCAACTGTGTACAAAGGTATTCCAACCCTGTCGAAAGCATTCCAACCCTGTAGAAAGCATTCCAATACAGCAGAAAGCATTTCAACCATGTACAAAGGACTTCCAACTCTGTCGAAAGCATGCCAACCCTCTATAAAGCATTCCAACCCTGTAGAAAGTTATTACAACACTGTCGAAAGCATTCCAACCCTGTAGAAGGCATTCCAACCCTGTAACATGCATTCCAACCCTGTAGTAAGCATTCCAACCCTGTAGAAATGTATTCCAACTCTGTCGAAAGCATTCGAACCCTGTAGAAAGCATTCCAACTGTGTACAAAGGTATTCCAATCCTGTAGAAAGCATTCCCACCCTGTAGAAAGCATTCCAACCCAGTAGAAAGCATTACAACCATGTACAAAGGACTTCCAACTCTGTCGAAAGCATTCCAACCCTCCATAAAGTATTCCAACCCTGTACAAAGGTATACCAACACTGTCGAAAGCATTCCAACCCTGTAGAAAGCATACCAACTGTGTACAAAGGTATTCCAACCCTGTCGAAAGCATTCCAACCCTGTAGAAGGCATTCCAACCCTGTATCATGCATTCCAACCCTGTAGTAAGCATTCCAACCCTGTAGAAATGTATTCCAACTCTGTCGAAAGCATTCCAACCCTGTAGAAAGCATTCCAACTGTGTACAAAGGTATTCCAACTTTAACGAAAGCATTCCAACCCTGTAGAAAGCATTCCAACCCTGTAGAAAGCATTCCAACCCAGTAGAAAGCATTACAACCATGTACAAAGGACTTCCAACTCTGTCGAAAGCATTCCAACCCTCCATAAAGTATTCCAACCCTGTACAAAGGTATTCCAACTTTGTCGAAAGCATTCCAACCGTGTCGAAAGCATTTCAAACCTGTACAAAGGTATTTCAACACTGTCGAAAGCATTCCTACCCTGTAGAAGGCATTCCAACCCTGTAGAAAGCATTCCGACCGTGTTGAAAGCATTACAACCATGTACAAAGGTATTTCAACTCTGTTGAAAGCATTCCAACCCTGCAGAAAGCATTCCAACTCTGTACAAAGGTATTCCAACACTGTCGAAAGCATTCCAACACTGTCGAAAGCATTCCAACCCTGTAGAAAGCATTCCAACCCTGTAGAAAGCATTCCAACCCTCTAGAAAGCATTCCAACTCTGTACAAAGGTATTCCAACACTGTCGAAAGCATTCCAACACTGTCGAAAGCATTCCAACCCTGTAGAAAGCATTCCGACCCTGTAGAAAGCATTCCAACCCTGTAGTGAGCATTCCAACCCTGTACAAATGTATTCCAACACTGTGGAAAGCATTCCAACCCTATAGAAAGCATTCCAACTGTGTACAAAGGTATTCCAACCTTGTCGAAAGCATTCCAACGCTGTAGAAAGCATTCCAACCCTGTAGAAAGCATTCCAACCGTGTTGAAAGCATTACAACCATGTACAAAGGTATTTCAACTCTGTTGAAAGCATTCCAACCCTGCAGAAAGCATTCCAACTCTGTACAAAGGTATTCCAACACTGTCGAAAGCATTCCAACACTGTCGAAAGCATTCCAACCCTGTAGAAAGCATTCCAACCCTGTAGAAAGCATTCCAACCCTCTAGAAAGCATTCCAACTCTGTACAAAGGTATACCAACACTGTCGAAAGCATTCCAACCCTGTAGAAAGCATACCAACTGTGTACAAAGGTATTCCAACCCTGTCGAAAGCATTCCTACCCTGTAGAAAGCATTCCAATAGAGTAGAAAGCATTTCAACCATGTACAAAGGACTTCCAACTCTGTCGAAAGCATGCCAACCATCTAGAAAGCATTCCAACCCTGTAGAAAGCATTCCAACCGTGTGGAAAGCATTACAACCATGTACAAAGGTATTTCAACTCTGTTGAAAGCATTCCAACCCTGCAGAAAGCATTCCAACTCTGTACAAAGGTATTCCAACACTGTCGAAAGCATTCCAACACTGTCGAAAGCATTCCAACCCTGTAGAAAGCATTCCAACCCTGTAGAAAGCATTCCAACCCTCTAGAAAACATTCCAACTCTGTACAAAGGTATACCAACACTGTCGAAAGCATTCCAACCCTGTAGAAAGCATACCAACTGTGTACAAAGGAATTCCAACCCTGTCGAAAGCATTCCTACCCTGTAGAAAGCATTCCAATACAGTAGAAAGCATTTCAACCATGTACAAAGGACTTCCAACTCTGTCGAAAGCATGCCAACCATCTAGAAAGCATTCCAACCCTGTAGAAAGCATTCCAACCGTGTTGAAAGCATTACAACCATGTACAAAGGTATTTCAACTCTGTTGAAAGCATTCCAACCCTGCAGAAAGCATTCCAACTCTGTACAAAGGTATTCCAACACTGTCGAGAGCATTCCAACCCTGTAGAAGGCATACCAACTGTGTACAAAGGTATTCCAACCCTGTCGAAAGCATTCCAACCCTGTAGAAAGCATTCCAATACAGCAGAAAGCATTTCAACCATGTACAAAGGACTTCCAACTCTGTCGAAAGCATGCCAACCCTCTATAAAGCATTCCAACCCTGTAGAAAGTTATTACAACACTGTCGAAAGCATTCCAACCCTGTAGAAGGCATTCCAACCCTGTAACATGCATTCCAACCCTGTAGTAAGCATTCCAACCCTGTAGAAATGTATTCCAACTCTGTCGAAAGCATTCGAACCCTGTAGAAAGCATTCCAACTGTGTACAAAGGTATTCCAATCCTGTAGAAAGCATTCCCACCCTGTAGAAAGCATTCCAACCCAGTAGAAAGCATTACAACCATGTACAAAGGACTTCCAACTCTGTCGAAAGCATTCCAACCCTCCATAAAGTATTCCAACCCTGTACAAAGGTATACCAACACTGTCGAAAGCATTCCAACCCTGTAGAAAGCATACCAACTGTGTACAAAGGTATTCCAACCCTGTCGAAAGCATTCCAACCCTGTAGAAGGCATTCCAACCCTGTATCATGCATTCCAACCCTGTAGTAAGCATTCCAACCCTGTAGAAATGTATTCCAACTCTGTCGAAAGCATTCCAACCCTGTAGAAAGCATTCCAACTGTGTACAAAGGTATTCCAACTTTAACGAAAGCATTCCAACCCTGTAGAAAGCATTCCAACCCTGTAGAAAGCATTCCAACCCAGTAGAAAGCATTACAACCATGTACAAAGGACTTCCAACTCTGTCGAAAGCATTCCAACCCTCCATAAAGTATTCCAACCCTGTACAAAGGTATTCCAACTTTGTCGAAAGCATTCCAACCGTGTCGAAAGCATTTCAAACCTGTACAAAGGTATTTCAACACTGTCGAAAGCATTCCTACCCTGTAGAAGGCATTCCAACCCTGTAGAAAGCATTCCGACCCTGTAGAAAGCATTCCAACCCTGTAGTGAGCATTCCAACCCTGTACAAATGTATTCCAACACTGTGGAAAGCATTCCAACCCTATAGAAAGCATTCCAACTGTGTACAAAGGTATTCCAACCTTGTCGAAAGCATTCCAACGCTGTAGAAAGCATTCCAACCCTGTAGAAAGCATTCCAACCGTGTTGAAAGCATTACAACCATGTACAAAGGTATTTCAACTCTGTTGAAAGCATTCCAACCCTGCAGAAAGCATTCCAACTCTGTACAAAGGTATTCCAACACTGTCGAAAGCATTCCAACACTGTCGAAAGCATTCCAACCCTGTAGAAAGCATTCCAACCCTGTAGAAAGCATTCCAACCCTCTAGAAAGCATTCCAACTCTGTACAAAGGTATACCAACACTGTCGAAAGCATTCCAACCCTGTAGAAAGCATACCAACTGTGTACAAAGGTATTCCAACCCTGTCGAAAGCATTCCTACCCTGTAGAAAGCATTCCAATACAGTAGAAAGCATTTCAACCATGTACAAAGGACTTCCAACTCTGTCGAAAGCATGCCAACCATCTAGAAAGCATTCCAACCCTGTAGAAAGCATTCCAACCGTGTTGAAAGCATTACAACCATGTACAAAGGTATTTCAACTCTGTTGAAAGCATTCCAACCCTGCAGAAAGCATTCCAACTCTGTACAAAGGTATTCCAACACTGTCGAAAGCATTCTAACGCTGTCGAAAGCATTCCAACCCTGTAGAAAGCATTCCAACCCTGTAGAAAGCATTCCAACCCTCTAGAAAGCATTCCAACTCTGTACAAAGGTATACCAACACTGTCGAAAGCATTCCAACCCTGTAGAAAGCATACCAACTGTGTACAAAGGTATTCCAACCCTGTCGAAAGCATTCCTACCCTGTAGAAAGCATTCCAATAGAGTAGAAAGCATTTCAACCATGTACAAAGGACTTCCAACTCTGTCGAAAGCATGCCAACCATCTAGAAAGCATTCCAACCCTGTAGAAAGCATTCCAACCGTGTTGAAAGCATTACAACCATGTACAAAGGTATTTCAACTCTGTTGAAAGCATTCCAACCCTGCAGAAAGCATTCCAACTCTGTACAAAGGTATTCCAACACTGTCGAAAGCATTCCAACACTGTCGAAAGCATTCCAACCCTGTAGAAAGCATTCCAACCCTGTAGAAAGCATTCCAACCCTGTAGAAAGCATTCCAACCGTGTTGAAAGCATTACAACCATGTACAAAGGTATTTCAACTCTGTTGAAAGCATTCCAACCCTGTAGAAAGCATTCCAACTCTGTACAATGATATACCAACACTGTCGAGAGCATTCCAACCCTGTAGAAAGCATACCAACTGTGTACAAAGGTATTCCAACCCTGTCGAAAGCATTCCAACCCTGTAGAAAGCATTCCAATACAGCAGAAAGCATTTCAACCATGTACAAAGGACTTCCAACTCTGTCGAAAGCATGCCAACCCTCTATAAAGCATTCCAACCCTGTAGAAAGTTATTCCAACACTATCGAAAGCATTCCAACCCTGTAGAAGGCATTCCAACCCTGGAGAAAGCATTCCAACCCTGTAGAAAGCATTCCAACCCTGTAGTAAGCATTCCAACCCTGTACAAATGTATTCCAACACTGTAGAAAGCATTCCCACCCTGTAGAAAGCATTCCAGCCCTGTACAATGGTATTCCAATCCTGTAGAAAGCATTCCCACCCTGTAGAAAGCATTCCAACCCAGTAGAAAGCATTACAACCATGTACAAAGGACTTCCAACTCTGTCGAAAGCATTCCAACCCTCCATAAAGTATTCCAACCCTGTACAATGGTATACCAACACTGTCGAAAGCATTCCAACCCTGTAGAAAGCATACCAACTGTGTACAAAGGTATTCCAACCCTGTCGAAAGCATTCCAACCCTGTAGAAGGCATTCCAACCCTGTAACATGCATTCCAACCCTGTAGTAAGCATTCCAACCCTGTAGAAATGTATTCCAACTCTGTCGAAAGCATTCCAACCCTGTAGAAAGCATTCCAACTGTGTACAAAGGTATTCCAACCTTAACGAAAGCATTCCAACCCTGTAGAAAGCATTCCAACCCTGTAGAAAGCATTCCAACCCAGTAGAAAGCATTACAACCATGTACAAAGGACTTCCAACTCTGTCGAAAGCATTCCAACCCTCCATAAAGTATTCCAACCCTGTACAAAGGTATTCCAACACTGTCGAAAGCATTCCAACCCTGTAGAAGGCATTCCAGCCCTGTAGAAAGCATTCCAACCATCTAGAAAGCATTCCAACCCTGTAGAAAGCATTCCAACCGTGTTGAAAGCATTACAACCATGTACAAAGGTATTTCAACTCTGTTGAAAGCATTCCAACCCTGCAGAAAGCATTCCAACCCTCTGGAAGGCATTCCAACTCTGTACAAAGGTATACCAACACTGTCGAAAGCATTCCAACCCTGTAGAAAGCATACCAACTGTGTACAAAGGTATTCCAACCCTGTCGAAAGCATTCCTACCCTGTAGAAAGCATTCCAATACAGTAGAAAGCATTTCAACCATGTACAAAGGACTTCCAACTCTGTCGAAAGCATGCCAACCATCTAGAAAGCATTCCAACCCTGTAGAAAGCATTCCAACCGTGTTGAAAGCATTACAACCATGTACAAAGGTATTTCAACTCTGTTGAAAGCATTCCAACCCTGCAGAAAGCATTCCAACTCTGTACAAAGGTATTCCAACCCTGTCGAAAGCATTCCAACCCTGTAGAAGGCATTCCAACCCTGTAACATGCATTCCAACCCTGTAGTAAGCATTCCAACCCTGTAGAAATGTATTCCAACTCTGTCGAAAGCATTCCAACCCTGTAGAAAGCATTCCAACTGTGTACAAAGGTATTCCAACCTTAACGAAAGCATTCCAACCCTGTCGAAAGCATTCCTACCCTGTAGAAAGCATTCCAATACAGTAGAAAGCATTTCAACCATGTACAAAGGACTTCCAACTCTGTCGAAAGCATGCCAACCATCTAGAAAGCATTCCAACCCTGTAGAAAGCATTCCAACCGTGTTGAAAGCATTACAACCATGTACAAAGGTATTTCAACTCTGTTGAAAGCATTCCAACCCTGCAGAAAGCATTCCAACTCTGTACAGAGGTATTCCAACACTGTCGAGAGCATTCCAACCCTGTAGAAGGCATACCAACTGTGTACAAAGGTATTCCAACCCTGTCGAAAGCATTCCAACCCTGTAGAAAGCATTCCAATACAGCAGAAAGCATTTCAACCATGTACAAAGGACTTCCAACTCTGTCGAAAGCATGCCAACCCTCTATAAAGCATTCCAACCCTGTAGAAAGTTATTACAACACTGTCGAAAGCATTCCAACCCTGTAGAAGGCATTCCAACCCTGTAACATGCATTCCAACCCTGTAGTAAGCATTCCAACCCTGTAGAAATGTATTCCAACTCTGTCGAAAGCATTCGAACCCTGTAGAAAGCATTCCAACTGTGTACAAAGGTATTCCAATCCTGTAAAAAGCATTCCCACCCTGTAGAAAGCATTCCAACCCAGTAGAAAGCATTACAACCATGTACAAAGGACTTCCAACTCTGTCGAAAGCATTCCAACCCTCCATAAAGTATTCCAACCCTGTACAAAGGTATACCAACACTGTCGAAAGCATTCCAACCCTGTAGAAAGCATACCAACTGTGTACAAAGGTATTCCAACCCTGTCGAAAGCATTCCAACCCTGTAGAAGGCATTCCAACCCTGTATCATGCATTCCAACCCTGTAGTAAGCATTCCAACCCTGTAGAAATGTATTCCAACTCTGTCGAAAGCATTCCAACCCTGTAGAAAGCATTCCAACTGTGTACAAAGGTATTCCAACTTTAACGAAAGCATTCCAACCCTGTAGAAAGCATTCCAACCCTGTAGAAAGCATTCCAACCCAGTAGAAAGCATTACAACCATGTACAAAGGACTTCCAACTCTGTCGAAAGCATTCCAACCCTCCATAAAGTATTCCAACCCTGTACAAAGGTATTCCAACTTTGTCGAAAGCATTCCAACCGTGTCGAAAGCATTTCAAACCTGTACAAAGGTATTTCAACACTGTCGAAAGCATTCCTACCCTGTAGAAGGCATTCCAACCCTGTAGAAAGCATTCCGACCCTGTAGAAAGCATTCCAACCCTGTAGTGAGCATTCCAACCCTGTACAAATGTATTCCAACACTGTGGAAAGCATTCCAACCCTATAGAAAGCATTCCAACTGTGTACAAAGGTATTCCAACCTTGTCGAAAGCATTCCAACGCTGTAGAAAGCATTCCAACCCTGTAGAAAGCATTCCAACCGTGTTGAAAGCATTACAACCATGTACAAAGGTATTTCAACTCTGTTGAAAGCATTCCAACCCTGCAGAAAGCATTCCAACTCTGTACAAAGGTATTCCAACACTGTCGAAAGCATTCCAACACTGTCGAAAGCATTCCAACCCTGTAGAAAGCATTCCAACCCTGTAGAAAGCATTCCAACCCTCTAGAAAGCATTCCAACTCTGTACAAAGGTATACCAACACTGTCGAAAGCATTCCAACCCTGTAGAAAGCATACCAACTGTGTACAAAGGTATTCCAACCCTGTCGAAAGCATTCCTACCCTGTAGAAAGCATTCCAATACAGTAGAAAGCATTTCAACCATGTACAAAGGACTTCCAACTCTGTCGAAAGCATGCCAACCATCTAGAAAGCATTCCAACCCTGTAGAAAGCATTCCAACCGTGTTGAAAGCATTACAACCATGTACAAAGGTATTTCAACTCTGTTGAAAGCATTCCAACCCTGCAGAAAGCATTCCAACTCTGTACAAAGGTATTCCAACACTGTCGAAAGCATTCTAACGCTGTCGAAAGCATTCCAACCCTGTAGAAAGCATTCCAACCCTGTAGAAAGCATTCCAACCCTCTAGAAAGCATTCCAACTCTGTACAAAGGTATACCAACACTGTCGAAAGCATTCCAACCCTGTAGAAAGCATACCAACTGTGTACAAAGGTATTCCAACCCTGTCGAAAGCATTCCTACCCTGTAGAAAGCATTCCAATAGAGTAGAAAGCATTTCAACCATGTACAAAGGACTTCCAACTCTGTCGAAAGCATGCCAACCATCTAGAAAGCATTCCAACCCTGTAGAAAGCATTCCAACCGTGTTGAAAGCATTACAACCATGTACAAAGGTATTTCAACTCTGTTGAAAGCATTCCAACCCTGCAGAAAGCATTCCAACTCTGTACAAAGGTATTCCAACACTGTCGAAAGCATTCCAACACTGTCGAAAGCATTCCAACCCTGTAGAAAGCATTCCAACCCTGTAGAAAGCATTCCAACCCTGTAGAAAGCATTCCAACCGTGTTGAAAGCATTACAACCATGTACAAAGGTATTTCAACTCTGTTGAAAGCATTCCAACCCTGTAGAAAGCATTCCAACTCTGTACAATGATATACCAACACTGTCGAGAGCATTCCAACCCTGTAGAAAGCATACCAACTGTGTACAAAGGTATTCCAACCCTGTCGAAAGCATTCCAACCCTGTAGAAAGCATTCCAATACAGCAGAAAGCATTTCAACCATGTACAAAGGACTTCCAACTCTGTCGAAAGCATGCCAACCCTCTATAAAGCATTCCAACCCTGTAGAAAGTTATTCCAACACTATCGAAAGCATTCCAACCCTGTAGAAGGCATTCCAACCCTGGAGAAAGCATTCCAACCCTGTAGAAAGCATTCCATCCCTGTAGGGAGCATTCCAACCCTGTCGAAAGCATTCCAACCCTGTAGAAAGCATACCAACTGTGTACAAAGGTATTCCAACCCTGTCGAAAGCATTCCTACCCTGTAGAAAGCATTCCAATACAGTAGAAAGCATTTCAACCATGTACAAAGGACTTCCAACTCTGTCGAAAGCATGCCAACCATCTAGAAAGCATTCCAACCCTGTAGAAAGCATTCCAACCGTGTTGAAAGCATTACAACCATGTACAAAGGTATTTCAACTCTGTTGAAAGCATTCCAACCCTGCAGAAAGCATTCCAACTCTGTACAAAGGTATTCCAACACTGTCGAAAGCATTCTAACGCTGTCGAAAGCATTCCAACCCTGTAGAAAGCATTCCAACCCTGTAGAAAGCATTCCAACCCTCTAGAAAGCATTCCAACTCTGTACAAAGGTATACCAACACTGTCGAAAGCATTCCAACCCTGTAGAAAGCATACCAACTGTGTACAAAGGTATTCCAACCCTGTCGAAAGCATTCCTACCCTGTAGAAAGCATTCCAATAGAGTAGAAAGCATTTCAACCATGTACAAAGGACTTCCAACTCTGTCGAAAGCATGCCAACCATCTAGAAAGCATTCCAACCCTGTAGAAAGCATTCCAACCGTGTTGAAAGCATTACAACCATGTACAAAGGTATTTCAACTCTGTTGAAAGCATTCCAACCCTGCAGAAAGCATTCCAACTCTGTACAAAGGTATTCCAACACTGTCGAAAGCATTCCAACACTGTCGAAAGCATTCCAACCCTGTAGAAAGCATTCCAACCCTGTAGAAAGCATTCCAACCCTGTAGAAAGCATTCCAACCGTGTTGAAAGCATTACAACCATGTACAAAGGTATTTCAACTCTGTTGAAAGCATTCCAACCCTGTAGAAAGCATTCCAACTCTGTACAATGATATACCAACACTGTCGAGAGCATTCCAACCCTGTAGAAAGCATACCAACTGTGTACAAAGGTATTCCAACCCTGTCGAAAGCATTCCAACCCTGTAGAAAGCATTCCAATACAGCAGAAAGCATTTCAACCATGTACAAAGGACTTCCAACTCTGTCGAAAGCATGCCAACCCTCTATAAAGCATTCCAACCCTGTAGAAAGTTATTCCAACACTATCGAAAGCATTCCAACCCTGTAGAAGGCATTCCAACCCTGGAGAAAGCATTCCAACCCTGTAGAAAGCATTCCAACCCTGTAGTAAGCATTCCAACCCTGTACAAATGTATTCCAACACTGTAGAAAGCATTCCCACCCTGTAGAAAGCATTCCAGCCCTGTACAAAGGTATTCCAATCCTGTAGAAAGCATTCCCACCCTGTAGAAAGCATTCCAACCCAGTAGAAAGCATTACAACCATGTACAAAGGACTTCCAACTCTGTCGAAAGCATTCCAACCCTCCATAAAGTATTCCAACCCTGTACAATGGTATACCAACACTGTCGAAAGCATTCCAACCCTGTAGAAAGCATACCAACTGTGTACAAAGGTATTCCAACCCTGTCGAAAGCATTCCAACCCTGTAGAAGGCATTCCAACCCTGTAACATGCATTCCAACCCTGTAGTAAGCATTCCAACCCTGTAGAAATGTATTCCAACTCTGTCGAAAGCATTCCAACCCTGTAGAAAGCATTCCAACTGTGTACAAAGGTATTCCAACCTTAACGAAAGCATTCCAACCCTGTAGAAAGCATTCCAACCCTGTAGAAAGCATTCCAACCCAGTAGAAAGCATTACAACCATGTACAAAGGACTTCCAACTCTGTCGAAAGCATTCCAACCCTCCATAAAGTATTCCAACCCTGTACAAAGGTATTCCAACACTGTCGAAAGCATTCCAACCCTGTAGAAGGCATTCCAGCCCTGTAGAAAGCATTCCAACCATCTAGAAAGCATTCCAACCCTGTAGAAAGCATTCCAACCGTGTTGAAAGCATTACAACCATGTACAAAGGTATTTCAACTCTGTTGAAAGCATTCCAACCCTGCAGAAAGCATTCCAACCCTCTGGAAGGCATTCCAACCCTGTACAATGGTATTCCAACTCTGTCGAAAGTTTTCCAACTCTGTCGAAAGCATTCCAACTCTGTACAAAGGTATTCCAAACTTGTCGAAAGCATTCCAACTCTGTAGAAAGGTATTCCAAACTTGTCGAAAGCATTGCAACTCTGCACAAAGGTATTCCAACTCTGTCGAAAGCATTCCAACGCTCTAGAAAGCATTCCAACCCTCTGGAAAGCATTCCAACCCTCTGGAAAGCATGCCAACACTCTAGAAAGCATTCCAACACTCCAGAAAGGACTCCCACACTCTAGAAAGCATTCCAACCCTCTACAAAGCATTCCAACACTGTAGAAAGCATTCCAACCCTGTACAAAGGTATTCCAACTCTGTCGAAAGAATTCCAACCCTGTCGAAAGCATTCCACCTCTGTACAAAGGTATTCCAACCTTGTCGAAAGCATTCCAACTCTGTACAAAGGTATTCCAACTCTGTCGAAAGCATTCCAACCCCCTAGAAAGCATTCCATCCCTGTAAAAATCATTCCAACCCTGTAGAAAGCATTCCAACCCTGTAGAAAATATTCCATCTCTGTACAAACGTATTCCAACTCTGCCGAAAGTATTCCAACCCTCTAGAAAGCATTCCAACCCTGTACAAAGGAGTTCCAACCCTCTGGAAGGCATTCCAATCCTCTCGAAAGCATTCCGTCCCTGTAGGGAGCATTACAACCCTGTAGAAAGCATTCCAACTCTGTACAAAGGTATTCCAACTCTGTCGAAAGTACTCCAACCCTCTAGAAAGCGTTTCAACCCTGTACCAAGGTATTCCAACTCTGTCGAAAGCATTTCAACACTGACAAAAGCATTCCAACTCTGTACAAAGGTATTCCAACTCTGTCGAACACATTCCAACGCTCTAGAAAGCATTCCAACACTGCAGAAAGCACTCCCACACTCTAGAAAGTATTCCAACCCTCTAGAAAGCATTCCAACACTGTAGAAAGCATTCTATCCCTGTAAAAATCATTCCAACTTTCTAGAAAGCATTCCAACCCTGTAGAAAGCATTTCAACCCTGTACAAAGGTACTCCAACTCTGTCGAACGCATTCCAACTCTGTCGAAAGCATTCCAACTCTGTCGAAAGAATTCCAACCCTGTCGAAAGCATTCCAACTCTGTACAAAGGTATTCCAACCTTGTCGAAAGCATTCCAACTCTGTACAAACGTATTCCAACTCTGCCGAAAGTATTCCAACCCTCTAGAAAGCATTCCAACCCTGTACAAATGAGTTCCAACCCTCTGGAAGGCATTCCAATCCTCTCGAAAGCATTCCATCCCTGTAGAAAGCATTCCAACTATGTAGAAAGGTATTCCAACTCTGTCGAAAGCATTCCAACTCTCTAGAAAGCATTCCAACCCTCTTGAAAGCATTTCAACCCTCTAGAAAGCATGCCAACACTCTAGAAAGCATTCCAACCCTCTAGAAAGCATTTCAACCCTCTAGAAAGCATGCCAACACTCTAGAAAGCATTCCAACACTCCAGAAAGCACTCCCACACTTTAGAAAGCATTCCAACCCTCTAGAAAGCATTCCATCCCTGTAAAAATCATTCCAACCCTGTAGAAAGCATTCCAACCCTGTAGAAAACATTCCAACTCTGTACAAACGTATTCCAACTCTGCCGAAAGTATTCCAACTCTGTCGAAAGCATTCCAACTCTGTCGAAAGAATTCCAACCCTGTCGAAAGCATTCCAACTCTGTACAAAGGTATTCCAACCTTGTCGAAAGCATTCCAACTCTGTACAAACGTATTCCAACTCTGCCGAAAGTATTCCAACCCTCTAGAAAGCATTCCAACCCTGTACAAATGAGTTCCAACCCTCTGGAAGGCATTCCAATCCTCTCGAAAGCATTCCATCCCTGTAGAAAGCATACCAACTCTGCAGAAAGGTATTCCAACTAAGTCGAAAGTATTCCAACACTCTATGAAGCATCATAACCGTCTACAAAGCATTCCAACTCTGTACAAAGGAATTCCAACACTCTGGAAGGCATTCCAACCTTTTAGAAGGCATTAAAACCGTGTAGAAAGGTATTCCAACTCGGTCGAAACCACTCCACCTCTGACGAAAGCATTCCAACTCTGTCGAAAGCATTCCAACTCTGTACAAAGGTATTCCAACTTTGTCGAAAGCATTCCTTCCCTGTTGAAAGCATACGAACCCTCTAGAAAGCATTCCAACCCTCTAGAAGTCATTTCAAACCTGTAGAAAGCATTTCAACCGTGTACAATGGTATTCCAACTCTGCCGAAAGTATTCCGAACCTCTAGAAAGCATTCCAACCCTGTACAAAGGAGTTCCAACCCTCTGGAAGGCATTCCAATCCTCTCGAAAGCATTCCATCCCTGTAGAAAGCAGTCCAACTATGTAGAAAGGTATTCCAACTCTGCCGAAAGTATTCCAACACTCTAGAAAGCATTCCAACCCTCTGGAAGGCATTCCAACACACTAGAAGGCATTCCAACTCTGTACAAGGGTATTCCATCTCTGTATAAAGCATTCCAGCCCTGTAGAAAGCATTCCAACTCTGTACAAAGGTATTCCAACTCTGTCGAAAGCATTCCAACACTCTAGAAAGCATTCCAACCCTCTAGAAAGCATTCCAACCCTCTAGAAAGCATGCCAACACTCTAGAAAGCATTCCAACACTCCAGAAAGCACTCCCACACTCTAGAAAGCATTCCAACCCTCTAGAAAGCATTCCATCCCTGTAAAAATCATTCCAACCCTGTAGAAAGCATTCCAACCCTGTAGAAAACATTCCAACTCTGTACAAACGTATTCCAACTCTGCCGAAATTATTCCAACCCTCTAGAAAGCATTCCAACCGTGTACAAAGGAGTTCCAACCCTCTGGAAGGAATTCCAATCCTCTCGAAAGCATTCCATCCCTGTAGAAAGCATTCCAACTCTGTAGAAAGGTATTCCAACTCTGTCGAAAGTATTCCAACCCTCTAGAAAGCATCATAACCGTCTACAAAGCATTCCATCTCTGTACAAAGGAATTCCAACCCTCTGGAAGGCATTCCAACCTTCTAGAAGGCATTAAAACCGTGTAGAAAGGTATTCCAACACGGTCGAAACCATTCCAACTCTGACGAAAGCATTCCAACCCTGTAGCAATCATTCCAACCCTGAAGAAAGGTATTCCAACCCTGTCGAAGCATGCCAAACCTGTAGAAAGCATTTCAACCGTGTACAATGTTATTCCAACTCTGTCGAAAGCATTCCAACCCTCTAGAAAGCATTCCAACCCTCTGGAAGGCATTCCAACCCACTAGAAGGCATTCCAACTCTGTACAAAGGTATTCCAACTCTGTATAAAGCACTCCAACCCTGTAGAAAGCATTCCAACTCTGTACAAAGGTATTCCAACACTGTAAAACTCATTCCAACTCTGTCGAAAGCATTCCAACTCTGTCGAAAGCATTCCAACTCTGAACAAAGGTATTCCAACTTTCTCGAAATCATTCCAACTCTGTACAAAGGTATTCCAACTCTGTCGAAAGCATTCCAACACTGTAGAAAGCTTTCCAACCATCTAGAAATCCTCTCAACCTTCCAGAATGCATTTGAACCGTGTACAAAGATATTCCAACTTGTCGATAGCATGCCAATCCTGTAGACAGCATTCCAACACTGTAGACAGCATTCCAGCGCTGTAGAAAGCATTCCAACACTTTAGAGAGCATTCCAATCCTCTAGAAAGCATTCCAACCCTCTAGAAAGCATTTCAACTGTGTACCAAGGTATTCCAACTCTGTCGAAAGCATTCCAACTCTGTACAAAGGTATTCCAACACAGTCGAAAGCATTCCAAACCTGTAGAAGGCATTCCAACCCTGTACAAAGGTACTCCAACTCTGTTGAAAGCATTCCAACCATCTAGAAAACATTCCAACCCTACAGAAAGCATTCCAACTCTGTACCAAGGTATTCCAACACTGTAGAAAGCATTCCAACCATTTAGAAAGCATTTCAACCATGTACAAAGTTATTCCAGCTCCTCACAAAGGTATTCCAACGCTGTCGAAAGTATGCCAACTCTGCCGAAAGTATTCCAACCATCTAGAAATCATCTCAACGCTCCAGAATGCATTACAACCGTGTACAAAGATATTCCAACTCTGTCGATAGCAATCCAATCCTGTATACAGCATTCCAACCCTGTAGACAGCATTCCAACCCTGCAGACAGCATTCCAACTCTGTACAAAGGTATTCCAACTCTGTCGAAAGTACTCCAACCCTCTAGAAAGCGTTTCAACCCTGTACCAAGGTATTCCAACTCTGTCGAACGCATTCCAACACTGTCGAAAGCATTCCAACTCTGTACAAAGGTGTCCCAACACTGTAGAAAGCACTCCAACCCTTTAGAAAGCATTTCAACCATGTACAAAGTTATTCCAGCTCTTCACAAAGGTATTCCAACGCTGTCGAAAGTATGCCAACTCTGCCGAAAGTATTCCAATCATCTAGAAATCATCTCAACCCTCCAGAATGCATTTCAACCGTGTACAAAGATATTCCAACTCTGTCGATAGCAATCCAATCCTGTATACAGCATTCCAACCCTGTAGACAGCATTCCAACCCTGTAGACAGCATTCCAACTCTGTACAAAGGTATTCCAACTCTGTCGAAAGTACTCCAACCCTCTAGAAAGCGTTTCAACCCTGTACCAAGGTATTCCAACTCTGTCGAACGCATTCCAACACTGTCGAAAGCATTCCAACTCTGTCGAAAGAATTCCAACCCTGTCGAAAGCATTCCAACTCTGTACAAAGGTATTCCAACCTTGTCGAAAGCATTCCAACTCTGTACAAAGGTATTCCAACTCTGTCGAAAGCATTCCAACCCCCTAGAAAACATTCCATCCCTGTAAAAATCATTCCAACCCTGTAGAAAGCATTCCAACCCTGTAGAAAATATTCCAACTCTGTACAAACGTATTCCAACTCTGCCGAAAGTACTCCAACCCTCTAGAAAGCATTCCAACCCTGTACAAAGGAGTTCCAACCCTCTGGAAGGCATTCCAATCCTCTCGAAAGCATTCCATCCCTGTAGAAAGCATTCCAACTATGTAGAAAGGTATTCCAACTCTGTCGAAAGCATTCCAACACTCTAGAAAGCATTCCAACCCTCTGGAAGGCATTCCAACACACTAGAAGGCATTCCAACTCTGTACAAGGGTATTCCAACTCTGTATAAAGCATTCCAACCCTGTAGAAAGCATTCCAACTCTGTACAAAGGTATTCCAACTCTGTCGAAAGCATTCCATCACTCTAGAAAGCATTCCAACCCTCTAGAAAGCATTCCAACCCTCTAGAAAGCATGCCAACACTCTAGAAAGCATTCCTACACTCCAGAAAGCACTCCCACACTCTAGAAAGCATTCCAACCCTCTAGAAAGCATTCCATCCCTGTAAAAATCATTCCAACCCTGTAGAAAGCATTCCAACCCTGTAGAAAATATTCCAACTCTGTACAAACGTATTCCAACTCTACCGAAAGTATTCCAACCCTCTAGAAAGCATTCCAACCGTGTACAAAGGAGCTCCAACCATCTGGAAGGCATTCCTATCTTCTCGAAAGCATTCCATCACTGTAGAAAGCATTCCAACTCTGTAGAAAGGTATTCCAACTCTGTCGAAAGTATTCCAACCCTCTCGAAAGCCTCATAACCGTCTACAAAGCATTCCAACTCTGTACAAAGGAATTCCAACCCTCTGGAAGGCATTCCAACCTTCTAGAAGGCATTAAAACCGTGTAGAAAGGTATTCCAACTCGGTCGAAACCACTCCACCTCTGACGATAGCATTCCAAACCTGTAGCAATCATTCCAACACTGCAGCAAGGTATTCCAACCCTGTCGAAGCATGCCAAACCTGTAGAAAGCATTTCAACCGTGTACAATGGTATTCCAACTCTGTCGAAAGCATTCCAACCCTCTAGAAAGCATTCCAACCCTCTGGAAGGCATTCCAACCCACTAGAAGGCATTCCAACTCTGTACAAAGGTATTCCAACTCTGTATAAAGCATTCCAACCCTGTAGAAAGCATTCCCACTCTGTACAAAGGTATTCCAACACTGTAAAACTCATTCCAACTCTGTCGAAAGCATTCCAACTCTGTCGGAAGCATTCCAACTCTGAACAAAGGTATTCCAACTTTCTCGAAATCATTCCAACTCTGTACAAAGGTATTCCAACTCCGTCGAAAGCATTCCAAAGCTCTAGAAAGCATTCCAACCCTCTAGAAAGCATGCCAACACTCTAGGAAGCATTCCAACACTCCAGAAAGCACTCCCACACTCTAGAAAGCATTCCAACACTGTAGAAAGCATTCCAACACTCTAGAAAGCATTCCAACCCTGCACAAAGGAATTCCAACACTCTGAAAGGCATTCCAATACTCTCGAAAGCATTCCATCCCTGTAGGGAGCATTCCAACCCTGTAGAGAGCATTCCAACTCTGTCGAAAGCATTCCAACTCTGTACAAAGGTATTCCAACTTTGTCGAAAGCATTCCTTCCCTGTAGAAAGCATACGAACCCTGTAGAAAGCATTCCAACCCTCTAGAAGGCATTTCAACCCTGTACAAAGGTATTCCAACTCTGTCGATGACATTCCAACACTGTAGAAAGCATTCCAACCCTGTACAAAGGTATTCCAACACTGTCGAAAGCATTCCAACCCTGTAGAAAGCATTTCAACCGTGTACAATGGTATTCCAAGAAAAGCATTCCTACCCTCTCGAAAGCATTCCAACTCTGTACAAAGGAATTCCTACACTCTGGTAGGCATTCCAACACTCTAGAAGACATTCCAACACTCTAGCAGGCATTAAAACCCTGTACAAAGGTATTCCAACTCTGTCGATGGCATTCCAACTTTGTCGAAAGCATTCCAACTCTGTCGAAAGCATTTCAAGACTGACGAAAGCATACCAACTCTGTACAAAGGTATTCCAACCCTGTCGAAAGCACTCCAACTCTGTACATAGGTATTCCAAACTTGTCGAAGGCATTCCAACTCTGTACAAAGGTATTCCAACTCTGTCGAAAGCATTCCAACCCCCTGGAAAGCATTCCATCCCTGTAAAAATCATTCCAACCCTCTAGAAAGCACTCCAACCCTGTAGAAAATATTCCAACTCTGTACAAACGTATTCCAACTCTGCCGAAAGTATTCCGAACCTCTAGAAAGCATTCCAACCCTGTACAAAGGAGTTCCAACCCTCTGGAAGGCATTCCAATCCTCTCGAAAGCATTCCATCCCTGTAGAAAGCATTCCAACTATGTAGAAAGGTATTCCAACTCTGCCGAAAGTATTCCAACACTCTAGAAAGCATTCCAACCCTCTGGAAGGCATTCCAACACACTAGAAGGCATTCCAACTCTGTACAAGGGTATTCCATCTCTGTATAAAGCATTCCAGCCCTGTAGAAAGCATTCCAACTCTGTACAAAGGTATTCCAACTCTGTCGAAAGCATTCCAACACTCTAGAAAGCATTCCAACCCTCTAGAAAGCATTCCAACCCTCTAGAAAGCATGCCAACACTCTAGAAAGCATTCCAACACTCCAGAAAGCACTCCCACACTCTAGAAAGCATTCCAACCCTCTAGAAAGCATTCCATCCCTGTAAAAATCATTCCAACCCTGTAGAAAGCATTCCAACCCTGTAGAAAACATTCCAACTCTGTACAAACGTATTCCAACTCTGCCGAAATTATTCCAACCCTCTAGAAAGCATTCCAACCGTGTACAAAGGAGTTCCAACCCTCTGGAAGGAATTCCAATCCTCTCGAAAGCATTCCATCCCTGTAGAAAGCATTCCAACTCTGTAGAAAGGTATTCCAACTCTGTCGAAAGTATTCCAACCCTCTAGAAAGCATCATAACCGTCTACAAAGCATTCCATCTCTGTACAAAGGAATTCCAACCCTCTGGAAGGCATTCCAACCTTCTAGAAGGCATTAAAACCGTGTAGAAAGGTATTCCAACACGGTCGAAACCATTCCAACTCTGACGAAAGCATTCCAACTCTGTAGCAATCATTCCAACCCTGAAGAAAGGTATTCCAACCCTGTCGAAGCATGCCAAACCTGTAGAAAGCATTTCAACCGTGTACAATGTTATTCCAACTCTGTCGAAAGCATTCCAACCCTCTAGAAAGCATTCCAACCCTCTGGAAGGCATTCCAACCCACTAGAAGGCATTCCAACTCTGTACAAAGGTATTCCAACTCTGTATAAAGCACTCCAACCCTGTAGAAAGCATTCCAACTCTGTACAAAGGTATTCCAACACTGTAAAACTCATTCCAACTCTGTCGAAAGCATTCCAACTCTGTCGAAAGCATTCCAACTCTGAACAAAGGTATTCCAACTTTCTCGAAATCATTCCAACTCTGTACAAAGGTATTCCAACTCTGTCGAAAGCATTCCAACACTGTAGAAAGCTTTCCAACCATCTAGAAATCCTCTCAACCTTCCAGAATGCATTTGAACCGTGTACAAAGATATTCCAACTTGTCGATAGCATGCCAATCCTGTAGACAGCATTCCAACACTGTAGACAGCATTCCAGCGCTGTAGAAAGCATTCCAACACTTTAGAGAGCATTCCAATCCTCTAGAAAGCATTCCAACCCTCTAGAAAGCATTTCAACTGTGTACCAAGGTATTCCAACTCTGTCGAAAGCATTCCAACTCTGTACAAAGGTATTCCAACACAGTCGAAAGCATTCCAAACCTGTAGAAGGCATTCCAACCCTGTACAAAGGTACTCCAACTCTGTTGAAAGCATTCCAACCATCTAGAAAACATTCCAACCCTACAGAAAGCATTCCAACTCTGTACCAAGGTATTCCAACACTGTAGAAAGCATTCCAACCATTTAGAAAGCATTTCAACCATGTACAAAGTTATTCCAGCTCCTCACAAAGGTATTCCAACGCTGTCGAAAGTATGCCAACTCTGCCGAAAGTATTCCAACCATCTAGAAATCATCTCAACGCTCCAGAATGCATTTCAACCGTGTACAAAGATATTCCAACTCTGTCGATAGCAATCCAATCCTGTATACAGCATTCCAACCCTGTAGACAGCATTCCAACCCTGCAGACAGCATTCCAACTCTGTACAAAGGTATTCCAACTCTGTCGAAAGTACTCCAACCCTCTAGAAAGCGTTTCAACCCTGTACCAAGGTATTCCAACTCTGTCGAACGCATTCCAACACTGTCGAAAGCATTCCAACTCTGTACAAAGGTGTCCCAACACTGTAGAAAGCACTCCAACCCTTTAGAAAGCATTTCAACCATGTACAAAGTTATTCCAGCTCTTCACAAAGGTATTCCAACGCTGTCGAAAGTATGCCAACTCTGCCGAAAGTATTCCAATCATCTAGAAATCATCTCAACCCTCCAGAATGCATTTCAACCGTGTACAAAGATATTCCAACTCTGTCGATAGCAATCCAATCCTGTATACAGCATTCCAACCCTGTAGACAGCATTCCAACTCTGTACAAAGGTATTCCAACTCTGTCGAAAGTACTCCAACCCTCTAGAAAGCGTTTCAACCCTGTACCAAGGTATTCCAACTCTGTCGAACGCATTCCAACACTGTCGAAAGCATTCCAACTCTGTCGAAAGAATTCCAACCCTGTCGAAAGCATTCCAACTCTGTACAAAGGTATTCCAACCTTGTCGAAAGCATTCCAACTCTGTACAAAGGTATTCCAACTCTGTCGAAAGCATTCCAACCCCCTAGAAAACATTCCATCCCTGTAAAAATCATTCCAACCCTGTAGAAAGCATTCCAACCCTGTAGAAAATATTCCAACTCTGTACAAACGTATTCCAACTCTGCCGAAAGTACTCCAACCCTCTAGAAAGCATTCCAACCCTGTACAAAGGAGTTCCAACCCTCTGGAAGGCATTCCAATCCTCTCGAAAGCATTCCATCCCTGTAGAAAGCATTCCAACTATGTAGAAAGGTATTCCAACTCTGTCGAAAGCATTCCAACACTCTAGAAAGCATTCCAACCCTCTGGAAGGCATTCCAATCCTCTCGAAAGCATTCCATCCCTGTAGAAAGCATTCCAACTATGTAGAAAGGTATTCCAACTCTGTCGAAAGCATTCCATCACTGTAGAAAGCATTCCAACTCTGTAGAAAGGTATTCCAACTCTGTCGAAAGTATTCCAACCCTCTCGAAAGCCTCATAACCGTCTACAAAGCATTCCAACTCTGTACAAAGGAATTCCAACCCTCTGGAAGGCATTCCAACCTTCTAGAAGGCATTAAAACCGTGTAGAAAGGTATTCCAACTCGGTCGAAACCACTCCACCTCTGACGATAGCATTCCAAACCTGTAGCAATCATTCCAACACTGCAGCAAGGTATTCCAACCCTGTCGAAGCATGCCAAACCTGTAGAAAGCATTTCAACCGTGTACAATGGTATTCCAACTCTGTCGAAAGCATTCCAACCCTCTAGAAAGCATTCCAACCCTCTGGAAGGCATTCCAACCCACTAGAAGGCATTCCAACTCTGTACAAAGGTATTCCAACTCTGTATAAAGCATTCCAACCCTGTAGAAAGCATTCCCACTCTGTACAAAGGTATTCCAACACTGTAAAACTCATTCCAACTCTGTCGAAAGCATTCCAACTCTGTCGGAAGCATTCCAACTCTGAACAAAGGTATTCCAACTTTCTCGAAATCATTCCAACTCTGTACAAAGGTATTCCAACTCCGTCGAAAGCATTCCAAAGCTCTAGAAAGCATTCCAACCCTCTAGAAAGCATGCCAACACTCTAGGAAGCATTCCAACACTCCAGAAAGCACTCCCACACTCTAGAAAGCATTCCAACACTGTAGAAAGCATTCCAACACTCTAGAAAGCATTCCAACCCTGCACAAAGGAATTCCAACACTCTGAAAGGCATTCCAATACTCTCGAAAGCATTCCATCCCTGTAGGGAGCATTCCAACCCTGTAGAGAGCATTCCAACTCTGTCGAAAGCATTCCAACTCTGTACAAAGGTATTCCAACTTTGTCGAAAGCATTCCTTCCCTGTAGAAAGCATACGAACCCTGTAGAAAGCATTCCAACCCTCTAGAAGGCATTTCAACCCTGTACAAAGGTATTCCAACTCTGTCGATGACATTCCAACACTGTAGAAAGCATTCCAACCCTGTACAAAGGTATTCCAACACTGTCGAAAGCATTCCAACCCTGTAGAAAGCATTTCAACCGTGTACAATGGTATTCCAACTCTGTCGAAAGCATTCCTACCCTCTCGAAAGCATTCCAACTCTGTACAAAGGAATTCCTACACTCTGGTAGGCATTCCAACACTCTAGAAGACATTCCAACACTCTAGCAGGCATTAAAACCCTGTACAAAGGTATTCCAACTCTGTCGATGGCATTCCAACTTTGTCGAAAGCATTCCAACTCTGTCGAAAGCATTTCAACACTGACGAAAGCATCCCAACTCTGTACAAAGGTATTCCAACCTTGTCGAAAGCATTCCAACTCTGTACAAAGGTATTCCAACTCTGTCGAACACATTCCAACCCTCTAGAAAGCATTCCAACACTGTAGAAAGCATTCCATCCCTGTAAAAATCATTCCAACTTTCTAGAAAGCATTCCAACCCTGTAGAAAGCATGTCAACCCTGTACAAAGGTATTCCAACTCTGTCGAACGCATTCCAACTCTGTCGAAAGCATTCCAACTCTGTCGAAAGAATTTCAACCCTGTCGAAAGCGTTCCAACTCTGTACAAAGGTATTCCAACCTTGTCGAAAGCATTCCAACTCTGAACAAGGGTATTCCAACTCTGTCGAAAGCATTCCAACCCCCTAGAAAGCATTCCATCCCTGTAAAAATCATTCCAACCCTCTAGAAAGCATTCCACCCCTGTAGAAAATATTCCAACTCTGTACAAACGTATTCCAACTCTGCCGAAAGTATTCCAACCCTCTAGAAAGCATCATAACCGTCTACAAAGCATTCCAACTCTGTACAAAGGAATTCCCACCCTCTGGAAGGCATTCCAACATTCTAGAAGGCATTAAAACCGTGTAGAAAGGTATTCCAACACGGTCGAAACCATTCCACCTCTGACGAAAGCATTCCAACCCTGTAGCAATCATTCCAACCCTGAAGAAAGGTATTCCAACCCTGTCGAAGCATGTCAAACCTGTAGAAAGCATTTCAACCGTGTACAATGGTATTCCAACTCTGTCGAAAGCATTCCAACCCTCTAGAAAGCATTCCAACCCTGTAAAAATCATTCCAACCCTGTAGAAAGCATTCCAACCCTGTAGAAAACATTCCAACTCTGTACAAACGTATTCCAACTCTGCCGAAAGTATTCCAACCCTCTAGAAAGCATTCCAACCGTGTACAAAGGAGTTCCAACCCTCTGGAAGGCATTCCAATCCTCTCGAAAGCATTCCATCCCTGTAGAAAGCATTCCAACTCTGTAGAAAGGTATTCCAACTATGTCAAAAGTATTCCAACCCTCTAGAAAGCATTCCAACCCTCTGGAAGGCATTCCAACCCACTAGAAGGCATTCCAACTCTGTACAAAGGTATTCCAACTCTGTATAAAGCATTCCAACCCTGTAGAAAGCATTCCAACTCTGTACAAAGGTATTCCAACACTGTAAAACTCATTCCAACTCTGTCGAAAGCATTCCAACTCTGTCGAAAGCATTCCAACTCTGAACAAAGGTATTCCAACTTTCTCGAAATCATTCCAACTCTGTACAAAGGTATTCCAACTCTGTCGAAAGCATTCCAACACTGTAGAAAGCTTTCCAACCATCTAGAAATCCTCTCAACCCTCCAGAATGCATTTGAACCGTGTACAAAGATATTCCAATTTGTCGAAAGCATGCCAATCCTGTAGACAGCATTCCAACACTGTAGACAGCATTCCAGCGCTGTAGAAAGCATTAAAACACTTTAGAGAGCATTCCAATCCTCTAGAAAGCATTCCAACCCTCTAGAAAGCATTTCAACCGTGTACAAAGGTATTCCAACTCTGTCGAAAGCATTCCAACCCTGTACAAAGGTATTCCAACTCTGTCGAAAGCATTCCAACCCTGTAGAAAGCATTCCAACTCTGTACAAAGGTATTCCAACTCTGTCGAAAGTACTCCAACCCTCTAGGAAGCGTTTCAACCCTGTACCAAGGTATCCCAACTCTGTCGAACGCATTCCAACACTGTCGAAAGCATTCCAACTCTGTCGAAAGCATTCCAACTCTGTAGAAAGCATTCCAACCCTGTACAAAGGTATTCCAACTCTGTCGAAAGCATTCCAACCCTGTAGAAAGCATTTCAACCGTGTACAATGGTATTCCAACTCTGTCGAAAGCATTCCTACCCTCTCGAAAGCATTCCATCTCTGTACAAAGGAATTCCAACTCTGTCGAACACATTCCAACGCTCTAGGAAGCATTCCAACGCTCAAGAAAGCATTCCAACGCTCTAGAAAGCATTCCAACTCTCTAGAAAGCATGCCTACACTCTAGAAAGCATGCCAACACCCTAGAAAGCATTCCAACACTGCAGAAGGCACTCCCACACTCTAGAAAGTATTCCAACCCTCTAGAAAGCATTCCAACACTGTAGAAAGCATTCCATCCCTGTAAAAATCATCCCAACTTTCTAGAAAGCATTCCAACCCTGTAGAAAGCATTTCAACCCTGTACAAAGGTATTCCAACTCTGTCGAACGCATTCCAACTCTGTCGAAAGAATTCCAACCCTGTCGAAAGCATTCCGACCCTGTAGAAAACATTCCAACTCTGTACAAACGTATTCCAGCTCTGCCGAAAGTATTCCAACCCTCTAGAAAGCATCATAACCGTCTACAAAGCATTCAGAAAGGTATTCCAACTCGGTCGAAACCACTCCACCTCTGACGAAAGCATTCCAACCCTGTAGAAAGCATTTCAACCGTGTACAATGGTATTCCAACTCTGTCGAAAGCATTCCAACCCTCTAGAAAGCATTCCAACCCTCTGGAAGGCATTCCAAACCACTAGAAGGCATTCCAACTCTGTACAAAGGTATTCCAACTCTGTATAAAGCATTCCAACCCTGTAGAAAGCATTCCAACTCTGTACAAAGGTATTCCAACACTGTAAAACTCATTCCAACTCTGTCGAAAGCATTCCAACTCTGTCGAAAGCATTCCAACTCTGAACAAAGGTATTCCAACTTTCTCGAAATCATTCCAACTCTGTACAAAGGTATTCCAACTCCGTCGAAAGCATTCCAAAGCTCTAGAAAGCATTCCAACCCTCTAGAAAGCATTCCAACCCTCTAGAAAGCATGCCAACACTCTAGAAAGCATTCCAACACTCCAGAAAGCACTCCCAAACTCTAGAAAGCATTCCAACACTGTAGAAAGCATTCCAACCCGGTACAAAGGTATTCCAACTCTGTCGAAAGTATTCCAACTCTGTCGAAAGCATTCCAACTCTGTACAAAGGTCTTCCAAACTTGTCGAAAGCATTCCAACTCTGTACAAAGGTATTCCAACTCTCTCGAAAGCATTCCAACGCTCTAGAAAGCATACCAACCCTCTGGAGAGCATTCCAACCCTCTAGAAAGCATGCCAACACTCTAGAAAGCATTCCAACACTCCAGAAAGCACTCCCACACTCTAGAAAGCATTCCAACCCTCTAGAAAGCATTCCAACACTGTAGAAAGCATTCCAACCCTGTACAAAGGTATTCCAACTCTGCCGAAAGTATTCCAACCCTCTAGAAAGCATTCCAACCCTGTACAAAGGAGTTCCAACCCTCTGGAAGGCATTCCAATCCTCTCGAAAGCATTCCATCCCTGTAGAAAGCATTCCAACTATGTGAAAAGGTATTTCAACTCTGTCGAAAGTATTCCAACCTTCTAGAAAGCATTCCAATCCTCTGGAAGGCATTCCAACCCTGTACAATGGTATTCCAACTCTGTCGAAAGTTTTCCAACTCTGTCGAAAGCATTCCAACTCTGTACAAAGGTATTCCAAACTTGTCGAAAGCATTCCAACTCTGTACAAAGGTATTCCAACTCTGTCGAAAGCATTCCAACGCTCTAGAAAGCATTCCAACCCTCTGGAAAGCATTCCAACCCTCTGGAAAGCATGCCAACACTCTAGAAAGCATTCCAACACTCCAGAAAGCACTCCCACACTCTAGAAAGCATTCCAACCCTCTACAAAGCATTCCAACACTGTAGAAAGCATTCCAACCCTGTACAAAGGTATTCCAACTCTGTCGAAAGTATTCCAACTCTGTCGAAAGCATTCCAACTCTGTACAAAGGTATTCCAAACTTGTCGAAAGCATTCCAACTCTGTACAAAGGTATTCCAACTCTGTCGAAAGCATTCCAACACTGTAGAAAGCATTCCAACCCTGTACAAAGGTATTCCGACTCTCTCGAAGGCATTCCAACCCTCTAGAAAACGTTCGAACCCTCTAAAAAGCATGCCAACACTCTAGAAAGCATAGCCACACGCCAGAAAGCATTCCCACACTTTAGAAAGCATTCCAACCCTGTAGAAAGCATTCCAACACTGAAGAAAGCATTCCAACACTGTAGTAAGCATTCCAAAACTGTAGAAAGTATTTGAACTCTGTCGAAAGCATTTGAACTCTGTCGAAAGCATTCCAACTCTGTCTAAAGCATTCTAACTCTGTACACAGCATTCCAACTCTCTCCAATGCATCCAAACTCTGTAGAACGGTTTCTAACTCTGTACACAGCATTCCTACTCTGTCGAAAGCATTCCAACTCTGTACAAAGCATTCCAACTCTGTCCACAGCATTCCAACTCTGTCCACAGCATTCCAACTCTGTCCACAGCATTCCAACTCTGTCCACAGCATTCCCACTCTGTCCACAGCATTCCAACTCTGTCGAAGGCAGTCCAACCCTGTAGAACGCATTCCAACTCAGTCCAAAGCATTGAAACTCTGTACGAGGCATTCCAACTCTGTCCAAAGCATCCCAACTCTGTAGAACGTAGTCCATCGATGTCCAACGTTGTCCAACGGTGTCCAACTTTGCAGTCCAGTATGGTTCATCCACAATTCTGTTCGCGGCTTTTGGTTACCCTAACTGGACTGGTGTGTAGTTCTTAGCTTGAGATCGTTTTCCAAAGATTAATCAATTGATCAATTTTTGGAAAACGATACCAATTAGCAGGACCCACCACGAGGAGGTAACTACGCTCGGGTCCCATTTACATAAACAGTTTTTAAGCATTGGTAGCAGAGAGGTAAAATTATTTTATAACAAAGAAGTAGCGTTTATTGAAATTTATTAATTAAAATAGCTGTAGTATGTGGTTCTGCATAATCATACTTGAATATTCAACTTATCATCGAAGAAACTAAACCATGCAAGATACCAATTGTAGTGCGTATGGATGAATGGTGAGTTGTCGCTGCCTTCGAATAAATTGCACTTGCTTCCTTGATTCCATGAATACGGTGCTGTATCCTTGGTTTTGAGCAGACATGGAAAATTACATTCCATCCATAGACACTTAATTGGTACACTCTGCGTTACTATTGGTTTTATATGAAACAGTGAAATAAGAAATTAAATACTTTAGAATTTAAAATTAAAAAATAATACTATATAGAAATACAATAGCACTGCGGGGACTTGAAAGATTTCGTAAACATTAAATAAAACAAAATAAATAATTAATTTACTCACAACGAATTGATGGTATTCATTTAAATCAATGAATCAGAGTTGCTTCCAATTAATGGTACAACTGCTATAAATTAAGAGCATAATTACTTTGAATTAATGGAAGGATATGGTTATAAATTTTTGGTATAGGTGTTAAGAATTAATGGAGTAATTGTTTTAGATGAATGGCTTACATGTTATAAATTAATGGCTTAGATGATATAATTGTTATATTAAATGTTAGAAATTAATGGCTTAAATGTATAAAATAACAGTTTAAATGCTATAAATTAATAGCTCAAATGTTGTAAATTAATAGCTTAAATGTTATAAATTAATAGCTTAAATGTTATAAATTAATAGCTTAAATATTATAAATTAAAAGTTTAAATGTATAAAATAACAGTTTAAATGTCGAAAATTAATAGCGTAAATGTTGTAAATTAATAGCTTAAATGTTGTAAATTAATAGCTTAAATGTTATAAATTAATAGCTGAAATGTTATAAATTAATAGCTTAAATGTTAAAAATTAATAGCTTAAGTGTTGTAAATTAACGGTTTAGACGTTATAAATTACTAGTTCAATGTTATTGTTAATATTTTTTGTTTATTTGCCTTATATTTAAGTTCATCTTCGATGTTCACTCTCCGGCAGTTCAGGCACAAAAGAGCTCGCGCGCGATTTCCGTGTTCCTTATATACCTTGAAAAAGTGTCGAGATGTCAATCAAACGGTAACGATCTTTTGACATTTACTCGTTATAGTTGTAACATAAAATGGCTCTTTTTCTTCAATACCGCCTGCATCGTGATACTGATATTAATTATGTAGCGAATAATATGAATTAATTGGCTGTAATCGCGATTAGGTATTTCTTCGTTAGATCTATCAAACGATCTATTAGGCTATTAGCGAGAGACTTATTGGTACCTCGAAGAATGATTGATTTGATTGTAATAAATTAATGTTTTAAATGTTATTCACAAATGTTTCCATTGCTATTAATTAATAGTTTAATTGTTATTAATTAGATGCTTAAATATTGTTAATTATTGGTACTGAGGTGGTTGGGTCGTGATAGGTACGTCGAGATAGGTCGTGATAGAAAAATCACTCAGATATATTTAATAATAGATATTCATTATAATATATTCTGTGTGTACACGATGTGTAGAACTCGCCATTGTTATATTGGCAGTACGAGATTAATATTAGTAACGGTTCGCGATTCGCAATTACAAATTCGACTTCTGATTGATGCATTTTGATGCGTGATATAAGCTCGGATGATGATTGCCTAAGATGCCGTGGAATTCTGATCAATTATTACGAACAACCAACTATTGCTTCGGACCGATATGTAACAACTGACTTACCATCAAGATGATGCAGCGAAGGAAAACTGTATTGGCAAAGTCGCAAACGATGCCCACGTTGTCGTTATAACGTATTGCTACATAAAGTTATACGTTATAAGATAATTCTATATAACATTATGCGTTATAACGAAATAATGTATAGCTTTACACGTTATAACGTAATGCTACATAACGTTATACGTTATATGGTAAAGCTACATAACGATATACGTCACATCGTAACAGTATATAACGTTATACGTTATATGGTAATGCTATATAACGTTATACGTTATAACGTAACAGTATATAACGTTATACGTTATATGGTAATGCTACATAACGTTATACGTTATATGGTAACAGTATATAACGATATATATTGTAACGTAATGCTACATAACGTTATACGATATAAGGTAATGCTACATAACGTTATACGTTATAAGGTAATGCTACATGACGTTATACGTCATATGGTAACAGTATATAAAGATATACATTATAACGTAATGCTACATAACATTATACGTTATATGGTAACAGTATATAACGTTATACGTTATAACGGAATGCTACATAACGTTATACGTTATATGGTAATGCTACATAACGTTATACGCTATAACGTTACAGTATATCACGTTATACGTTATATGGTAATGCTACATAACGTTATACGTTATAAAGTAATGCTACATGACGTTATACGTCATATGGTAACAGTATATAACGATATACATTATAACGTAATGCTACATAACGTTATACGTTATATGGTAACAGTATGTAACGTTATACGTTATAACGTAATGCCACATAACATTATACGTTATATGGTAACAGTATATAACGTTATACGTTACAACGTAATGCTACATAACGTTATACGTTATATGGTAATGCTACATAACGTTATACGTTATATCGTAAAAGTATATAACGTTATACGTTATATGGTAATGCTACATAACGTTATACGTTATAACGTAACAGTATATAACGTTATACGTTATATGGTAATGCTACATAACGTTATACGTTATATGGTAACAGTATATAACGATATATATTGTAACGTAATGCTACATAACGTTATACGATATAAGGTAATGCTACATAACGTTATACGTTATAAGGTAATGCTACATGACGTTATACGTCATATGGTAACAGTATATAACGATATACATTATAACGTAATGCTACATAACATTATACGTTATATGGTAACAGTATATAACGTTATACGTTATAACGGAATGCAACATAACGTTATACGTTATATGGTAATGCTACATAACGTTATACGCTATAACGTTACAGTATATCACGCTATACGTTATATGGTAAAGCTACATAACGTTATACGTTATAAAGTAATGCTACATGACGCTATACGTCATATGGTAACAGTATATAACGATATACATTATAACGTAATGCTACATAACGTTATACGTTATATGGTAACAGTATGTAACGTTATACGTTATAACGTAATGCTACATAACTTTATACTATATAAGGTAATGCTACATAACGTTATACGTTATATGGTAATGCTACATAACGTTATACGTTATATGGTAACAGTATATAACGTTATACGTTATAACGTAACAGTATATAACGTTATACGTTATATGGTAATGCTACATAACGTTATACGTTATAAGGTAATGCTACATAACGTTATACATTATAACGTAACAGTATATAACGTTATACGTTATATTGTAATGATACATAACCTTATAAGTTATAAGGTAATGCTACATAACGTTATACGTTATAAGGTAATGCTACATAACGTTATACGTTATATGGTAACAGCATATAACGATATACATTATAACGTAATGCTAAATAACGTTATACGTTATAGGGTAATAGCAAATAACGTTATACGTTATAACGTAATGCCAGATAGCGTTATACCTCATAAGGTAATAGTAAATAACGTTATACGTTATAACGTAATGTTACATAACGTTAAACGTTATAAGGTAATAGTATATAACGTTATACGATATACGGTAATGCTACATAACGTTATACGTTATATAGTAACAGTATATAACGTTATACGTTATAAGGTAATGCTACATAACGTTATACGTTATATGGTAATGCTACATAACGATATACGTTGTAAGGTAACAGTATATAACGTTATACGTTATATGGTAATGCTACATAACGTTATACGTTATAAGGTAATGCTACATAACGATATACATTATATGGTAATGCTACATAACGTTATACTTTTTATGGTAACAGTATATAACGTCATACGTTATAACGTAATGGTACATAACGTTATACGTTATATGGTAATGCTACATAACGTTATACGTTATAACGTAACAGTATATAACGTTATACGTTATATGGTAATGCTACATAACGTTATACGTTATATGGTAACAGTATATAACGATATATATTGTAACGTAATGCTACATAACGTTATACGATATAAGGTAATGCTACATAACGTTATACGTTATAAGGTAATGCTACATGACGTTATACGTCATATGGTAACAGTATATAAAGATATACATTATAACGTAATGCTACATAACATTATACGTTATATGGTAACAGTATATAACGTTATACGATATAACGGAATGCTACATAACGTTATACGTTATATGGTAATGCTACATAACGTTATACGCTATAACGTTACAGTATATCACGTTATACGTTATATGGTAATGCTACATAACGTTATACGTTATAAAGTAATGCTACATGACGTTATACGTCATATGGTAACAGTATATAACGATATACATTATAACGTAATGCTACATAACGTTATACGTTATATGGTAACAGTATGTAACGTTATACGTTATAACGTAATGCCACATAACATTATACGTTATATGGTAACAGTATATAACGTTATACGTTACAACGTAATGCTACATAACGTTATACGTTATATGGTAATGCTACATAACGTTATACGTTATATCGTAAAAGTATATAACGTTATACGTTATATGGTAATGCTACATAACGTTATACGTTATAACGTAACAGTATATAACGTTATACGTTATATGGTAATGCTACATAACGTTATACGTTATATGGTAACAGTATATAACGATATATATTGTAACGTAATGCTACATAACGTTATACGATATAGGGTAATGCTACATAACGTTATACGTTATAAGGTAATGCTACATGACGTTATACGTCATATGGTAACAGTATATAACGATATACATTATAACGTAATGCTACATAACATTATACGTTATATGGTAACAGTATATAACGTTATACGTTATAACGGAATGCAACATAACGTTATACGTTATATGGTAATGCTACATAACGTTATACGCTATAACGTTACAGTATATCACGCTATACGTTATATGGTAATGCTACATAACGTTATACGTTATACAGTAATGCTACATGACGCTATACGTCATATGGTAACAGTATATAACGATATACATTATAACGTAATGCTACATAACGTTATACGTTATATGGTAACAGTATGTAACGTTATACGTTATAACGTAATGCTACATAACTTTATACTATATAAGGTAATGCTACATAACGTTTTACGTTATATGGTAATGCTACATAACGTTATACGTTATATGGTAACAGTATATAACGTTATACGTTATAACGTAACAGTATATAACGTTATACGTTATATGGTAATGCTACATAACGTTATACGTTATAAGGTAATGCTACATAACGTTATACATTATAACGTAACAGTATATAACGTTATACGTTATATTGTAATGATACATAACCTTATAAGTTATAGGGTAATGCTACATAACGTTATACGTTATAAGGTAATGCTACATAACGTTATACGTTATATGGTAACAGCATATAACGATATACATTATAACGTAATGCTAAATAACGTTATACGTTATAGGGTAATAGCAAATAACGTTATACGTTATAACGTAATGCCAGATAGCGTTATACCTTATAAGGTAATAGTAAATAACGTTATACGTTATAACGTAATGTTACATAACGTTAAACGTTATAAGGTAATAGTATATAACGTTATACGATATACGGTAATGCTACATAACGTTATACGTTATATAGTAACAGTATATAACGTTATACGTTATAAGGTAATGCTACATAACGTTATACGTTATATGGTAATGCTACATAACGATATACGTTGTAAGGTAACAGTATATAACGTTATACGTTATATGGTAATGCTACATAACGTTATACGTTATAAGGTAATGCTACATAACGATATACATTATATGGTAATGCTACATAACGTTATACTTTTTATGGTAACAGTATATAACGTCATACGTTATAACGTAATGGTACATAACGTTATACGTTATATGGTAATGCTACATAACGTTATACGTTATAACGTTACAGTATATAACGTTATACGTTATATGGTAATGCTACATAACGTTATACGTTATATAGTATCAGTATATAACGTTATACGTTATAAGGTAATGCTACATAACGTTATACGTTATAAGGTAAGGCTACATGACGTTATACGTCATATGGTAACAGTATATAACGATATACATTATAACGTAATGCTACATAACATTGTACGTTATATGGTAACAGTATATAACGATATACATTATAACGTAATGCTACATAACGTTATACGTTATAACGTAATGCTACATGACGTTATACGTCATATGGTGACAGTATACAACGATATACCTTATGACGTAATGCTACATAACATTATACGTTATATGGTAACAGTATGTAACGTTATACGTTATAACGTAATGCTACATAACTTTATACGTTATATGGTAATGCTACATAACTTTATACTATATAAGGTAATGCTACATAACGTTATACGTTATATGGTAATGCTACATAACGTTATACGCTATAACGTTACAGTATATCACGCTATACGTTATATGGTAATGCTACATAACGTTATACGTTATAAAGTAATGCTACATGACGCTATACGTCATATGGTAACAGTATATAACGATATACATTATAACGTAATGCTACATAACTTTATACGTTATATGGTAACAGTATGTAACGTTATACGTTATAACGTAATGCTACATAACTTTATACTATATAAGGTAATGCTACATAACGTTATACGTTATATGGTAATGCTACATAACGTTATACGTTATATGGTAACAGTATATAACGTTATACGTTATAACGTAACAGTATATAACGTTATACGTTATATGGTAATGCTACATAACGTTATACGTTATAAGGTAATGCTACATAACGTTATACATTATAACGTAACAGTATATAACGTTATACGTTATATTGTAATGATCCATAACCTTATAAGTTATAAGGTAATGCTACATAACGTTATACGTTATAAGGTAATGCTACATAACGTTATACGTTATATGGTAACAGCATATAACGATATACATTATAACGTAATGCTAAATAACGTTATACGTTATAGGGTAATAGCAAATAACGTTATACGTTATAACGTAATGCCAGATAGCGTTATACCTTATAAGGTAATAGTAAATAACGTTATACGTTATAACGTAATGTTACATAACGTTAAACGTTATAAGGTAATGCTACATAACGTTATACGTTATAAGGTAAGGCTACATGACGTTATACGTCATATGGTAACAGTATATAACGATATACATTATAACGTAATGCTACATAACATTGTACGTTATATGGTAACAGTATATAACGATATACATTATAACGTAATGCTACATAACGTTATACGTTATAACGTAATGCTACATGACGTTATACGTCATATGGTGACAGTATACAACGATATACCTTATGACGTAATGCTACATAACATTATACGTTATATGGTAACAGTATGTAACGTTATACGTTATAACGTAATGCTACATAACTTTATACGTTATATGGTAATGCTACATAACTTTATACTATATAAGGTAATGCTACATAACGTTATACGTTATATGGTAATGCTACATAACGTTATACGCTATAACGTTACAGTATATCACGCTATACGTTATATGGTAATGCTACATAACGTTATACGTTATAAAGTAATGCTACATGACGCTATACGTCATAAGGTAACAGTATATAACGATATACGTTATAACGTAATGCTACATAACTTTATACGTTATATGGTAATGCTACATAACTTTATACGTTATATGGTAATGCTACATAACGTTATACGTTATAAGGTAACAGTATATAACGTTATACGTTATATGGTAATGCTACATAACGTTATACGTTATAAGGTAATGCTACATACCGTTATACATTATATGGTAATGCTACATAACGTTATACTTTATATGTTAACAGTATATAACGTTTTACGTTATAACGTTACAGTATATCACGCTATACGTTATATGGTAATGCTACATAACGTTATACGTTATAAAGTAATGCTACATGACGCTATACGTCATATGGTAACAGTATATAACTATATACGTTATAACGTAATGCTACATAACTTTATACGTTATATGGTAATGCTACATAACTTTATACGTTATATGGTAATGCTACATAACGTTATACGTTATAAGGTAACAGTATATAACGTTATACGTTATATGGTAATGCTACATAACGTTATACTTTATATGTTAACAGTATATAACGTTATACGTTATAACGTAATGCTGCATAACTTTATACTATATAAGGTAATGCTACATAACGTTATACGTTATATGGTAATGCTACATAACGTTATACGCTATAACGTTACAGTATATCACGCTATACGTTATATGGTAATGCTACATAACGTTATACGTTATAAAGTAATGCTACATGACGCTATACGTTATATGGTAACAGTATATAACGATATACATTATAACGTAATGCTACATAACGTTATACGTTATATGGTAACAGTATGTAACGTTATACGTTATAACGTAATGCTACATAACTTTATACTATATAAGGTAATGCTATATAACGTTATACGTTATATGGTAATGCTACATAACGTTATACGTTATATGGTAACAGTATATAACGTTATACGTTATAACGTAACAGTATATAACGTTATACGTTATATGGTAATGCTACATAACGTTATACGTTATAAGGTAATGCTACATAACGTTATACATTATAACGTAACAGTATATAACGTTATACGTTATATTGTAATGATACATAACCTTATAAGTTATAAGGTAATGCTACATAACGTTATACGTTATAAGGTAATGCTACATAACGTTATACGTTATATGGTAACAGCATATAACGATATACATTATAACGTAATGCTAAATAACGTTATACGTTATAGGGTAATAGCAAATAACGTTATACGTTATAACGTAATGCCAGATAGCGTTATACCTTATAAGGTAATAGTAAATAACGTTATACGTTATAACGTAATGCTACATAACGTTAAACGTTATAAGGTAATAGTATATAACGTTATACGATATATGGTAATGCTACATAACGTTATACGTTATATAGTATCAGTATATAACGTTATACGTTATAAGGTAATGCTACATAACGTTATACGTTATATGGTAATGCTACATAACGATATACGTTGTAAGGTAACAGTATATAACGTTATACGTTATATGGTAATGCTACATAACGTTATACGTTATAAGGTAATGCTACATAACGATATACATTATATGGTAATGCTACATAACGTTATACTTTTTATGGTAACAGTATATAACGTTATACGTTATAACGTAATGGTACATAACGCTATACGTTATATGGTAATGCTACATAACGTTATACGTTATATGGTAATGCTACATAACTTTATACGTTATATGGTAATGCTACATAACTTTATACGTTATATGGTAATGCTACATAACGTTATACGTTATAAGGTAACAGTATATAACGTTATACGTTATATGGTAATGCTACATAACGTTATACGTTATAAGGTAATGCTACATACCGTTATACATTATATGGTAATGCTACATAACATTATACTTTATATGTTAACAGTATATAACGTTATACGTTATAACGTAATGCTGCATAACTTTATACTATATAAGGTAATGCTACATAACGTTATACGTTATATGGTAATGCTACATAACGTTATACGATATAACGTAACAGTATATAACGTTATACGTTATATGGTAATGCTACATAACGTTATACGTTAGAAGGTAATGCTACATAACTTTATACGTTATACCGTAATGCTACATAACGTTAAACGTTATAAGGTAATAGTATATAACGTTATACGATATAAGGTAATGCTAAATAACGTTATACGTTATAAGGTAATGCTACATAACATTATACGTTATATGGTAACAGTATATGACGTTATACGTTATAACGGAATGCTACATAACGTTATACGTTATATGGTAACAGTATATAACGTTATACGTTATAACGGAATGCTACATAACGTTATACGTTATATGGTAATGCTACATAACGTTATACGCTATAACGTTACAGTATATCACGTTATACGTTATATGGTAACGCTACATAACGTTATACGTTATAAAGTAATGCTACATGACGTTATACGTCATATGGTAACAGTATATAACGATATACATTATAACGTAATGCTACATAACGTTATACGTTATATGGTAACAGTATGTAACGTTATACGTTATAACGTAATGCCACATAACATTATACGTTATATGGTAACAGTATATAACGTTATACGTTACAACGTAATGCTACATAACGTTATACGTTATATGGTAATGCTACATAACGTTATACGTTATATCGTAAAAGTATATAACGTTATACGTTATATGGTAATGCTACATAACGTTATACGTTATAACGTAACAGTATATAACGTTATACGTTATATGGTAATGCTACATAACGTTATACGTTATATGGTAACAGTATATAACGATATATATTGTAACGTAATGCTACATAACGTTATACGATATAAGGTAATGCTACATAACGTTATACGTTATAAGGTAATGCTACATGACGTTATACGTCATATGGTAACAGTATATAACGATATACATTATAACGTAATGCTACATAACATTATACGTTATATGGTAACAGTATATAACGTTATACGTTATAACGGAATGCAACATAACGTTATACGTTATATGGTAATGCTACATAACGTTATACGCTATAAAGTTACAGTATATCACGCTATACGTTATATGGTAATGCTACATAACGTTATACGTTATAAAGTAATGCTACATGACGCTATACGTCATATGGTAACAGTATATAACGATATACATTATAACGTAATGCTACATAACGTTATACGTTATATGGTAACAGTATGTAACGTTATACGTTATAACGTAATGCTACATAACTTTATACTATATAAGGTAATGCTACATAACGTTATACGTTATATGGTAATGCTACATAACGTTATACGTTATATGGTAACAGTATATAACGTTATACGTTATAACGTAACAGTATATAACGTTATACGTTATATGGTAATGCTACATAACGTTATACGTTATAAGGTAATGCTACATAACGTTATACATTATAACGTAACAGTATATAACGTTATACGTTATATTGTAATGATACATAACCTTATAAGTTATAAGGTAATGCTACATAACGTTATACGTTATAAGGTAATGCTACATAACGTTATACGTTATATGGTAACAGCATATAACGATATACATTATAACGTAATGCTAAATAACGTTATACGTTATAGGGTAATAGCAAATAACGTTATACGTTATAACGTAATGCCAGATAGCGTTATACCTTATAAGGTAATAGTAAATAACGTTATACGTTATAACGTAATGTTACATAACGTTAAACGTTATAAGGTAATAGTATATAACGTTATACGATATACGGTAATGCTACATAACGTTATACGTTATATAGTAACAGTATATAACGTTATACGTTATAAGGTAATGCTACATAACGTCATACGTTATATGGTAATGCTACATAACGATATACGTTGTAAGGTAACAGTATATAACGTTATACGTTATATGGTAATGCTACATAACGTTATACGTTATAAGGTAATGCTACATAACGATATACATTATATGGTAATGCTACATAACGTTATACTTTTTATGGTAACAGTATATAACGTCATACGTTATAACGTAATGGTACATAACGTTATACGTTATATGGTAATGCTACATAACGTTATACGTTATAACGTTACAGTATATAACGTTATACGTTATATGGTAATGCTACATAACGTTATACGTTATATAGTATCAGTATATAACGTTATACGTTATAAGGTAATGCTACATAACGTTGTACGTTATAAGGTAAGGCTACATGACGTTATACGTCATATGGTAACAGTATATAACGATATACATTATAACGTAATGCTACATAACATTGTACGTTATATGGTAACAGTATATAACGATATACATTATAACGTAATGCTACATAACGTTATACGTTATAACGTAATGCTACATGACGTTATACGTCATATGGTGACAGTATACAACGATATACCTTATGACGTAATGCTACATAACATTATACGTTATATGGTAACAGTATGTAACGTTATACGTTATAACGTAATGCTACATAACTTTATACGTTATATGGTAATGCTACATAACTTTATACTATATAAGGTAATGCTACATAACGTTATACGTTATATGGTAATGCTACATAACGTTATACGCTATAACGTTACAGTATATCACGCTATACGTTATATGGTAATGCTACATAACGTTATACGTTATAAAGTAATGCTACATGACGCTATACGTCATATGGTAACAGTATATAACGATATACATTATAACGTAATGCTACATAACGTTATACGTTATATGGTAACAGTATGTAACGTTATACGTTATAACGTAATGCTACATAACTTTATACTATATAAGGTAATGCTACATAACGTTATACGTTATATGGTAATGCTACATAACGTTATACGTTATATGGTAACAGTATATAACGTTATACGTTATAACGTAACAGTATATAACGTTATACGTTATATGGTAATGCTACATAACGTTATACGTTATAAGGTAATGCTACATAACGTTATACATTATAACGTAACAGTATATAACGTTATACGTTATATTGTAATGATACATAACCTTATAAGTTATAAGGTAATGCTACATAACGTTATACGTTATAAGGTAATGCTACATAACGTTATACGTTATATGGTAACAGCATATAACGATATACATTATAACGTAATGCTAAATAACGTTATACGTTATAGGGTAATAGCAAATAACGTTATACGTTATAACGTAATGCCAGATAGCGTTATACCTTATAAGGTAATAGTAAATAACGTTATACGTTATAACGTAATGTTACATAACGTTAAACGTTATAAGGTAATAGTATATAACGTTATACGATATACGGTAATGCTACATAACGTTATACGTTATATAGTAACAGTATATAACGTTATACGTTATAAGGTAATGCTACATAACGTCATACGTTATATGGTAATGCTACATAACGATATACGTTGTAAGGTAACAGTATATAACGTTATACGTTATATGGTAATGCTACATAACGTTATACGTTATAAGGTAATGCTACATAACGATATACATTATATGGTAATGCTACATAACGTTATACTTTTTATGGTAACAGTATATAACGTCATACGTTATAACGTAATGGTACATAACGTTATACGTTATATGGTAATGCTACATAACGTTATACGTTATAACGTTACAGTATATAACGTTATACGTTATATGGTAATGCTACATAACGTTATACGTTATATAGTATCAGTATATAACGTTATACGTTATAAGGTAATGCTACATAACGTTGTACGTTATAAGGTAAGGCTACATGACGTTATACGTCATATGGTAACAGTATATAACGATATACATTATAACGTAATGCTACATAACATTGTACGTTATATGGTAACAGTATATAACGATATACATTATAACGTAATGCTACATAACGTTATACGTTATAACGTAATGCTACATGACGTTATACGTCATATGGTGACAGTATACAACGATATACCTTATGACGTAATGCTACATAACATTATACGTTATATGGTAACAGTATGTAACGTTATACGTTATAACGTAATGCTACATAACTTTATACGTTATATGGTAATGCTACATAACTTTATACTATATAAGGTAATGCTACATAACGTTATACGTTATATGGTAATGCTACATAACGTTATACGCTATAACGTTACAGTATATCACGCTATACGTTATATGGTAATGCTACATAACGTTATACGTTATAAAGTAATGCTACATGACGCTATACGTCATATGGTAACAGTATATAACGATATACATTATAACGTAATGCTACATAACGTTATACGTTATATGGTAACAGTATGTAACGTTATACGTTATAACGTAATGCTACATAACTTTATACTATATAAGGTAATGCTACATAACGTTATACGTTATATGGTAATGCTACATAACGTTATACGTTATATGGTAACAGTATATAACGTTATACGTTATAACGTAACAGTATATAACGTTATACGTTATATGGTAATGCTACATAACGTTATATGTTATAAGGTAATGCTACATAACGTTATACATTATAACGTAACAGTATATAACGTTATACGTTATATTGTAATGATACATAACCTTATAAGTTATAAGGTAATGCTACATAACGTTATACGTTATAAGGTAATGCTACATAACGTTATACGTTATATGGTAACAGCATATAACGATATACATTATAACGTAATGCTAAATAACGTTATACGTTATAGGGTAATAGCAAATAACGTTATACGTTATAACGTAATGCCAGATAGCGTTATACCTTATAAGGTAATAGTAAATAACGTTATACGTTATAACGTAATGTTACATAACGTTAAACGTTATAAGGTAATAGTATATAACGTTATACGATATACGGTAATGCTACATAACGTTATACGTTATATAGTAACAGTATATAACGTTATACGTTATAAGGTAATGCTACATAACGTTATACGTTATATGGTAATGCTACATAACGATATACGTTGTAAGGTAACAGTATATAACGTTATACGTTATATGGTAATGCTACATAACGTTATACGTTATAAGGTAATGCTACATAACGATATACATTATATGGTAATGCTACATAACGTTATACTTTTTATGGTAACAGTATATAACGTCATACGTTATAACGTAATGGTACATAACGTTATACGTTATATGGTAACAGTATATAACGTTATACGTTATAACGTAACAGTATATAACGTTATACGTTATATGGTAATGCTACATAACGTTATACGTTATAAGGTAATGCTACATAACGTTATACATTATAACGTAACAGTATATAACGTTATACGTTATATTGTAATGATACATAACCTTATAAGTTATAAGGTAATGCTACATAACGTTATACGTTATAAGGTAATGCTACATAACGTTATACGTTATATGGTAACAGCATATAACGATATACATTATAACGTAATGCTAAATAACGTTATACGTTATAGGGTAATAGCAAATAACGTTATACGTTATAACGTAATGCCAGATAGCGTTATACCTTATAAGGTAATAGTAAATAACGTTATACGTTATAACGTAATGCTACATAACGTTAAACGTTATAAGGTAATAGTATATAACGTTATACGATATATGGTAATGCTACATAACGTTATACGTTATATAGTATCAGTATATAACGTTATACGTTATAAGGTAATGCTACATAACGTTATACGTTATATGGTAATGCTACATAACGATATACGTTGTAAGGTAACAGTATATAACGTTATACGTTATATGGTAATGCTACATAACGTTATACGCTATAACGTTACAGTATATCACGTTATACGTTATATGGTAACGCTACATAACGTTATACGTTATAAAGTAATGCTACATGACGTTATACGTCATATGGTAACAGTATATAACGATATACATTATAACGTAATGCTACATAACGTTATACGTTATATGGTAACAGTATGTACGTTATACGTTATAACGTAATGCCACATAACATTATACGTTATATGGTAACAGTATATAACGTTATACGTTACAACGTAATGCTACATAACGTTATACGTTATATGGTAATGCTACATAACGTTATACGTTATATCGTAAAAGTATATAACGTTATACGTTATATGGTAATGCTACATAACGTTATACGTTATAACGTAACAGTATATAACGTTATACGTTATATGGTAATGCTACATAACGTTATACGTTATATGGTAACAGTATATAACGATATATATTGTAACGTAATGCTACATAACGTTATACGATATAAGGTAATGCTACATAACGTTATACGTTATAAGGTAATGCTACATGACGTTATACGTCATATGGTAACAGTATATAACGATATACATTATAACGTAATGCTACATAACATTATACGTTATATGGTAACAGTATATAACGTTATACGTTATAACGGAATGCAACATAACGTTATACGTTATATGGTAATGCTACATAACGTTATACGCTATAAAGTTACAGTATATCACGCTATACGTTATATGGTAATGCTACATAACGTTATACGTTATAAAGTAATGCTACATGACGCTATACGTCATATGGTAACAGTATATAACGATATACATTATAACGTAATGCTACATAACGTTATACGTTATATGGTAACAGTATGTAACGTTATACGTTATAACGTAATGCTACATAACTTTATACTATATAAGGTAATGCTACATAACGTTATACGTTATATGGTAATGCTACATAACGTTATACGTTATATGGTAACAGTATATAACGTTATACGTTATAACGTAACAGTATATAACGTTATACGTTATATGGTAATGCTACATAACGTTATACGTTATAAGGTAATGCTACATAACGTTATACATTATAACGTAACAGTATATAACGTTATACGTTATATTGTAATGATACATAACCTTATAAGTTATAAGGTAATGCTACATAACGTTATACGTTATAAGGTAATGCTACATAACGTTATACGTTATATGGTAACAGCATATAACGATATACATTATAACGTAATGCTAAATAACGTTATACGTTATAGGGTAATAGCAAATAACGTTATACGTTATAACGTAATGCCAGATAGCGTTATACCTTATAAGGTAATAGTAAATAACGTTATACGTTATAACGTAATGTTACATAACGTTAAACGTTATAAGGTAATAGTATATAACGTTATACGATATACGGTAATGCTACATAACGTTATACGTTATATAGTAACAGTATATAACGTTATACGTTATAAGGTAATGCTACATAACGTCATACGTTATATGGTAATGCTACATAACGATATACGTTGTAAGGTAACAGTATATAACGTTATACGTTATATGGTAATGCTACATAACGTTATACGTTATAAGGTAATGCTACATAACGATATACATTATATGGTAATGCTACATAACGTTATACTTTTTATGGTAACAGTATATAACGTCATACGTTATAACGTAATGGTACATAACGTTATACGTTATATGGTAATGCTACATAACGTTATACGTTATAACGTTACAGTATATAACGTTATACGTTATATGGTAATGCTACATAACGTTATACGTTATATAGTATCAGTATATAACGTTATACGTTATAAGGTAATGCTACATAACGTTGTACGTTATAAGGTAAGGCTACATGACGTTATACGTCATATGGTAACAGTATATAACGATATACATTATAACGTAATGCTACATAACATTGTACGTTATATGGTAACAGTATATAACGATATACATTATAACGTAATGCTACATAACGTTATACGTTATAACGTAATGCTACATGACGTTATACGTCATATGGTGACAGTATACAACGATATACCTTATGACGTAATGCTACATAACATTATACGTTATATGGTAACAGTATGTAACGTTATACGTTATAACGTAATGCTACATAACTTTATACGTTATATGGTAATGCTACATAACTTTATACTATATAAGGTAATGGTACATAACGTTATACGTTATATGGTAATGCTACATAACGTTATACGCTATAACGTTACAGTATATCACGCTATACGTTATATGGTAATGCTACATAACGTTATACGTTATAAAGTAATGCTACATGACGCTATACGTCATATGGTAACAGTATATAACGATATACATTATAACGTAATGCTACATAACGTTATACGTTATATGGTAACAGTATGTAACGTTATACGTTATAACGTAATGCTACATAACTTTATACTATATAAGGTAATGCTACATAACGTTATACGTTATATGGTAATGCTACATAACGTTATACGTAATATGGTAACAGTATATAACGTTATACGTTATAACGTAACAGTATATAACGTTATACGTTATATGGTAATGCTACATAACGTTATACGTTATAAGGTAATGCTACATAACGTTATACATTATAACGTAACAGTATATAACGTTATACGTTATATTGTAATGATACATAACCTTCTAAGTTATAAGGTAATGCTACATAACGTTATACGTTATAAGGTAATGCTACATAACGTTATACGTTATATGGTAACAGCATATAACGATATACATTATAACGTAATGCTAAATAACGTTATACGTTATAGGGTAATAGCAAATAACGTTATACGTTATAACGTAATGCCAGATAGCGTTATACCTTATAAGGTAATAGTAAATAACGTTATACGTTATAACGTAATGTTACATAACGTTAAACGTTATAAGGTAATAGTATATAACGTTATACGATATACGGTAATGCTACATAACGTTATACGTTATATAGTAAACAGTATATAACGTTATACGTTATAAGGTAATGCTACATAACGTCATACGTTATATGGTAATGCTACATAACGATATACGTTGTAAGGTAAACAGTATATAACGTTATACGTTATATGGTAATGCTACATAACGTTATACGTTATAAGGTAATGCTACATAACGATATACATTATATGGTAATGCTACATAACGTTATACTTTTTATGGTAACAGTATATAACGTCATACGTTATAACGTAATGGTACATAACGTTATACGTTATATGGTAATGCTACATAACGTTATACGTTATAACGTTACAGTATATAACGTTATACGTTATATGGTAATGCTACATAACGTTATACGTTATATAGTATCAGTATATAACGTTATACGTTATAAGGTAATGCTACATAACGTTGTACGTTATAAGGTAAGGCTACATGACGTTATACGTCATATGGTAACAGTATATAACGATATACATTATAACGTAATGCTACATAACATTGTACGTTATATGGTAACAGTATATAACGATATACATTATAACGTAATGCTACATAACGTTATACGTTATAACGTAATGCTACATGACGTTATACGTCATATGGTGACAGTATACAACGATATACCTTATGACGTAATGCTACATAACATTATACGTTATATGGTAACAGTATGTAACGTTATACGTTATAACGTAATGCTACATAACTTTATACGTTATATGGTAATGCTACATAACTTTATACTATATAAGGTAATGCTACATAACGTTATACGTTATATGGTAATGCTACATAACGTTATACGCTATAACGTTTACAGTATATCACGCTATACGTGTATATGGTAATGCTACATAACGTTATACGTTATAAAGTAATGCTACATGACGCTATACGTCATATGGTAACAGTATATAACGATATACATTATAACGTAATGCTACATAACGTTATACGTTATATGGTAACAGTATGTAACGTTATACGTTATAACGTAATGCTACATAACTTTATACTATATAAGGTAATGCTACATAACGTTATACGTTATATGGTAATGCTACATAACGTTATACGTTATATGGTAACAGTATATAACGTTATACGTTATAACGTAACAGTATATAACGTTATACGTTATATGGTAATGCTACATACCGTTATATGTTATAAGGTAATGCTACATAACGTTATACATTATAACGTAACAGTATATAACGTTATACGTTATATTGTAATGATACATAACCTTATAAGTTATAAGGTAATGCTACATAACGTTATACGTTATAAGGTAATGCTACATAACGTTATACGTTATATGGTAACAGCATATAACGATATACATTATAACGTAATGCTAAATAACGTTATACGTTATAGGGTAATAGCAAATAACGTTATACGTTATAACGTAATGCCAGATAGCGTTATACCTTATAAGGTAATAGTAAATAACGTTATACGTTATAACGTAATGTTACATAACGTTAAACGTTATAAGGTAATAGTATATAACGTTATACGATATACGGTAATGCTACATAACGTTATACGTTATATAGTAACAGTATATAACGTTATACGTTATAAGGTAATGCTACATAACGTTATACGTTATATGGTAATGCTACATAACGATATACGTTGTAAGGTAACAGTATATAACGTTATACGTTATATGGTAATGCTACATAACGTTATACGTTATAAGGTAATGCTACATAACGATATACATTATATGGTAATGCTACATAACGTTATACTTTTTATGGTAACAGTATATAACGTCATACGTTATAACGTAATGGTACATAACGTTATACGTTATATGGTAACAGTATATAACGTTATACGTTATAACGTAACAGTATATAACGTTATACGTTATATGGTAATGCTACATAACGTTATACGTTATAAGGTAATGCTACATAACGTTATACATTATAACGTAACAGTATATAACGTTATACGTTATATTGTAATGATACATAACCTTATAAGTTATAAGGTAATGCTACATAACGTTATACGTTATAAGGTAATGCTACATAACGTTATACGTTATATGGTAACAGCATATAACGATATACATTATAACGTAATGCTAAATAACGTTATACGTTATAGGGTAATAGCAAATAACGTTATACGTTATAACGTAATGCCAGATAGCGTTATACCTTATAAGGTAATAGTAAATAACGTTATACGTTATAACGTAATGCTACATAACGTTAAACGTTATAAGGTAATAGTATATAACGTTATACGATATATGGTAATGCTACATAACGTTATACGTTATATAGTATCAGTATATAACGTTATACGTTATAAGGTAATGCTACATAACGTTATACGTTATATGGTAATGCTACATAACGATATACGTTGTAAGGTAACAGTATATAACGTTATACGTTATATGGTAATGCTACATAACGTTATACGTTATAAGGTAATGCTACATAACGATATACATTATATGGTAATGCTACATAACGTTATACTTTTTATGGTAACAGTATATAACGTTATACGTTATAACGTAATGGTACATAACGCTATACGTTATATGGTAATGCTACATAACGTTATACGTTATATGGTAATGCTACATAACTTTATACGTTATATGGTAATGCTACATAACTTTATACGTTATATGGTAGTGCTACATAACGTTATACGTTATAAGGTAACAGTATATAACGTTATACGTTATATGGTAATGCTACATAACGTTATACGTTATAAGGTAATGCTACATACCGTTATACATTATATGGTAATGCTACATAACATTATACTTTATATGTTAACAGTATATAACGTTATACGTTATAACGTAATGCTGCATAACTTTATACTATATCAGGTAATGCTACATAACGTTATACGTTATATGGTAATGCTACATAACGTTATACGATATAACGTAACAGTATATAACGTTATACGTTATATGGTAATGCTACATAACGTTATACGTTAGAAGGTAATGCTACATAACGTTATACGTTATACCGTAATGCTACATAACGTTAAACGTTATAAGGTAATAGTATATAACGTTATACGATATAAGGTAATGCTAAATAACGTTATACGTTATAAGGTAATGCTACATGACGTTATACGTCATATGGTAACAGTACATAACGATATACATTATAACGTAATGCTACATAACATTATACGTTATATGGTAACAGTATATAACGTTGTACGTTATAACGTAGTGCTACATAACGTTATACGTTATATGGCAATGCTACATAACGTTATACGCTATAACGATACAGTATATCACGTTATACGTTATATGGTAATGCTACATAACGTTATACGTTAGAAGGTAAAGCTACATAACGTTATACGATATAAGGTAATGCTACATAACGTTATACGTTATAAGGTAATGCTACATGACGTTATACGTCATATGGTAACAGTATATAACGTTATACATTATAACGTAATGCTACATAACGTTATACGTTATATGGTAATGCTACATAACGTTATACGTTATATCGTAACAGTATATAACGTTATACGATATATGGTAATGCTACATGACGTTATACGTCATAAGGTAACAGTATATAACGATATACACTCTAACGTAATGCTACATAACATTATACGTTATATGGTAACAGTATATAACGTTATACGTTATAACGGAATGCTACATAACGTTATACGTTATATGGTAATGCTACATAACGTTATACGCTATAACGTTACAGTATATCAGGTTATACGTTATATGGTAATGCTACATAACGTTATACGTTATAAAGTAATGCTACATGACGCTATACGTCATATGGTAACAGTATGTAACGTTATACGTTATAACGTAATGCTACATAACATTATACGTTATATGGTAACAGTATATAACGTTGTACGTTATAACGTAGTGCTACATAACGTTATACGTTATATGGCAATGCTACATAACGTTATACGCTATAACGTTACAGTATATCACGTTATACGTTATATGGTAATGCTACATAACGTTATACGTTATTAGGTAATGCTACATGACGTTATACGTCATATGCTAACAGTATATAATGATATACATTATAACGTAATGCTACATAACATTATACGTTATAAGGTAATGCTACATACCGTTATACATTATATGGTAATGCTACATAACGTTATACTTTATATGTTAACAGTATATAACGTTATACGTTATAACGTAATGCAGCATAACTTTATACTATATAAGGTAATGCTACATACCGTTATACATTATATGGTAATGCTACATAACGTTATACTTTATATGTTAACAGTATATAACGTTATACGTTATAACGTAATGCAGCATAACTTTATACTATATAAGGTAATGCTACATAACGTTATACGTTATATGGTAATGCTACATAACGTTAAACGTTATAAGGTAATAGTATATAACGTTATACGATATAAGGTAATGCTAAATAACGTTATACGTTATAAGGTAATGCTACATGACGTTATACGTCATATGGTAACAGTATATAACGATATACATTATAACGTAATGCTACATAACATTCTACGTTATATGGTAACAGTATATAACGTTGTACGTTATAACGTAGTGCTACATAACGTTATACGTTATATGGCAATGCTACATAACGTTATACGCTATAACGTTACAGTATATCACGTTATACGTTATATGGTAATGCTACATAACGTTATACGTTATAAGGTAATGCTACATGACGTTATACGTCATATGGTAACAGTATATAATGATATACATTATAACGTAATGCTACATAACATTATACGTTATATGGTAACAGTATATAACGTTATACGTTATAACGTAATGCTACATAACGTTATACGTTATATGGTAATTTTACATAACGTTATACGTTATATCGTAACAGTATATAACGATATATATTGTAACGTAATGCTACATAACGTTATACGATATAAGGTAATGCTACATAACGTTATACGTTATAAGGTAATGCTACATGACGTTATACGTCATATGGTAACAGTATATAACGATATACATTCTAACATAATGCTACATAACATTATACGTTATATGGTAACAGTATATAACGTTATACGTTATAACGGAATGCTGCATAACGTTATACGTTATATGGTAATGCTACATAACGTTATACGCTATAACGTTACAGTATATCACGTTATACGTTATATGGTAATGCTACATAACGTTATACGTTATAAGGTAATGCTACACGACGTTATACGTCATATGGTAACAGTATATAATGATATACATTATAACGTAATGCTACATAACATTATACGTTATATGGTAACAGTATATAACGTTATACGTTATAACGTAATGCTACATAACGTTATACGTTATATGGTAATTTTACATAACGTTATACGTTATATCGTAACAGTATATAACGATATATATTGTAACGTAATGCTACATAACGTTATACGATATAAGGTAATGCTACATAACGTCATACGTTATAAGGTAATGCTGCATGACGTTATACGTCATATGGTAACAGTATATAACGATATACATTCTAACGTAATGCTACATAACATTATACGTTATATGGTAACAGTATATAACGTTATACGTTATAACGGAATGCTACATAACCTTATACGTTATACGGTAATGCTACATAACGTTATACGCTATAACGTTACAGTATATCACGTTATACGTTATATGGTAATGCTACATAACGTTATACGTTATAAAGTAATGCTACATGACGTTATACGTCATATGGTAACAGTATTTAACGTTATACGTTATAACGTAATGCTACATAACTTCATACTATATAAGGTAATGCTACATAACGTTATACGTTATATGGTAATGCTACATAATGTTATACGTTATATGGTAACAGTATATAACGTTATACGTTATAGCGTAATGCTACATAACGTTAAACGTTATAAGGTAATAGTATATAACGTTATACGATATCAGGTAATGCTACATAACGTTATACGTTATATGGTAACAGTATATAACGTTATACGTTATAACATAATGGTACATAACGTTATACGTTATATGGTATCAGTATATAACGTTATACGTTATAACGTAATGCTACATGACGTTATACGTTATATGGTAATGCTACATAACTTTATACTTTATATGGTAACAGTATATAACGTTATACGTTATAACGTAATGCTACATAACTTTATACCATATAAGGTAATGCTACATAACGTTATACGTTATATGGTAATGCTACATAACGTTATACGATATAACGTAACAGTATATAACGTTATACGTTATAACGTAATGCTGCATAACTTTATACTATATAAGGTAATGCTACATAACGTTATACGTTATATGGTAATGCTACATAACGTTAAACGTTATAAGGTAATAGTATATAACGTTATACGATATAAGGTAATGCTAAATAACGTTATACGTTATAAGGTAATGCTACATGACGTTATACGTCATATGGTAACAGTATATAACGATATACATTATAACGTAATGCTACATAACATTATACGTTATATGGTAACAGTATATAACGTTGTACGTTATAACGTAGTGCTACATAACGTTATACGTTATATGGCAATGCTACATAACGTTATACGCTATAACGTTACAGTATATCACGTTATACGTTATATGGTAATGCTACATAACGTTATACGTTATAAGGTAATGCTACATAATGTTATACGTTATATGGTAACAGTATATAACGTTATACGTTATAGCGTAATGCTACATAACGTTAAACGTTATAAGGTAATAGTATATAACGTTATACGATATCAGGTAATGCTACATAACGTTATACGTTATATGGTAACAGTATATAACGTTATACGTTATAACATAATGGTACATAACGTTATACGTTATATGGTATCAGTATATAACGTTATACGTTATAACGTAATGCTACATGACGTTATACGTTATATGGTAATGCTACATAACTTTATACTTTATATGGTAACAGTATATAACGTTATACGTTATAACGTAATGCTACATATCTTTATACCATATAAGGTAATGCTACATAACGTTATACGTTATATGGTAATGCTACATAACGTTATACGATATAACGTAACAGTATATAACGTTATACGTTATAACGTAATGCTGCATAACTTTATACTATATAAGGTAATGCTACATAACGTTATACGTTATATGGTAATGCTACATAACGTTAAACGTTATAAGGTAATAGTATATAACGTTATACGATATAAGGTAATGCTAAATAACGTTATACGTTATAAGGTAATGCTACATGACGTTATACGTCATATGGTAACAGTATATAACGATATACATTATAACGTAATGCTACATAACATTATACGTTATATGGTAACAGTATATAACGTTGTACGTTATAACGTAGTGCTACATAACGTTATACGTTATATGGCAATGCTACATAACGTTATACGCTATAACGTTACAGTATATCACGTTATACGTTATATGGTAATGCTACATAACGTTATACGTTATAAGGTAATGCTACATGACGTTATACGTCATATGGTAACAGTATATAATGATATACATTATAACGTAATGCTACATAACATTATACGTTATATGGTAACAGTATATAACGTTATACGTTAAAACGTAATGCTACATAACGTTATACGTTATATGGTAATTTTACATAACGTTATACGTTATATCGTAACAGTATATAACGATATATATTGTAACGTAATGCTACATAACGTTATACGATATAAGGTAATGCTACATAACGTTATACGTTATATGGTAATGCTACATAACGTTATACGCTATAACGTTACAGTATATTACGTTATACGTTATATGGTAATGCTACATAACGTTATACGTTATAAGGTAATGCTACACGACGTTATACGTCATATGGTAACAGTATATAATGATATACATTATAACGTAATGCTACATAACATTATACGTTATATGGTAACAGTATATAACGTTATACGTTATAACGTAATGCTACATAACGTTATACGTTATATAGTAATTTTACATAACGTTATACGTTATATCGTAACAGTATATAACGATATATATTGTAACGTAATGCTACATAACGTTATACGATATAAGGTAATGCTACATAACGTCATACGTTATAAGGTAATGCTGCATGACGTTATACGTCATATGGTAACAGTATATAACGATATACATTCTAACGTAATGCTACATAACATTATACGTTATATGGTAACAGTATATAACGTTATACGTTATAACGGAATGCTACATAACCTTATACGTTATACGGTAATGCTACATAACGTTATACGCTATAACGTTACAGTATATCACGTTATACGTTATATGGTAATGCTACATAACGTTATACGTTATATGGTAATGCTACATAATGTTATACGTTATATGGTAACAGTATATAACGTTATACGTTATAGCGTAATGCTACATAACGTTAAACGTTATAAGGTAATAGTATATAACGTTATACGATATCAGGTAATGCTACATAACGTTATACGTTATATGGTGACAGTATATAACGTTATACGTTATAACATAATGGTACATAACGTTATACGTTATATGGTATCAGTATATAACGTTATACGTTATAACGTAATGCTACATGACGTTATACGTTATATGGTAATGCTACATAACTTTATACTTTATATGGTAACAGTATATAACGTTATACGTTATAACGTAATGCTACATAACTTTATACCATATAAGGTAATGCTACATAACGTTATACGTTATATGGTAATGCTACATAACGTTATACGATATAACGTAACAGTATATAACGTTATACGTTATAACGTAATGCTGCATAACTTTATACTATATAAGGTAATGCTACATAACGTTATACGTTATATGGTAATGCTACATAACGTTAAACGTTATAAGGTAATAGTATATAACGTTATACGATATAAGGTAATGCTAAATAACGTTATACGTTATAAGGTAATGCTACATGACGTTATACGTCATATGGTAACAGTATATAACGATATACATTATAACGTAATGCTACATAACATTATACGTTATATGGTAACAGTATATAACGTTGTACGTTATAACGTAGTGCTACATAACGTTATACGTTATATGGCAATGCTACATAACGTTATACGCTATAACGTTACAGTATATCACGTTATACGTTATATGGTAATGCTACATAACGTTATACGTTATAAGGTAATGCTACATGACGTTATACGTCATATGGTAACAGTATATAATGATATACATTATAACGTAATGCTACATAACATTATACGTTATATGGTAACAGTATATAACGTTATACGTTAAAACGTAATGCTACATAACGTTATACGTTATATGGTAATTTTACATAACGTTATACGTTATATCGTAACAGTATATAACGATATATATTGTAACGTAATGCTACATAACGTTATACGATATAAGGTAATGCTACATAACGTTATACGTTATAAGGTAATGCTACATGACGTTATACGTCATATGGTAACAGTATATAACGATATACATTCTAACGTAATGCTACATAACATTATACGTTGTATGGTAACAGTATATAACGTTATACGTTATAACGGAATGCTACATAACGTTATACGTTATATGGTAATGCTACATAACGTTATACGCTATAACGTTACAGTATATCACGTTATACGTTATATGGTAATGCTACATAACGTTAGACGTTATAAGGTAATGCTACATGACGTTATACGTCATATGGTAACAGTATATAATGATATACATTATAACGTAATGCTACATAACATTATACGTTATATGGTAACAGTATATAACGTTATACGTTATAACGTAATGCTACATAACGTTATACGTTGTATGGTAATTTTACATAACGTTATACGTTATATCGCAACAGTATATAACGATATATATTGTAACGTAATGCTACATAACGTTATACGATATAAGGTAATGCTACATAACGTTATACGTTATAAGGTAAAGCTACATGACGTTATACGTCATATGGTAACAGTATATAACGATATACTTTCTAACGTAATGCTACATAACATTATACGTTATATGGTAACAGTATATAACGTTATACGTTATAACGGAATGCTACATAACGTTATACGTTATATGGTAATGCTACATAACGTTATACGCTATAACGTTACAGTATATCACGTTATACGTTATATGGTAATGCTACATAACGTTATACGTTATAAAGTAATGCTACATGTCGCTATACGTCATATGGTAACAGTATGTAACGTTATACGTTATAACGTAATGCTACATAACTTCATACTATATAAGGTAATGCTACATAACGTTATACGTTATATGGTAATGCTACATAACGTTATACGATATATGGTAACAGTATATAACGTTATACGTTATAGCGTAATGCTACATAACGTTAAACGTTATAAGGTAATAGTATATAACGTTATACGATATAAGGTAATGCTACATAACGTTATACGTTATATGGTAACAGTATATAACGTTATACGTTATAACATAATGGTACATAACGTTATACGTTATATGGTAATGCTACATAACGTTATACGTTATAACGTTACAGTATATAACGTTATACGTTATATGGTAATGCTACATAACGTTATACGTTATATGGTATCAGTATATAACGTTATACGTTATAACGTAATGCTACATGACGTTATACGTTATATGGTAATGCTACATAACGTTATACTTTATATGGTAACAGTATATAACGTTATACGTTATAACGTAATGCTACATAACTTTATACTATATAAGTTATTGCTACATAACGTTATACGTTATATGGTAATGCTACATAACGTTATACGATATAACGTAACAGTATATAACGTTATACGTTATATGGCAATGCTACATAACGTTATACGTTACAAGGTAATGCTACATAACGTTATACGTTATATGGTAATGCCACATAACGTTATACGCTATAACGTTACAGTATATCACGTTATACGTTATATGGTAATGCTACATAACGTTATACGTTATAAAGTAATGCTACATGACGCTATACGTCATATGGTAACAGTATGTAACGTTATACGTTATAACGTAATGCTACATAACTTCATACTATATAAGGTAATGCTACATAACGTTATACGTTATATGGTAACAGTATATAACGTTATACGATATAACGTAACAGTATATAACGTTATACGTTATATGGCAACGCTACATAACGCTATACGTTATAAGGTAATGCTACATAACGTTATACGTTGTATGGTAATGCTACATAACGTTATACGTTATATCGTAACAGTATATAACGTTATACGTTATATGGTAATGCTACATAACGTTATACGTTATAACGTAACAGTATATAACGTTATACGTTATATGGTAATGCTACATAACGTTATACGTTATATGGTAACAGTATATAATGATATACATTATAACGTAATGCTTCATAACGTTATACGATATTAGGTAATGCTACATAACGTTATACGTTATATCGTAACAGTATATAACGTTATACGTTATATGGTAATGCTACATAACGTTATACGTTATAACGTAACAGTATATAACGTTATACGTTATATGGTAATGCTACATAACGTTATACGTTATATGGTAACAGTATATAACGATATATATTATAACGTAATGCTACATAACGTTATACGTTATATCGTAATGCTACATAACGTTATAAGCTATAACGTTACAGTATATCACGTTATACGTTATATGGTAATGCTACTTAACTTTATACGTTATAAGGTAATGATACATGGCGTTATACGTCATATGGTAACAGTATATAACGATATAAATTATAACGTAATGCTACATAATATTATACGTTATATGGTAACAGTATATATCGTTATACGTTATAACGGAATGCTACATAACGTTATACGTTATATCGTAATGCTACATAACGTTATAAGCTATAACCTTACAGTATATCACGTTATACGTTATATGGTAATGCTACATAACGTTATACGTTATAAAGTAATGCTACATGACGTTATACGTCATATGGTAACAGCATATAACGATATACATTATAACGTAATGCTACATAACGTTATACGTTATATGGTAACAGTATGTAACGTTATACGTTATAACGTAATGCTACATAACTTTATACTATATAAGGTAATGCTACATAACGTTATACGCTATATGGTAATGCTACATGACGTTATACGTTATATGGTAACAGTATATAACGTTATACGTTATAACGTAAGACTACATAACGTTATACGTTATATGGTAATGCTACATAACTTTATACGTTATATCGTTACAGTATATAACGTTATACGTTATATGGTAATGCTACATAACGTTATACGTTATAACGTAACAGTATATAACGTTATACGTTATATAGTAATGCTACATAACGTTATACGTTATAAGGTAATGCTACATAACGTTATACATTATAACGTAACAGTATATAACGTTATACGTTATATGGCAACGCTACATAACGCTATACGTTATAAGGTAATGCTACATAACGTTATACGTTATATGGTAATGCTACATAACGTTATACGTTATATCGTAACAGTATATAATGATATACATTATAACGTAATGCTACATAACGTTATACGATATTAGGTAATGCTACATAACGTTATACGTTATATCGTAACAGTATATAACGTTATACGTTATATGGTAATGCTACATAACGTTATACGTTATAACGTAACAGTATATAACGTTATACGTTATATGGTAATGCTACATAACGTTATACGTTATATGGTAACAGTATATAACGATATATATTATAACGTAATGCTACATAACGTTATACGTTATATCGTAATGCTACATAACGTTATAAGCTATAACGTTACAGTATATCACGTTATACGTTATATGGTAATGCTACTTAACTTTATACGTTATAAGGTAATGATACATGGCGTTATACGTCATATGGTAACAGTATATAACGATATAAATTATAACGTAATGCTACATAACTTTATACTATATAAGGTAATGCTACATAACGTTATACGCTATATGGTAATGCTACATAACGTTATACGTTATATGGTAACAGCATATAACGTTATACGTTATAACGTAAGACTACATAACGTTATACGTTATATGGTAATGCTACATAACTTTATACGTTATATCGTTACAGTATATAACGTTATACGTTATATGGTAATGCTACATAACGTTATACGTTATAACGTAACAGTATATAACGTTATACGTTATATAGTAATGCTACATAACGTTATACGTTATAAGGTAATGCTACATAACGTTATACATTATAACGTAACAGTATATAACGTTATACGTTATATTGTAATGACACATAACCGTATCAGTTATAAGGTAATGCTACATAACGTTATACGTTATAAGGTAATGCTACATAACGTTATACGTTATATGGTAACAGCATATAACGATATACATTATCACGTAATGCTACATAACGTTATACGTTATAGGGTAATAGTATATAACGTTATACGATGTAAGGTAATGCTACATAACGTTATACGTTATAACGTAACAGTACATAACATTATACGTTATATGGTAACAGTATATAACGTTATACGTTATAACGTAATGCTACATAACGTTAAACGTTATAAGGTAATAGTATATAACGTTATACGATATAAGGTAATGCTACATAATGTTATACGTCATATGGTAACAGTATATAACGATATACATTATAACGTAATGCTACATAACATTATACGTTATATGGTAACAGTATATAACGTTGTACGTTATCACGTAATGCTGCATAACTTTATACTATATATGGTAATGCTACATAACGTTATACGTTATATGGTAATGCTACATAACGTTAAACGTTATAAGGTAATAGTATATAACGTTATACGATATAAGGTAATGCTACATAATGTTATACGTCATATGGTAACAGTATATAACGATATACATTATAACGTAATGCTACATAGCATTATACGTTATATGGTAACAGCATATAACGTTATACGTTATAACGTAATGCTACATGACGTTATACGTCATATGGTAACAGTATATAACGATATACATTATAACGTAATGCTACATAACATTATACGTTATATGGTAACAGTATATAACGTTGTACGTTATAACGTAGTGCTACATAACGTTATACGTTATATGGCAATGCTACATAACGTTATACGCTATAACGTTACAGTATATCACGTTATACGTTATATGGTAATGCTACATAACGTTATCCGTTATAAGGTAATGCTACATGACGTTATACGTCATATGGTAACAGTATATAATGATATACATTATAACGTAATGCTACATAACATTATACGTTATATGGTAACAGTATATAACGTTATACGTTATAACGTAATGCTACATAACGTTATACGTTATATGGTAATTTTACATAACGTTATACGTTATATCGTAACAGTATATAACGATATATATTGTAACGTAATGCTACATAACGTTATACGATATAAGGTAATGCTACATAACGTTATACGTTATAAGGTAATGCTACATGACGTTATACGTCATATGGTAACAGTATATAACGATATACACTATAACGTAATGCTACATAACATTATACGTTATATGGTAACAGTATATAACGTTGTACGTTATAACGTAGTGCTACATAACGTTATACGTCATATGGCAATGCTACATAACGTTATACGCTATAACGTTACAGTATATCACGTTATACGTTATATGGTAATGCTACATAACGTTATACGTTATAACGTAACAGTATATAACGTTATACGATATAAGGTAATGCTACATAACGTTATACGTTATATGGTAACAGTATATAACGTTATACGTTATAACATAATGGTACATAACGTTATACGTTATATGGTAATGCTACATAACGTTATACGTTATAACGTTACAGTATATAACGTTATACGTTATATGGTAATGCTACATAACGTTATACGTTATATGGTATCAGTATATAACGTTATACGTTATAACGTAATGCTACATGACGTTATACGTTATATGGTAATGCTACATAACGTTATACTTTATATGGTAACAGTATATAACGTTATACGTTATAACGTAATGCTACATAACTTTATACTATATAAGTTATTGCTACATAACGTTATACGTTATATGGTAATGCTACATAACGTTATACGATATAACGTAACAGTATATAACGTTATACGTTATATGGCAATGCTACATAACGTTATACGTTACAAGGTAATGCTACATAACGTTATACGTTATATGGTAATGCCACATAACGTTATACGCTATAACGTTACAGTATATCACGTTATACGTTATATGGTAATGCTACATAACGTTATACGTTATAAAGTAATGCTACATGACGCTATACGTCATATGGTAACAGTATGTAACGTTATACGTTATAACGTAATGCTACATAACTTCATACTATATAAGGTAATGCTACATAACGTTATACGTTATATGGTAACAGTATATAACGTTATACGATATAACGTAACAGTATATAACGTTATACGTTATATGGCAACGCTACATAACGCTATACGTTATAAGGTAATGCTACATAACGTTATACGTTATATGGTAATGCTACATAACGTTATACGTTATATCGTAACAGTATATAACGTTATACGTTATATGGTAATGCTACATAACGTTATACGTTATAACGTAACAGTATATAACGTTATACGTTATATGGTAATGCTACATAACGTTATACGTTATATGGTAACAGTATATAATGATATACATTATAACGTAATGCTACATAACGTTATACGATATTAGGTAATGCTACATAACGTTATACGTTATATCGTAACAGTATATAACGTTATACGTTATATGGTAATGCTACATAACGTTATACGTTATAACGTAACAGTATATAACGTTATACGTTATATGGTAATGCTACATAACGTTATACGTTATATGGTAACAGTATATAACGATATATATTATAACGTAATGCTACATAACGTTATACGTTATATCGTAATGCTACATAACGTTATAAGCTATAACGTTACAGTATATCACGTTATACGTTATATGGTAATGCTACTTAACTTTATACGTTATAAGGTAATGATACATGGCGTTATACGTCATATGGTAACAGTATATAACGATATAAATTATAACGTAATGCTACATAATATTATACGTTATATGGTAACAGTATATATCGTTATACGTTATAACGGAATGCTACATAACGTTATACGTTATATCGTAATGCTACATAACGTTATAAGCTATAACCTTACAGTATATCACGTTATACGTTATATGGTAATGCTACATAACGTTATACGTTATAAAGTAATGCTACATGACGTTATACGTCATATGGTAACAGCATATAACGATATACATTATAACGTAATGCTACATAACGTTATACGTTATATGGTAACAGTATGTAACGTTATACGTTATAACGTAATGCTACATAACTTTATACTATATAAGGTAATGCTACATAACGTTATACGCTATATGGTAATGCTACATAACGTTATACGTTATATGGTAACAGTATATAACGTTATACGTTATAACGTAAGACTACATAACGTTATACGTTATATGGTAATGCTACATAACTTTATACGTTATATCGTTACAGTATATAACGTTATACGTTATATGGTAATGCTACATAACGTTATACGTTATAACGTAACAGTATATAACGTTATACGTTATATAGTAATGCTACATAACGTTATACGTTATAAGGTAATGCTACATAACGTTATACATTATAACGTAACAGTATATAACGTTATACGTTATATTGTAATGACACATAACCGTATCAGTTATAAGGTAATAGTATATAACGTTATACGATATAAGGTAATGCTACATAACGTTATACGTTATATGGTAACAGTATATAACGTTATACGATATAACGTAACAGTATATAACGTTGTACGTTATATGGCAACGCTACATAACGCTATACGTTATAAGGTAATGCTACATAACGTTATACGTTATATGGTAATGCTACATAACGTTATACGTTATATCGTAATGCTACATAACGTTATAAGCTATAACGTTACAGTATATCACGTTATACGTTATATGGTAATGCTACATAACGTTATACGTTATAAAGTAATGCTACATGACGTTATACGTCATATGGTAACAGCATATAACGATATACATTATAACGTAATGCTACATAACGTTATACGTTATATGGTAACAGTATGTAACGTTATACGTTATAACGTAATGCTACATAACTTTATACTATATAAGGTAATGCTACATAACGTTATACGCTATATGGTAATGCTACATAACGTTATACGTTATATGGTAACAGCATATAACGTTATACGTTATAACGTAAGACTACATAACGTTATGCGTTATATGGTAATGCTACATAACTTTATACGTTATATCGTTACAGTATATAACGTTATACGTTATATGGTAATGCTACATAACGTTATACGTTATAACGTAACAGTATATAACGTTATACGTTATATAGTAATGCTACATAACGTTATACGTTATAAGGTAATGCTACATAACGTTATACATTATAACGTAACAGTATATAACGTTATACGTTATATTGTAATGACACATAACCGTATCAGTTATAAGGTAATGCTACATAACGTTATACGTTATAAGGTAATGCTACATAACGTTATACGTTATATGGTAACAGCATATAACGATATACATTATCACGTAATGCTACATAACGTTATACGTTATAGGGTAATAGTATATAACGTTATACGATGTAAGGTAATGCTACATAACGTTATACGTTATAACGTAACAGTATATAACGTTATACGTTATATGGTAATGCTACATAACGTTATACGTTATATGGTAATAGCAAATAACGTTATACGTTATAACGTAATGCCTGATAACGTTATACCTTATAAGGTAATAGTACATAACGTTATACGATATAAGGTAATGCTACATAATGTTATACGTCATATGGTAACAGTATATAACGATATACATTATAACGTAATGCTACATAACATTATACGTTATATGGTAACAGTATATAACGTTATACGTTATAACGTAATGCTACATAACGTTAAACGTTATAAGGTAATAGTATATAACGTTATACGATATAAGGTAATGCTACATAATGTTATACGTCATATGGTAACAGTATATAACGATATACATTATAACGTAATGCTACATAACATTATACGTTATATGGTAACAGTATATAACGTTGTACGTTATAACGTAATGCTGCATAACTTTATACTATATAAGGTAATGCTACATAACGTTATACGTTATATGGTAATGCTACATAACGTTAAACGTTATAAGGTAATAGTATATAACGTTATACGATATAAGGTAATGCTACATAACGTTATACGTTATAAGGTAATGCTACATGACGTTATACGTCATATGGTAACAGTATATAACGATATACATTATAACGTAATGCTACATAACATTATACGTTATATGGTAACAGTATATAACGTTGTACGTTATAACGTAGTGCTACATAACGTTATACGTTATATGGCAATGCTACATAACGTTATGCGCTATAACGTTACAGTATATCACGTTATACGTTATATGGTAATGCTACATAACGTTATCCGTTATAAGGTAATGCTACATGACGTTATACGTCATATGGTAACAGTATATAATGATATACATTATAACGTAATGCTACATAACATTATACGTTATATGGTAACAGTATATAACGTTATACGTTATAACGTAATGCTACATAACGTTATACGTTATATGGTAATTTTACATAACGTTATACGTTATATCGTAACAGTATATAACGATATACATTCTAACGTAATGCTACATAACGTTATACGTTATATGGTAATGCTACATAACGTTAAACGTTATAAGGTAATAGTATATAACGTTATACGATATAAGGTAATGCTAAATAACGTTATACGTTATAAGGTAATGCTACATGACGTTATACGTCATATGGTAACAGTATATAACGATATACATTATAACGTAATGCTACATAACATTATACGTTATATGGTAACAGTATATAACGTTGTACGTTATAACGTAGTGCTACATAACGTTATCCGTTATAAGGTAATGCTACATGACGTTATACGTCATATGGTAACAGTATATAACGATATACATTCTAACGTAATGCTACATAACATTATACGTTATATGGTAACAGTATATAACGTTATACGTTATAACGGAATGCTACATAACGTTATACGTTATATGGTAATGCTACATAACGTTATACGATATAACGTTACAGTATATCGCGTTATACGTTATATGGTAATGCTACATAACGTTATACGTTATAAGGTAATGCTACATGACGTTATACGTCATATGGTAACAGTATATAATGATATACATTATAACGTAATGCTACATAACATTATACGTTATATGGTAACAGTATATAACGTTATACGTTATAACGTAATGCTACATAACGTTATACGTTATATGGTAATTTTACATAACGTTATACGTTATATCGTAACAGTATATAACGATATATATTGTAACGTAATGCTACATAACGTTATACGATATAAGGTAATGCTACATAACGTTATACGTTATAAGGTAATGCTACATGACGTTATACGTCATATGGTAACAGTATATAACGATATACATTCTAACGTAATGCTACATAACATTATACGTTATATGCTAACAGTATATAACGTTATACGTTATAACGGAATGCTACATAACGTTATACGTTATATGGTAATGTTACATAACGTTATACGCTATAACGTTACAGTATATCACGTTATACGTTATATGGTAATGCTACATAACATTATACGTTATAAAGTAATGCTACATGACGCTATACGTCATATGGTAACAGTATGTAACGTTATACGTTATAACGTAATGCTACATAACTTCATACTATATAAGGTAATGCTACATAACGTTATACGTTATATGGTAATGCTACATAACGTTATACGTTATATGGTAACAGTATATAACGTTATACGTTATAGCGTAATGCTACATAACGTTAAACGTTATAAGGTAATAGTATATAACGTTATACGATATAAGATAATGCTACATAACGTTATACGTTATATGGTAACAGTATATAACGTTATACGTTATAACAGAATGGTACATAACGTTATACGTTATATGGTAATGCTACATAACGTTATACGTTATAACGTTACAGTATATAACGTTATACGTTATATGGTAATGCTACATAACGTTATACGTTATATGGTAATGCTACATAACGTTATACGTTATATGGTATCAGTATATAACGTTATACGTTATAACGTAATGCTACATGACGTTATACGTTATATGGTAATGCTACATAACGTTATACTTTATATGGTAACAGTATATAACGTTATACGTTATAACGTAATGCTACATAACTTTATACTATATAAGGTATTGCTACATAACGTTATACGTTATATGGTAATGCTACATAACGTTATACGATATAACGTAACAGTATATAACGTTATACGTTATATGGCAATGCTACATAACGTTATACGTTATAAGGTAATGCTACATAACGTTATACGTTATATGGTAATGCTACATAACGTTATACGCTATAACGTTACAGTATATCACGTTATACGTTATATGGTAATGCTACATCACGTTATACGTTATAAAGTAATGCTACATGACGCTATACGTCATATGGTAACAGTATGTAACGTTATACGTTATAACGTAATGCTACATAACTTCATACTATATAAGGTAATGCTACATAACGTTATACGTTATATGGTAATGCTACATAACGTTATACGTTATATGGTAACAGTATATAACGTTATACGTTATAGCGTAATGCTACATAACGTTAAACGTTATAAGGTAATAGTATATAACGTTATACGATATAAGGTAATGCTACATAACGTTATACGTTATATGGTAACAGTATATAACGTTATACGATATAACGTAACAGTATATAACGTTATACGTTATATGGCAACGCTACATAACGCTATACGTTATAAGGTAATGCTACATAACGTTATACGTTATATGGTAATGCTACATAACGTTATACGTTATATCGTAACAGTATATAATGATATACATTATAACGTAATGCTACATAACGTTATACGATATTAGGTAATGCTACATAACGTTATACGTTATATCGTAACAGTATATAACGTTATACGTCATATGGTAATGCTACATAACGTTATACGTTATAACGTAACAGTATATAACGTTATACGTTATATGGTAATGCTACATAACGTTATACGTTATATGGTAACAGTATATAACGATATATATTATAACGTAATGCTACATAACGTTATAAGCTATAACGTTACAGTATATCACGTTATACGTTATATGGTAATGCTACTTAACTTTATACGTTATAAGGTAATGATACATGGCGTTATACGTCATATGGTAACAGTATATAACGATATAAATTATAACGTAATGCTACATAATATTATACGTTATATGGTAACAGTTTATATCGTTATACGTTATAACGGAATGCTACATAACGTTATACGTTATATCGTAATGCTACATAACGTTATAAGCTATAACGTTACAGTATATCACGTTATACGTTATATGGTAATGCTACATAACGTTATACGTTATAAAGTAATGCTACATGACGTTATACGTCATATGGTAACAGCATATAACGATATACATTATAACGTAATGCTACATAACGTTATACGTTATATGGTAACAGTATGTAACGTTATACGTTATAACGTAATGCTACATAACTTTATACTATATAAGGTAATGCTACATAACGTTATACGCTATATGGTAATGCTACATAACGTTATACGTTATATGGTAACAGTATATAACGTTATACGTTATAAAGTAAGACTACATAACGTTATACGTTATATGGTAATGCTACATAACTTTATACGTTATATCGTTACAGTATATAACGTTATACGTTATATGGTAATGCTACATAACGTTATACGTTATAACGTAACAGTATATAACGTTATACGTTATATAGTAATGCTACATAACGTTATACGTTATAAGGTAATGCTACATAACGTTATACATTATAACGTAACAGTATATAACGTTATACGTTATATTGTAATGACACATAACCGTATCAGTTATAAGGTAATGCTACATAACGTTATACGTTATAAGGTAATGCTACATAACGTTATACGTTATATGGTAACAGCATATAACGATATACATTATCACGTAATGCTACATAACGTTATACGTTATAGGGTAATAGTATATAACGTTATACGATGTAAGGTAATGCTACATAACGTTATACGTTATAACGTAACAGTATATAACGTTATACGTTATATGGTAATGCAACATAACGTTATACGTTATAACGTAACAGTATATAACGTTATACGTTATATGGTAATGCTACATAACGTTATAAGTTATATGGTAATAGCAAATAACGTTATACGTTATAACGTAATGCCTGATAACGTTATACCTTATAAGGTAATAGTAAATAACGTTATACGATATAAGGTAATGCTACATAATGTTATACGTCATATGGTAACAGTATATAACGATATACATTATAACGCAATGCTACATAACATTATACGTTATATGGTAACAGTGTATAACGTTATACGTTATAACGTAATGCTACATAACGTTAAACGTTATAAGGTAATAGTATATAACGTTATACGATATAAGGTAATGCTACATAATGTTATACGTCATATGGTAACAGTATATAACGATATACATTATAACGTAATGCTACATAACATTATACGTTATATGGTAATGCTACATAACGTTATACATTATAACGTAACAGTATATAACGTTATACGTTATATTGTAATGATACATAACCTTATACGTTATAAGGTAATGCTACATAACGTTATACGTTATATGGTAACAGTATATAACGTTATACGTAATAACGTAATGGTACCTAACGTTATACATTATATGGTAATACTACATAACGTTATACGTTATATGGTAACAGTATATAACGTTATACGTTATAACGTAATGCTACATAACGTTAAACGTTATAAGGTAATAGTATATAACGTTATACGATATAAGGTAATGCTACATAATGTTATACGTCATATGGTAACAGTATATAACGATATACATTATAACGTAATGCTACATAACATTATACGTTATATGGTAATGCTACATAACGTTATACATTATAACGTAACAGTATATAACGTTATACGTTATATTGTAATGATACATAACCTTATACGTTATAAGGTAATGCTACATAACGTTATACGTTATATGGTAACAGTATATAACGTTATACGTAATAACGTAATGGTACCTAACGTTATACATTATATGGTAATACTACATAACGTTATACGTTATATGGTAACAGTATATAACGATATACATTATAACGTAATGCTACATAACGTTATACGTTATAGGGTAATAGCAAATAACGTTATACGTTATAACGTAATGCCTGATAACGTTATACCTTATAAGGTAATAGTAAATAACGTTATACGTTATAACGTAATGCTACATAACGTTAAACGTTATAAGGTAATAGTATATAACGTTATACGATATAAGGTAATGCTACATAATGTTATACGTTATATGGTAACAGTATATAACGTTATACGTAATAACGTAATGGTACCTAACGTTATACATTATATGGTAATGCTACATAACGTTATACGTTATAACGTTACATTATATAACGTTATACGTTATATGGTAATGCTACATAACGTTATACGTTAGATGGTATCAGTATATAACGTTATACGTTATAACGTAATGCTACATAACTTTATACTATATAAGGTAATGCTACATAACGTTATACGTTATATGGTAATGCTACATAACGTTATACGTTATAAGGTAATGCTACATAACGTTATACATTATATGGTAATGCTACATAACGTTATACGTCATAAGGTAACAGTATATAACGTTATACGTTATATGGTAATGCTACATAACGTTATACGTTATAAGGTAATGCTACATAACGTTATACATTATATGGTAATGCTACATAACGTTATACTTCATATGGTAACAGTATATAACGTTATACGTTATAACGTAATGCTACATAACTTTATACTATATAAGGTAATGCTACATAACGTTATACGTTATATGGTAATGCTACATAACGTTATACGTTATAACGTAACAGTATATAACGTTATACGTCATATGGTAATGCTACATAACGTTATACGTTATAAGATAATGCTACACAACGTTATTCATTATATGGTTATGCTACATAACGTTATACGTTATATGGTAATGCTACATAACGTTATACGTTATAAGATAATGCTACATAACGTTATACATTATATGGTAATGCTACATAACGTTATACGTTATATGGTAACAGTATATAACGTTATACGTTATAAGGTAATGCTACATAACGTTATACGTATTATGGTAACAGTATATAACGATATACATTATAACGTAATGCTACATAACGTTATACGTTATATGGTAATGCTACATAACGTTATACGTTATAAGGTAACAGTATATATCGTTATACGTTATATGGTAATGCTACATAACGTTATACTATATAAGGTAATGCTACATAACGGTATACGTTATATGGTAATGCTACATAACGTTATACGTTATAACGTAACAGTATATAACGTTATACGTTATATGGTAATGCTACATAACGTTATACGTTATAAGGTAATGCTACATAACGTTATACGTTATAGCGTAACCATATATAAGGTTATACGTTATAACGTAATGCTACATAACGTTGTACGTTATAACGTAATAGTATATAACGTTATACGTTATAAGGTAATGCTACATAACGTTATACGTTATATGGTAACAGTATATAACGTTATACGTTATAACGTAATACTACAAAACGTTATACGTTATAAGGTAATAGTAAATAACGTTATACGTTATAACGTAAGAGCATCTAACGTTATACGTTATAACGTAATGTTACGTAACGTTATACGTTATAACGTAATAGTATATAACGTTATACGTTATAGCGTAATGCTACATAACGTTATACGTTATAGCGTAACCATATATAAGGTTATACGTTATAACGTAATGCTACATAACGTTGTACGTTATAACGTAATAGTATATAACGTTATACGTTATAAGGTAATGCTACATAACGTTATACATTATATTGTAATGCTACATAACGTTATACGTTATATGGTAATGCTACATAACGTTATACGTTATATGGTAACAGTATGTAACGTTATACGTTATATGGTAACAGTATATAACGTTATACGTTATAACGTAATGCTGCATAACGTTATACGTTATATGGTAATGCTACATAACGTTATACGCTATAACGTTACAGTATATCACGTTATACGTTATATGGTAATGCTACATAACGTTATATGTTATATGGTAACAGTATGTAACGTTATACGTTATAAAGTAACAGTATATAACGTTAAACGTTATATGGTAATGCTACATAACGTTATACGTTATAAGGTAATGCTACATAACGTTATACATTATAACGTAATAGTATATAACGTTATACGTTATATTGTAATGATACATAACCTTATACGTTATAAGGTAATGCTACATAACGTTATACGTTATAAGGTAATGCTACATAACGTTATACGTTATATGGTAACAGTATATAACGATATACAGTATAACGTAATGCTGCATAACGTTATACGTTATAGGGTAATAGCAAGTAACGTAATAAGTTATAACGTAATGCCAGATAACGTTATACCTTATAAGGTAATAGTAAATAACGTTATACGTTATAACGTAATGCTACATAACGTTAAATGTTATAAGGTAATAGTATATAACGTTATACGATATAAGGTAATGCTACATAACGTTATACGTTATATGGTAACAGTATATAACGTTATACGTTATAACGTAATGCTACATAACGTTATACGTTATATGGTAATGCTACATAACATTATACGTTATAACGTTACAGTACATAACGTTATACGTTATATGGTAATGCTGCATAACGTTATACGTTATAAGGTAATGCAACATAACGTTATACATTATAACGTAACAGTATATAACGTTATACGTTATATTGTAATGATACATAACGTTATACGTTATATGGTAACAGTATATAACGTTCTACGTTGTAACGTAATGCTACATACCTTTATACTATTTAAGGTAATGCTACATAACGTTATACGTTATATGGTAATGCTACATAACGTTATACGTTATATGGTAACAGTATATAACGTTATACGTTATAACGTAATGCTACATAACGTTATACGTTATAGGGTAATAGCAAACAACGTTATACGTTATAACGTAATGCCAGATAACGTTATACCTTATAAGGTAATAGTAAATAACGTTATACGTTATAACGTAATGCCACATATCGTTAAACGTTATAAGGTAATAGTATATAACGTTATACGATATAAGGTAATGCTACATAACGTTATACGTTATAACGTAACAGTATATAACGTTATACGTTATATGGTAATGCTACATAACGTTATGCGTTATAAGGTTATGCTACATGACGTTATACGTCATTTGGTAACAGTATATAACGATATACATTATAACGTAATGCTACATAACGTTATACGTTATATGGTAACAGTATATAACGATATACATTAGAATGTAATGCTACATAACGTTATACGTTATAGGGTAATAGCAAATAACGTTATACGTTATAACGTAATGCCAGATAACGTTATAGCTTATAAGGTAATAGTAAATAACGTTATACGTCATAACGTAATGCTACATAACAGTAAACGTTATAAGGTAATAGTATATAACGTTATACGATATAAGGTAATGCTACATAACGTTATACGTTATAAGGTAATGCTACGTGACGTTATACGTCATATGGTAACAGTATATAACGATATACATTATAACGTAATGCTACATAACATTATACGTTATATGGTAAGAGTATATAACGTTATGCGTTGTCACGTAATGCTACATATCTTTATACTATATAAGGTAATGCTACATAACGTTATACGTTATATGGTAATGCTACATAACGTTATACGTTATATGGTAACAGTATATAACGTTATACGTTATAACGTAATGCTACATAACGTTATACGTTATATGGTAATGCTACATAACGTTATACGTTATAACGTAATGCTACATAACGTTATACGTTATATGGTGATGCTACATAACGTTATACGTTATAAGGTAATGCAACATAACGTTATACATTATAACGTAACAGTATATAACGTTATACGTTATATTGTAATGATACATAACCTTATACGTTATAAGGTAATGCTACATAACGTTATACGTTATAAGGTAATGCTACATAACGTTATACGTTATATGGTAACGGTATATAACGATATACATTATAACGTAATGCTACATAACGTTATACGTTATAGGGTAATAGCAAATAACGTTATACGTTATAACGTAATGCCAGATAACGTTATACCTTATAAGGTAATAGTAGATAACGTTATACGTTATAACGTAATGCTACATATCGTTAAACGTTATAAGGTAATAGTATATAACGTTATACGATATAAGGTAATGCTACATAACGTTATACGTTATAAGGTAATGCTACATGACGTTATACGTCATATGGTAACAGTATATAACGATATACATTGTAACGTAATGCGACATAACATTATACGTTATATGGTAACAGTATATAACGTTATACGTTATAACGTAATGCTACATAACTTTATAGGTTATATGGTAATGCTACATAACGTTATACGCTATAACGTTACAGTATATCACGTTATACGTTATATGGTAATGCTACATAACGTTATACGTTATAAGGTAATGCTACATGACGTTATACGTCATATGGTAACAGTATATAACGATATACATTATAACGTAATGCTACATAACATTATACGTTATATGGTAACAGTATATAACGTTATACGTTGTAACGTAATGCTACATATCTCTATACTATATAAGGTAATGCTACATAACGTTATACGTTATTTGGTAATGCTACATAACGCTATACGTTATATGGTAACAGTATATAACGTTATACGTTATAACGTAATGCTACATAACGTTATACGTTATATGGTGATGCTACATAACGTTATAAGTTATAAGGTAATGCAACATAACGTTATACATTATAACGTAACAGTATATAACGTTATACGTTATATTGTAATGATACATAACTTTATACGTTATATGGTAATGCTACATAACGTTATACGCTATAACGTTACAGTATATCACGTTATACGTTATATGGTAATGCTACATAACGTTATACGTTATAAGGTAATGCTACATGACGTTATACGTCATATGGTAACAGTATATAACGATATACATTATAACGTAATGCTACATAACATTATACGTTATATGGTAAGAGTATATAACGTTATGCGTTGTAACGTAATGCTACATATCTTTATACTATATAAGGTAATGCTACATAACGTTATACGTTATATGGTAATGCTACATAACGTTATGCGTTATATGGTAACAGTATATAACGTTATACGTTATAACGTAATGCTACATAACGTTATACGTTATATGGTAATGCTACATAACGTTATACGTTATATGGTAACAGTATATAACGTTATACGTTATATGGTAATGCTACATAACGTTATACGTTATACCTTAACATTATATAACGTTATACGTTGTATGGTGATGCTACATAACGTTATACGTTATAAGGTAATGCAACATAACGTTATACATTATAACGTAACAGTATATAACGTTATACGTTATATTGTAATGATACATAACCTTATACGTTATAAGGTAATGCTACATAACGTTATACGTTATAAGGTAATGCTACATAACGTTATACGTTATATGGTAACGGTATATAACGATATACATTATAACGTAATGCTACATAACGTTATACGTTATAGGGTAATAGCAAATAACGTTATACGTTATAACGTAATGCCAGATAACGTTATACCTTATAAGGTAATAGTAGATAACGTTATACGTTATAACGTAATGCTACATATCGTTAAACGTTATAAGGTAATAGTATATAACGTTATACGATATAAGGTAATGCTACATAACGTTATACGTTATAAGGTAATGCTACATGACGTTATACGTCATATGGTAACAGTATATAACGATATACATTGTAACGTAATGCGACATAACATTATACGTTATATGGTAACAGTATATAACGTTATACGTTATAACGTAATGCTACATAACTTTATACGTTATATAGTAATGCTACATAACGTTATACGCTATAACGTTACAGTATATCACGTTATACGTTATATGGTAATGCTATATAACGTTATACGTTATAAGGTAATGCTACATGACGTTATACGTCATATGGTAACAGTATATAACGATATACATTATAACGTAATGCTACATAACATTATACGTTATATGGTAACAGTATATAACGTTATACGTTGTAACGTAATGCTACATATCTCTATACTATATAAGGTAATGCTACATAACGTTATACGTTATTTGGTAATGCTACATAACGCTATACGTTATATGGTAACAGTATATAACGTTATACGTTATAACGTAATGCTACATAACGTTATACGTTATAAGGTTATGCTACATAACGTTATACATTATATGGTAATGCTACATAACGTTATACGTTATAAGGTAATGCTACACAACGTTATACGTTATAAGGTAATGCTACATAACGTTATACGTTATATGGTAATAGTAAATAACGTTATACGTTATAACGTAATGCTACATATCGTTAAACGTTATATGGTAATAGTATATAACGTTATACGTTATAACGTAATGCTACATAACGTTATACGTTATATGGTAATGCTACATAACGTTATACGTTATATCGTAACAGTATATAACGTTATACGTTATATGGTAATGCTACATAACGTTATACGTTATACCTTAACATTATATAACGTTATACGTTATATGGTGATGCTACATAACGTTATACGTTATAAGGTAATGCAACATAACGTTATACATTATAACGTAACAGTATATAACGTTATACGTTATATTGTAATGATACATAACCTTATACGTTATAAGGTAATGCTACATAACGTTATACGTTATAAGGTAATGCTACATAACGTTATACGTTATATGGTGATGCTACATAACGTTATAAGTTATAAGGTAATGCAACATAACGTTATACATTATAACGTAACAGTATATAACGTTATACGTTATATTGTAATGATACATAACCTTATACGTTATAAGGTAATGCTACATAACGTTATACGTTATAAGGTAATGCTACATAACGTTATACGTTATATGGTAACAGTATATAACGATATACATTATAACGTAATGCTACATAACGTTATACGTTATAGGGTAATAGCAAATAACGTTATACGTTATAACGTAATGCCAGATAACGTTATATCTTATAAGGTAATAGTAAATAACGTTATACGTTATAACGTAATGCTACATATCGTTAAACGTTATAAGGTAATAGTATATAACGTTATACGATATAAGGTAATGCTACATAACGTTATACGTTATAACGTAACAGTATATAACGTTATACGTTATATGGTAATGCTACATAACGTTATACGTTATAAGGTTATGCTACATAACGTTATACATTATATGGTAATGCTACATAACGTTATACGTTATAAGGTAATGCTAAATGACGTTATACGTCATATGGTAACAGTATATAACGATATACATTATAACGTAATGCTACATAACATTATACGTTATATGGTAATAGTATATAACGTTATACGTTATAACGTAATGCTACATAACTTTATACGTTATATGGTAATGCTACATAACGTTATACGCTATAACATTACAGTATATCACGTTATACGTTATATGGTAATGCTACATAACGTTACACGTTATAAGGTAATGCTACATGACGTTATACGTCATATGGTAACAGTATATAACGATATACATTATAACGTAATGCTACATAACATTATACGTTATATGGTAACAGTATATAACGTTATACGTTGTAACGTAATGCTACATATCTTTATACTATATAAGGTAATGCTACATAACGTTATACGTTATATGGTAATGCTACATAACGTTATACGTTATATGGTAACCGTATATAACGTTATACGTTATAACGTAATGCTACATAACGTTATACGTTATATGGTAATGCTACATAACGTTATACGTTATATCGTAACAGTATATAACGTTATACGTTATATGGTAATGCTACATAACGTTATACGTTATAACATAACAGTATATAACGTTATACGTTATATGGTAATGCTACATAACGTTATACGTTATAAGGTAATGCAACATAACGTTATACATTATAACGTAACAGTATATAACGTTATACGTTATATTGTAATGATACATAACCTTATACGTTATAAGGTAATGCTACATAACGTTATACGTTATAAGGTAATGCTACATTACGCTATACGTTATATGGTAACAGTATACAACGATATACATTATAACGTAATGCTACATAACGTTATACGTTATAGGGTAATAGCAAATAACGTTATACGTCATAACGTAATGCCAGATAACGTTATACCTTATAAGGTAATAGTAAATAACGTTATACGTTATAACGTAATGCTACATATCGTGAAACGTTATAAGGTAATAGTATATAACGTTATACGATATAAGGTAATGCTACATAACGTTATACGTTATAACGTAACAGTATATAACGTTATACGTTATAACGTAACAGTATATAACGTTATACGTTATATGGTAATGCTACATAACGTTATACGTTATAACGTAACAGTATATAACGTTATACGTTATATGGTAATGCTACATAACGTTATACGTTATAAGGTTATGCTACATAACGTTATACATTATATGGTAATGCTACATAACGTTATACGTTATATGGTAACAGTATATGACGTTATACGTTATAACGTAATGCTACATAACGTTATCCGTTATATGGTAATGCTACATAACGTTATACGTTATAAGGTTATGCTACATAACGTTATACATTATATGGTAATGCTACATAACGTTATACATTATAAGGTAATGCTAAATGACGTTATACGTCATATGGTAACAGTATATAACGATATACATTATAACGTAATGCTACATAACATTATACGTTATATGGTAATAGTATATAACGTTATACGTTATAACGTATTGCTACATAACTTTATACGTTATATGGTAATGCTACATAACGTTATACGCTATAACGTTACAGTATATCACGTTATACGTTATACGGTAATGCTACATAACGTTATACGTTATAAGGTAATGCTACATGACGTTATACGTCATATGGTAACAGTATATAACGATATACATTATAACGTAATGATACATAACGTTATACGTTATATTGTAATGATACATAACCTTATGCGTTATAAGGTAATACTACATAACGATATACATTATAACGTAATGCTACATAACGTTATACGTTATAGGGTAATAGCAAATAACGTTATACGTCATAACGTAATGCCAGATAACGTTATACCTTATAAGGTAATAGTAAATAACGTTATACGTTGTAACGTAATGCTACATATCGTGAAACGTTATAAGGTAATAGTATATAACGTTATACGATATAAGGTAATGCTACATAACGTTATACGTTATAACGTAACAGTATATAACGTTATACGTTATAACGTAACAGTATATAACGTTATACGTTATATGGTAATGCTACATAACGTTATACGTTATAACGTAACAGTATATAACGTTATACGTTATATGGTAATGCTACATAACGTTATACGTTATAAGGTTATGCTACATAACGTTATACATTATATGGTAATGCTACATAACGTTATACGTTATATGGTAACAGTATATGACGTTATACGTTATAACGTAATGCTACATAACGTTATCCGTTATATGGTAATGCTACATAACGTTATACGTTATAAGGTTATGCTACATAACGTTATACATTATATGGTAATGCTACATAACGTTATACATTATAAGGTAATGCTAAATGACGTTATACGTCATATGGTAACAGTATATAACGATATACATTATAACGTAATGCTACATAACATTATACGTTATATGGTAATAGTATATAACGTTATACGTTATAACGTAATGCTACATAACTTTATACGTTATATGGTAATGCTACATAACGTTATACGCTATAACGTTACAGTATATCACGTTATACGTTATACGGTAATGCTACATAACGTTATACGTTATAAGGTAATGCTACATGACGTTATACGTCATATGGTAACAGTATATAACGATATACATTATAACGTAATGATACATAACGTTATACGTTATATTGTAATGATACATAACCTTATACGTTATAAGGTAATACTACATAACGATATACATTATAACGTAATGCTACATAACGTTATACGTTATAGGGTAATATCAAATAACGTTATACGTTATAACGTAATGCCAGATAACGTTATACCTTATAAAGTAATAGTAAATAACGTTATACGTTATAACGTAATGCTACATATCGTTAAACGTTATAAGGTAATAGTATATAACGTTATACGATATAAGGTAATGCTACATAACGTTATACGTTATAGCGTAACAGTATATAACGTTATACGTTATATGGTAATGCTACATAACGTTGTACGTTATAAGGTTATGCTACATAACGTTATACATTATATGGTAATTCTACATAACGTTATACGTTATATGGTAACAGTATATGACGTTATACGTTATAAGGTAATGCTACATAACGTTATACGTTATAGCGTAACAGTATATAACGTTATACGTTATATGGTAATGCTACATAACCTTATACGTTATAAGGTAATGCTACATAACGTTATACGTTATAAGGTAATGCTACATAACGTTATACGTTATATGGTAACAGTATATAACGATATACATTATAACGTAATGCTACATAACGTTATACGTTATAGGGTAATATCAAATAACGTTATACGTTATAACGTAATACCAGATAACGTTATACCTTATAAGGTAATAGTAAATAACGTTATACGTTATAACGTAATGCTACATAACTGTAAACGTTATAAGGTAATAGTATATAACGTTATACGATATAAGGTAATGCTACATAACGTTATACGTTATAAGGTAATGCTACATGACGTTATACGTCATATGGTAACAGTATATAACGATATACATTATAACGTAATGCGACATAACATTATACGTTATATGGTAACAGTATATAACGTTATACGTTATAACGTAATGCTACTTAACTTTATACGTTATATGGTAATGCTACATAATGTTATACGCTATAACGTTACAGTATATCACGTTATACGTTATATGGTAATGTTACATAACGTTATACGTTATAAGGTAATACTACATGACGTTATACGTCATATGGTAAAAGTATATAACGATATACATTATAACGTAATGCTACATAACATTATACGTCATATGGTAACAGTATATAACGATATACATTATAACGTAATGCGACATAACATTATACGTTATATGGTAACAGTATATAACGTTATACGTTATATTGTAATTATACAGAACCTTATACGTTATAAGGTAATACTATATAACGATATACATTATAACGTAATGCTACATAACGTTATACGTTATAGGGTAATAGCAAATAACGTTATACGTTATAACGTAATGCCAGATAACGTTATACCTTATAAGGTAATAGTAAATAACGTTATACGTTATAACGTAATGCTACATATCGTTAAACGTTATAAGGTAATAGTATATAACGTTATACGATATAAGGTAATGCTACATAACGTTATACGTTATAACGTAACAGTATATAACGTTATACGTTATATGGTAATGCTACATAACGTTATACGTTATAAGGTTATGCTACATAACGTTATACATTATATGGTAATTCTACATAACGTTATACGTTATATGGTAACAGTATATAACGATATACATTATAACGTAATGCTACATAACGTTTTAGGTTATGGGGTAATAGCAAATAACGTTATACGTTATAACGTAATGCCAGATAACGTTATACCTTATAAGGTAATAGTAAATAACGTTATACGTTATAACGTAATGCTACGTAACTTTATACGTTATATGGTAATGCTACATAACGTTATACGCTATAACGTTACAGTATATCACGTTATACGTTATATGGTAATGCTACATAGCGTTATACGTTATAAGGTAATGCTACATGACGTTATACATTATAACGTAACAGTATATAACGTTATACGTTATATTGTAATGATACATAACCTTATACGTTATAAGGTAATGCTACATAACGTTATACGTTATAAGGTAATGCTACATAACGTTATACGTTACAACGTAACAGTATATAACGTTATACGTTATATGGTAATGCTACATAACGTTATACGTTATAAGGTATAGCTACACAACGTTATACGTTATGGGGTAATAGCAAATAACGTTATACGTTATAACGTAATGCCAGATAACGTTATACCTTATAAGGTAATAGTAAATAACGTTATACGTTATAACGTAATGCTACATAACAGTAAACGTTATAAGGTAATAGTATATAACGTTATACGATATAAGGTAATGCTACATAACGTTATACGTTATAAGGTAATGCTACATGACGTTATACGCCATATGGTAACAGTATATAACGATATACATTATAACGTAATGCTACATAACATTATACGTTATATGGTAACAGTATATAACGTTATACGTTATAACGTAATGCTACATATCTTTATACTATATAAGGTAATGCTACATAGCGTTATACGTTATATGGTAATGCTACATAACGTTATACGTTATATGGTAACAGTATATAACGTTATACGTTATAACGTAATGCTACATAACGTTATACGTTATATCGTAACAGTATATAACGTTATACGTTATATGGTAATGCTACATAACGTTATACGTTATAAGGTAATGCTACATAACGTTATACATTATAACGTAACAGTATATAACGTTATACGTTATATTGTAATGATACATAACCTTATACGTTATAAGGTAATGCTGCATAAACGTTATACGCTATAAGGTAATGCTACATAACGTTATACGTTATATCGTAACAGTATATAACGTTATACGTTATATGGTAATGCTACATAACGTTATACGTTATAACGTAACAGTATATAACGTTATACGTTATATGGTAATGCTACATAACGTTATACGTTATAAGGAAATGCAACATAACGTTATACATTATAACGTAACAGTATATAACGTTAAACGTTATATTGTAATGATACATAACCTTATACGTTATAAGGTAATGCTACATAACGTTATACGTTATAAGGTAATGCTACATAACGTTATACGTTATATGGTAACAGTATATAACGATATACATTATAACGTAATGCTACATAACGTTTTAGGTTATGGGGTAATAGCAAATAACGTTATACGTTATAACGTAATGCCAGATAACGTTATACCTTATAAGGTAATAGTAAATAACGTTATACGTTATAACGTAATGCTACATAACTTTATACGTTATAAGGTAATGCTACATAACGTTATACGTTACAACGTAACAGTATATAACGTTATACGTTATATGGTAATGCTACATAACGTTATACGTTATAAGGTAATGCTACATAACGTTATACATTATAACGTAACAGTATATAACGTTATACGTTATAAGGTAATGCTACATGACGTTATACGTCATATGGTAACAGTATATAACGATATACATTATAACGTAATGCTACATAACATTATACGTTATATGGTAACAGTATATAACGTTATACGTTATAACGTAATGCTACATATCTTTATACTATATAAGGTAATGCTACATAGCGTTATACGTTATATGGTAATGCTACATAACGTTATACGTTATATGGTAACAGTATATAACGTTATACGTTATAACGTAATGCTACATAACGTTATCCGTTATATGGTAATGCTACATAACGTTATACGTTATAAGGTAATGCTACATAACGTTATACGTTATATGGTAACAGTATATAACGATATACATTATATGGTAATGCTACATAACGTTATACGTTATAAGGTAATGCTACATAACGTTATACATTATAACGTAACAGTATATAACGTTATACGTTATAAGGTAATGCTACATGACGTTATACGTCATATGGCAACAGTATATAACGATATACATTATAACGTAATGCTACATAACGTTATACGTTATATCGTAACAGTATATAACGTTATACGTTATATGGTAATGCTACATAACGTTATACGTTATAAGGTAATGCTACATAACGTTATACATTATAACGTAACAGTATATAACGTTATACGTTATATTGTAATGATACATAACCTTATACGTTATAAGGTAATGCTGCATAACGTTATACGCTATAAGGTAATGCTACATAACGTTATACGTTATATCGTAACAGTATATAACGTTATACGTTATATGGTAATGCTACATAACGTTATACGTTATAACGTAACAGTATATAACGTTATACGTTATATGGTAATGCTACATAACGTTATACGTTATAAGGAAATGCAACATAACGTTATACATTATAACGTAACAGTATATAACGTTAAACGTTATATGGTAATGCTACATAACGTTATACGTTATAAGGTATAGCTACACAACGTTATACGTTATGGGGTAATAGCAAATAACGTTATACGTTATAACGTAATGCCAGATAACGTTATACCTTATAAGGTAATAGTAAATAACGTTATACGTTATAACGTAATGCTACATATCGTGAAACGTTATAAGGTAATAGTATATAACGTTATACGATATAAGGTAATGCTACATAACGTTATACGTTATAACGTAACAGTATATAACGTTATACGTTATAACGTAACAGTATATAACGTTATACGTTATATGGTAATGCTACATAACGTTATACGTTATAACGTAACAGTATATAACGTTATACGTTATATGGTAATGCTACATAACGTTATACGTTATAAGGTTATGCTACATAACGTTATACATTATATGGTAATGCTACATAACGTTATACGTTATATGGTAACAGTATATGACGTTATACGTTATAACGTAATGCTACATAACGTTATCCGTTATATGGTAATGCTACGTAACGTTATACGTTATAAGGTTATGCCACATAACGTTATACATTATATGGTAATGCTACATAACGTTATACGTTATAAGGTAATGCTAAATGACGTTATACGTCATATGGTAACAGTATATAACGATATACATTATAACGTAATGCTACATAACATTATACGTTATATGGTAATAGTATATAACGTTATACGTTATAACGTAATGCTACATAACTTTATACGTTATATGGTAATGCTACATAACGTTATACGCTATAACGTTACAGTATATCACGTTATACGTTATACGGTAATGCTACATAACGTTATACGTTATAAGGTAATGCTACATGACGTTATACGTCATATGGTAACAGTATATAACGATATACATTATAACGTAATGATACATAACGTTATACGTTATATTGTAATGATACATAACCTTATACGTTATAAGGTAATACTACATAACGATATACATTATAACGTAATGCTACATAACGTTATACGTTATAGGGTAATATCAAATAACGTTATACGTTATAACGTAATGCCAGATAACGTTATACCTTATAAGGTAATAGTAAATAACGTTATACGTTATAACGTAATGCTACATATCGTTAAACGTTATAAGGTAATAGTATATAACGTTATACGATATAAGGTAATGCTACATAACGTTATACGTTATAGCGTAACAGTATATAACGTTATACGTTATATGGTAATGCTACATAACGTTGTACGTTATAAGGTTATGCTACATAACGTTATACATTATATGGTAATTCTACATAACGTTATACGTTATATGGTAACAGTATATGACGTTATACGTTATAAGGTAATGCTACATAACGTTATACATTATAACGTAACAGTATATAACGTTATACGTTATATTGTAATGATACATAACCTTATACGTTATAAGGTAATGCTGCATAACGTTATACGCTATAAGGTAATGCTACATAACGTTATACGTTATATCGTAACAGTATATAACGTTATACGTTATATGGTAATGCTACATAACGTTATACGTTATAACGTAACAGTATATAACGTTATACGTTATATGGTAATGCTACATAACGTTATACGTTATAAGGAAATGCAACATAACGTTATACATTATAACGTAACAGTATATAACGTTAAACGTTATATTGTAATGATACATAACCTTATACGTTATAAGGTAATGCTACATAACCTTATACGTTATAAGGTAATGCTACATAACGTTATACGTTATATGGTAACAGTATATAACGATATACATTATAACGTAATGCTACATAACGTTATACGTTATAGGGTAATAGCAAATAACGTTATACGTTATAACGTAATACCAGATAACGTTATACCTTATAAGGTAATAGTAAATAACGTTATACGTTATAACGTAATGCTACATAACTGTAAACGTTATAAGGTAATAGTATATAACGTTATACGATATAAGGTAATGCTACATAACGTTATACGTTATAAGGTAATGCTACATGACGTTATACGTCATATGGTAACAGTATATAACGATATACATTATAACGTAATGCGACATAACATTATACGTTATATGGTAACAGTATATAACGTTATACGTTATAACGTAATGCTACTTAACTTTATACGTTATATGGTAATGCTACATAATGTTATACGCTATAACGTTACAGTATATCACGTTATACGTTATATGGTAATGTTACATAACGTTATACGTTATAAGGTAATACTACATGACGTTATACGTCATATGGTAAAAGTATATAACGATATACATTATAACGTAATGCTACATAACATTATACGTCATATGGTAACAGTATATAACGATATACATTATAACGTAATGCGACATAACATTATACGTTATATGGTAACAGTATATAACGTTATACGTTATATTGTAATTATACAGAACCTTATACGTTATAAGGTAATACTACATAACGATATACATTATAACGTAATGCTACATAACGTTATACGTTATAGGGTAATAGCAAATAACGTTATACGTTATAACGTAATGCCAGAGAACGTTATACCTTATAAGGTAATAGTAAATAACGTTATACGTTATAACGTAATGCTACATATCGTTGAACGTTATAAGGTAATAGTATATAACGTTATACGATATAAGGTAATGCTACATAACGTTATACGTTATAACGTAACAGTATATAACGTTATACGTTATATGGTAATGCTACATAACGTTATACGTTATAAGGTTATGCTACATAACGTTATACATTATATGGTAATTCTACATAACGTTATACGTTATATGGTAACAGTATATAACGATATACATTATAACGTAATGCTACATAACGTTTTAGGTTATGGGGTAATAGCAAATAACGTTATACGTTATAACGTAATGCCAGATAACGTTATACCTTATAAGGTAATAGTAAATAACGTTATACGTTATAACGTAATGCTACATAACAGTAAACGTTATAAGGTAATAGTATATAACGTTATACGATATAAGGTAATGCTACATAACGTTATACGTTATAAGGTAATGCTACATGACGTTATACGTCATATGGTAACAGTATATAACGATATACATTATAACGTAATGCCACATAACATTATACGTTATATGGTAACAGTATACAACGTTATACGTTATAACGTAATGCTACATAACTTTATACGTTATATGGTAATGCTACATAACGTTATACGCTATAACGTTACAGTATATCACGTTATACGTTATATGGTAATGCTACATAGCGTTATACGTTATAAGGTAATGCTACATGACGTTATACATTATAACGTAACAGTATATAACGTTATACGTTATATTGTAATGATACATAACCTTATACGTTATAAGGTAATGCTACATAACGTTATACGTTATAAGGTAATGCTACATAACGTTATACGTTACAACGTAACAGTATATAACGTTATACGTTATATGGTAATGCTACATAACGTTATACGTTATAAGGTATAGCTACACAACGTTATACGTTATGGGGTAATAGCAAATAACGTTATACGTTATAACGTAATGCCAGATAACGTTATACCTTATAAGGTAATAGTAAATAACGTTATACGTTATAACGTAATGCTACATAACAGTAAACGTTATAAGGTAATAGTATATAACGTTATACGATATAAGGTAATGCTACATAACGTTATACGTTATAAGGTAATGCTACATGACGTTATACGTCATATGGTAACAGTATATAACGATATACATTATAACGTAATGCTACATAACATTATACGTTATATGGTAACAGTATATAACGTTATACGTTATAACGTAATGCTACATATCTTTATACTATATAAGGTAATGCTACATAGCGTTATACGTTATATGGTAATGCTACATAACGTTATACGTTATATGGTAACAGTATATAACGTTATACGTTATAACGTAATGCTACATAACGTTATACGTTATATCGTAACAGTATATAACGTTATACGTTATATGGTAATGCTACATAACGTTATACGTTATAAGGTAATGCTACATAACGTTATACATTATAACGTAACAGTATATAACGTTATACGTTATATTGTAATGATACATAACCTTATACGTTATAAGGTAATGCTGCATAACGTTATACGCTATAAGGTAATGCTACATAACGTTATACGTTATATCGTAACAGTATATAACGTTATACGTTATATGGTAATGCTACATAACGTTATACGTTATAACGTAACAGTATATAACGTTATACGTTATATGGTAATGCTACATAACGATATACGTTATAAGGAAATGCAACATAACGTTATACATTATAACGTAACAGTATATAACGTTAAACGTTATATTGTAATGATACATAACCTTATACGTTATAAGGTAATGCTACATAACGTTATACGTTATAAGGTAATGCTACATAACGTTATACGTTATATGGTAACAGTATATAACGATATACATTATATGGTAATGCTACATAACGTTATACGTTATAAGGTAATGCTACATAACGTTATACATTATAACGTAACAGTATATAACGTTATACGTTATATTGTAATGATACATAACCTTATACGTTATAAGGTAATGCTGCATAACGTTATACGCTATAAGGTAATGCTACTTAACGTTATACATTATAACGTAACAGTATATAACGTTAAACGTTATATTGTAATGATACATAACCTTATACGTTATAAGGTAATGCTACATAACGTTATACGATATAAGGTAATGCTACATAACGTTATACGTTATAAGGTAATGCTACATGACGTTATACGTCATATGGTAACAGTATATAACGATATACATTATAACGTAATGCGACATAACATTATACGTTATATGGTAACAGTATATAACGTTATACGTTATAACGTAATGCTACTTAACTTTATACGTTATATGGTAATGCTACATAATGTTATACGCTATAACGTTACAGTATATCACGTTATACGTTATATGGTAATGTTACATAACGTTATACGTTATAAGGTAATACTACATGACGTTATACGTCATATGGTAAAAGTATATAACGATATACATTATAACGTAATGCTACATAACATTATACGTCATATGGTAACAGTATATAACGATATACATTTTAACGTAATGCGACATAACATTATACGTTATATGGTAACAGTATATAACGTTATACGTTATATTGTAATTATACAGAACCTTATACGTTATAAGGTAATACTACATAACGATATACATTATAACGTAATGCTACATAACGTTATACGTTATAGGGTAATAGCAAATAACGTTATACGTTATAACGTAATGCCAGATAACGTTATACCTTATAAGGTAATAGTAAATAACGTTATACGTTATAACGTAGTGCTACATATCGTTAAACGTTATAAGGTTATGCTACATAACGTTATACATTATATGGTAATTCTACATAACGTTATACGTTATATGGTAACAGTATATAACGATATACATTATAACGTAATGCTACATAACGTTATACGTTATGGGGTAATAGCAAATAACGTTATACGTTATAACGTAATGCCAGATAACGTTATACCTTATAAGGTAATAGTAAATAACGTTATACGTTATAACGTAATGCTACATAACAGGAAACGTTATAAGGTAATAGTATATAACGTTATACGATATAAGGTAATGCTACACAACGTTATACGTTACAAGGTAATGCTACATGACGTTATACGTCATATGGTAACAGTATATAACGGTATACATTATAACGTAATGCGACATAACATTATACGTTATATGGTAACAGTATATAACGTTATACGTTATAACGTAATGCTACATAACTATACGTTATATGGAAATGCTACATAACGTTATACGCTATAACGTTACAGTATATCACGTTATACGTTATATGGTAATGCTACATAACGTTATACGTTATAAGCTAATGCTACATGACGTTATACGTCATATGGTAACAGTATATAACGATATACATTATAACGTAATGCTACATAACATTATACGTTATATGGTAACAGTATATAACGTTATACGTTGTAACGTAATGCTACATATCTTTATACTATATAAGGTAATGCTACATAACGTTATACGTTATATGGTAATGCTACATAACGTTATACATTATATGGGAATGCTACATAACGTTATACTTTATATGGTAACCGTATGTAACGTTATACGTTATAACGTAATGCTACATAACTTTATACTATATAAGGTAATGCTACATAACGTTATTCGTTATATGGTAATGCTACATAACGTTATAATTTATAACGTAACAGTATATAACGTTATACGTTATATGGTAATGCTACATAACGTTATACGTTGTAAGGTAATGCTACATAACGTTATACATTATATGGTAATGCTACATAATGTTATACGTTATATGGTAACAGTATATAACGTTATACGTTAAAACGAAATGCTACGTAACGTTATACGTTATATGGTAATGCTGCATAACGTTATACGTTAAAACGTAATAGTATATAACGTTATACGTTATATGGTAATGCTACATAACGTTATACGTTATATGGTAATGCTACATAACGTTATACGTTATAACGTAATAGTATATAACGTTATACGTTATAGTGTAATGCTACATAACGTTATACGTTATATGGTAACAGTATATAACGTTATACGTTATATGGTAATGCTACATAACGATATTCGTTATATGGTAATGCTACATAACGTTATAAGTTATATGGTAATGCTACATAACGTTATACGTTATATGGTAATGCTACATAACGTTATACTTTATATGGTAATGCTACATAACGTTATACGTTATATGGTAATGCTACATAACGTTATACGTTATATGCTAATGCTACATATCGTTATACGTTATATGGTAATGCTACATAACGTCATACATTATATGGTAATGCTACATAACGTTATACGTTATATGGTAATGCTACATAACGTTATACGTTATAAGGTAATAGTAAATAACGTTACACGTTATATGGTAATGCTACATAACGTTATACGTTATATGGTAATGGTACATAACGTTATACGTTATATGGTAATGCTACATAACGTTATACGTTATATGGTAACAGTATATAACGTTATACGTTATATGGTAATGCTACATAACGTTATACGTTATATGGTAATGCTACATAACGTTATACATTATATGGTAATGCTACATAACGTTATACGTTATATGGTAACAGTTTACAACGTTATACGTTATAAGGTAATAGTAATTAACGTTACACGTTATCTGGTAATGCTACATAACGTTATACGTTATATGGTAATGCTACATAACGTTATACGTTATATGGTAATGCTACATAACGTTATACGTTATATGGTAATGCTACATAACGTTATACATTATATGGTAATGCTACATAACGTTATACGTTATATGGTAACAGTATACAACGTTATACGTTATAAGGTAATAGTAAATAACGTTACACGTTATATGGTAATGCTACATAACGTTATACGTTATATGGTAATGCTACATAACGTTATACGTTATATGGTAACAGTATATAACGTTATACATTATATGGTAATGCTACATAACGTTATACGTTATATGGTAATGCTACATAACGTTATACGTTATATGGTAATAGTACATAACGTTATACGTTATATGGTAACAGTATATACCGTTATACGTTATATGGTAATGCTACATAACGATATACGTTATATGGTAATGCTACATAACGTTATAAGTTATATGGTAATGCTACATAACGTTATACGTTATATGGTAATGCTACATAACGTTATACGTTATAAGGTAATGCTACATAACGTTATACGTTATATGGTAATGCTACATAACGTTATACGTTATATGGTAACAGTATATAACGTTATACGTTATAACGTAATGTTACATAACGTTATACGTTATATGGTAATGCTACATAACGTTATACGTTATATGGTAATGCTACATAACGTTATACATTATATGGTAATGCTACATAACGTTATACGTTATATGGTAACAGTATACAACGTTATACGTTATAAGGTAATGTTACATAACGTTATACGTTATATGGTAATGCTACATAACGTTATACGTTATATGGTAATGCTACATAACGTTATACATTATATGGTAATGCTACATAACGTTATACGTTATATGGTAACAGTATACAACGTTATACGTTATAACGTAATAGTAAATAACGTTACTCGTTATGTGGTAATGCTACATAACGTTATACATTATATGGTAATGCTACATAACGTTATACGTTATATGGTAATGCTACATAACGTTATACGTTATATGGTAATAGTACATAACGTTATACGTTATATGGTAACAGTATATAACGTTATACGTTATATGGTAATGCTACATAACGATATACGTTATATGGTAATGCTACATAACGTTATAAGTTATATGGTAATGCTACATAACGTTATACGTTATATGGTAATGCTACATAACGTTATACTTTATATGGTAATGCTACATAACGTTATACGTTATATGGTAATGCTACATAACGTTATACGTTATATGCTAATGCTACATATCGTTATACGTTATATGGTAATGCTACATAACGTCATACATTATATGGTAATGCTACATAACGTTATACGTTATATGGTAATGCTACATAACGTTATACGTTATAAGGTAATAGTAAATAACGTTACACGTTATATGGTAATGCTACATAACGTTATACGTTATATGGTAATGGTACATAACGTTATACGTTATATGGTAATGCTACATAACGTTATACGTTATATGGTAACAGTATATAACGTTATACGTTATATGGTAATGCTACATAACGTTATACGTTATAAGGTAATGCTACATAACGTTATACGTTATATGGTAATGCTACATAACGTTATACGTTATATGGTAACAGTATATAACGTTATACGTTATAACGTAATGTTACATAACGTTATACGTTCTATGGTAATGCTACATAACGTTATACGTTATATGGTAATGCTACATAACGTTATACATTATATGGTAAAGCTACATAACGTGATACGTTATATGGTAACAGTATACAACGTTATACGTTATAAGGTAATCGTAAATAACGTTACACGTTATGTGGTAATGCTACATAACGTTATACGTTATATGGTAATGCTACATAACGTTATACGTTATATGGTAACAGTATATAACGTTATACGTTATATGGTAATGCTACATAACGTTATACGTTATATGGTAATGCTACATAACGTTATACGTTATATGGTAATAGTACATAACGTTATACGTTATATGGTAACAGTATATAACGTTATACGTTATATGGTAATGCTACATAACGATATACGTTATATGGTAATGCTACATAACGTTATAAGTTATATGGTAATGCTACATAACGTTATACGTTATATGGTAATGCTACATAACGTTATACATTATATGGTAATGCTACATAACGTTATACGTTATATGGTAACAGTATACAACGTTATACGTTATAAGGTAATAGTAAATAACGTTACACGTTATATGGTAATGCTACATAACGTTATACGTTATATGGTAATGCTACATAACGTTATACGTTATATGGTAACAGTACATAACGTTATACGTTATATGGTAATGCTACATAACGTTATACGTTTTATGGTAATGCTACATAACGTTATACGTTATATGGTAACGCTACATATCGTTATACGTTATATGGTAATGCTACATAACGTTATACATTATATGGTAATGCTACATAACGTTATACGTTATATGGTAATGCTACATAACGTTATACATTATATGGTAATGCTACAGAACGTTATACGTTATATGGAAATGCTACATAACGTTATGCATTATATGGTAATGCTACATAACGTTATACGTTATATGGTAACAGTATACAACGTTATACGTTATATGGTATTGCTACATAACGTTATACGTTATATGGTAATGCTACATAACGTTATACGTTATATGGTAACAGTATATAACGTTATACGTTATATGGTAATGCTACATAACGTTATACGTTATAAGGTAATGCTACATAACGTTATACGTTATATGGTAATGCTACATAACGTTATACGTTATATGGTAACAGTATATAACGTTACACGTTATAACGTAATGTTACATAACGTTATACGTTATATGGTAATGCTACATAACGTTATACGTTATAAGGTAATAGTAAATAACGTTACACGTTATATGGTAATGCTACATAACGTTATACGTTATATGGTAATGCTACATAACGTTATGCGTTATATGGTAATGCTACATAACGTTATACGTTATATGGTAACAGTATATAACGTTATACGTTATATGGTAATGCTACATAACGTTATACGTTATAAGGTAATGCTACATAACGTTATACGTTATATGGTAATGCTACATAACGTTATACGTTATATGGTAACAGTATATAACGTTATACGTTATAACGTAATGTTACATAACGTTATACGTTATATGGTAATGCTACATAACGTTATACGTTATATGGTAATGCTACATAACGTTATACATTATATGGTAATGCTACATAACGTTATACGTTATATGGTAACAGTATACAACGTTATACGTTATAAGGTAATAGTAAATAACGTTACACGTTATATGGAAGTGCTACATAACGTTATACGTTATATGGTAATGCTACATAACGTTATACGTTATATGGTAATGCTACATAACGTTATACATTATATGGTAATGCTACATAACGTTATACGTTATATGGTAACAGTATACAACGTTATACGTTATAAGGTAATAGTAAATAACGTTACACGTTATATGGTAATGCTACATAACGTTATACGTTATAAGGTAATAGTAAATAACGTTACACGTTATATGGTAATGCTACATAACGTTATACGTTATATGGTAATGCTACATAACGTTATACGTTATATGGTAATGCTACATAGCGTTATACGTTATATGGTAACAGTATATAACGTTATACGTTATATGGTAATGCTACATAACGTTATACGTTATAAGGTAATGCTACATAACGTTATACGTTATATGGTAATGCTACATAACGTTATACGTTATATGGTAATGCTACATAACGTTATACGTTATATGGTAACAGTATATAACGTTATACATTATATGGTAATGCTACATAACGTTATTCGTTATATGGTAATGCTACATAACGTTATACGTTATATGGTAATAGTACATAACGTTATACGTTATATGGTAACAGTATATAACGTTATACGTTATATGGTAATGCTACATAACGATATACGTTATATGGTAATGCTACATAACGTTATAAGTTATATGGTAATGCTACATAACGTTATACGTTATATGGTAATGCTACATAACGTTATACATTATATGGTAATGCTACATAACGTTATACGTTATATGGTAACATTATACAACGTTATACGTTATAAGGTAATAGTAAATAACGTTACACGTTATATGGTAATGCTACATAACGTTATACGTTATATGGTAATGCTACATAACGTTATACGTTATATGGTAACAGTACATAACGTTATACGTTATATGGTAATGCTACATAACGTTATACGTTATATGGTAATGCTACATAACGTTATACGTTATATGGTAATGCTACATAAAGTTATACGTTATATGGTAACAGTATACAACGTGATACGTTAAATGGTAATGCTACATAACGTTATACGTTATATGGTAATGCTACATAACGTTATACGTCATATGGTAATGCTACATAACGTTATACGTTATATGGTAATGCTACATAACGTTATACATTATATGGTAATGCTACATAACGTTATACGTTATATGGTAATGCTACATATCGTTATACGTTATATGGTAATGCTACATAACGTTATACATTATATGGTAATGCTACATAACGTTATACGTTATATGGTAATGCTACATAACGTTATACATTATATGGTAATGCTACAGAACGTTATCCGTTATATGGAAATGCTACATAACGTTATGCATTATATGGTAATGCTACATAACGTTATACGTTATATGGTAACAGTATACAACGTTATACGTTATATGGTAATGCTACATAACGTTATACGTTATATGGTAATGCTACATAACGTTATACTTTATATGGTAATGCTACATAACGTTATACGTTATATGGTAATGCTACATAACGTTATACGTTATATGGTAATGCTACATATCGTTATACGTTATATGGTAATGCTACATAACGTCATACATTATATGGTAATGCTACATAACGTTATACGTTATATGGTAATGCTACATAACGTTATACGTTATAAGGCAATAGTAAATAACGTTACACGTTATATGGTAATGCTACATAACGTTATACGTTATATGGTAATGCTACATAACGTTATACGTTATATGGTAATGCTACATAACGTTATACGTTATATGGTAACAGTATATAACGTTATACTTTATATGGTAATGCTACATAACGTTATACGTTATAAGGTAATGCTACATAACGTTATACGTTATATGGTAATGCTACATAACGTTATACGTTATATGGTAACAGTATATAACGTTACACGTTATAACGTAATGTTACATAACGTTATACGTTATATGGTAATGCTACATAATGTTATACGTTATATGGTAATGCTACATAACGTTATACATTATATGGTAATGCTACATAACGTTATACGTTATATGGTAACAGTATACAACGTTATACGTTATAAGGTAATAGTAAATAGCGTTGCACGTTATATGGTAATGCTACATAACGTTATACGTTATATGGTAATGCTACATAACGTTATACGTTATATGGTAACAGTATATAACGTTATACGTTATATGGTAATGCTACATAACGTTATACGTTATATGGTAATGCTACATAACGTTATACGTTATATGGTAATGCTACATAAAGTTATACGTTATATGGTAACAGTATACAACGTTATACGTTATAAGGTAATAGTAAATAACGTTACACGTTATATGGTAATGCTACATAACGTTATACGTTATAAGGTAATAGTAAATAACGTTACACGTTATATGGTAATGCTACATAACGTTATACGTTATATGGTAATGCTACATAACGTTATACGATATATGGTAATGCTACATAACGTTATACATTATATGGTAATGCTACATAACGTTATACGTTATATGGTAATGCTACATAACGTTATACGTTATATGGTAATGCTACATAACGTTATACGTTATATGGTAACAGTATACAACGTTATACGTTATATGGTAATGCTACATAACGTTATACGTTATATGGTAATGCTACATAACGTTATACGTTATATGGTAATGCTACATAACGTTATACGTTATAAGGTAATAGTAAATAACGTTACACGTTATATGGTAATGCTACATAACGTTATACGTTATATGGTAATGGTACATAACGTTATACGTTATATGGTAATGCTACATAACGTTATACGTTATATGGTAACAGTATATAACGTTATACGTTATATGGTAATGCTACATAACGTTATACGTTATAAGGTAATGCTACATAACGTTATACGTTATATGGTAATGCTACATAACGTTATACGTTATATGGTAACAGTATATAACGTTATACGTTATAACGTAATGTTACATAACGTTATACGTTCTATGGTAATGCTACATAACGTTATACTTTATATGGTAATGCTACATAACGTTATACGTTATATGGTAATGCTACATATCGTTATACGTTATATGGTAATGCTACAAAACGTCATACATTATATGGTAATGCTACATAACGTTATACGTTATATGGTAATGCTACATAACGTTATACGTTATAAGGTAATAGTATACAACGTTATACGTTATAAGGTAATAGTAAATAACGTTACACGTTATGTGGTAATGCTACATAACGTTATACGTTATATGGTAACAGTATACAACGTTATACGTTATAAGGTAATAGTAAATAACGTTACACGTTATATGGCAAAGCTACGTAACGTTATACGTTATATGGTAATGCTACATAACGTTATAGGTTATATGGTAACAGTATATAACGTTATACGTTATATGGTAATGCTACATAACGTTATACGTTATATGGTAACAGTATACAACGTTATACGTTATAAGGTAATAGTAAATAACGTTACACGTTATATGGTAATGCTACATAACGTTATACGTTATATGGTAATGCTACATATCGTTATACGTTATATGGTAATGCTACATAACGTTATACGTCATATGGTAATGCTACATAACGTTGTGCATTATATGGTAATGCTACATAACGTTATACGTTATATGGTAACAGTATACAACGTTATACGTTATATGGTAATGCTACATAACGTTATACGTTATATGGTAATGCTACATAACGTTATACTTTATATGGTAATGCTACATAACGTTATACGTTATATGGTAATGCTACATATCGTTATACGTTATATGGTAATGCTACAAAACGTCATACATTATATGGTAATGCTACATAACGTTATACGTTATATGGTAAAGCTACATAACGTTATACGTTATAAGGTAATAGTATACAACGTTATACGTTATAAGGTAATAGTAAATAACGTTACACGTTATGTGGTAATGCTACATAACGTTATACGTTATATGGTAATGCTACATAACGTTATACGTTATATGGTAATGCTACATAACGTTATACGTTATATGGTAATGCTACATAACGTTATACATTATATGGTAATGCTACATAACGTTATACGTTATATGGTAACAGTATACAACGTTATACGTTATAAGGTAATAGTAAATAACGTTACACGTTATATGGTAATGCTACATAACGTTATACGTTATATGGTAGTGCTACATAACGTTATAGGTTATATGGTAACAGTATATAACGTTATACGTTATATGGTAATGCTACATAACGTTATACGTTATATGGTAATGCTACATAACGTTATACGTTATATGGTAACAGTATACAACGTTATACGTTATAAGGTAATAGTAAATAACGTTACACGTTATATGGTAATGCTACATAACGTTATACGTTATATGGTAATGCTACATATCGTTATACGTTATATGGTAATGCTACATAACGTTATACGTTATAAGGTAATAGTATACAACGTTATACGTTATAAGGTAATAGTAAATAACGTTACACGTTATGTGGTAATGCTACATAACGTTATACGTTATATGGTAATGATACATAACGTTATACGTTATATGGTAATGCTACATAACGTTATACGTTATATGGTAATGCTACATAACGTTATACATTATATGGTAATGCTACATAACGTTATACGTTATATGGTAACAGTATACAACGTTATACGTTATAAGGTAGTAGTAAATAACGTTACACGTTATATGGTAATGCTACATAACGTTATACGTTATATGGTAATGCTACATAACGTTATACGTTATATGGTAATGCTACATATCGTTATACGTTATATGGTAATGCTACATAACGTTATACATTATATGGTAATGCTACATAACGTTATACGTTATATGGTAATGCTACATAACGTTATACGTTATATGGTAATGCTACATAACGTTATACATTATATGGTAATGCTACATAACGTTATACGTTATATGGTAACAGTATACAACGTTATACGTTATAAGGTAATAGTAAATAACGTTACACGTTATGTGGTAATGCTACATAACGTTATACGTTATATGGTAATGCTACATAACGTTATACGTTATATGGTAATGCTACATAATGTTATACGTTATATGGTAATGCTACATAACGTTATACATTATATGGTAATGCTACATAACGTTATACGTTATATGGTAATAGTATACAACGTTATACGTTATAAGGTAATAGTAAATAGCGTTACACGTTATATGGTAATGCTACATAACGTTATACGTTATATGGTAACAGTATATAACGTTATACGTTATATGGTAATGCTACATAACGTTATACGTTATATGGTAATGCTACATAATGTTATACATTATATGGTAATGCTACATAACGTTATACGTTATATGGTAATGCTACATAACATTATACATTATATGGTAATGCTACATAACGTTATACGTTATATGGTAACAGTATACAACGTTATACGTTATAAGGTAATAGTAAATTACGTTACACGTTATATGGTAATGCTACATAACGTTATACGTTATAAGGTAATAGTAAATAACGTTACACGTTATATGGTAATGCTACATAACGTTATACGTTATATGGTAATGCTACATAACGTTATACGATATATGGTAATGCTACATAACCTTATACATTATATGGTAATGCTACATAACGTTATACGTTATATGGTAATGCTACATAACGTTATACGTTATATGCTAATGCTACATAACGTTATACGTTATATGGTAACAGTATACAACGTTATACGTTATATGGTAATGCTACATAACGTTATACGTTATATGGTAATGCTACATAACGTTATACGTTATATGGTAATGCTACATAACGTTATACATTATATGGCAATGCTACATAACGTTATACGTTATATGGTAATGCTTTTAACGTTATACATTATATGGTAATGCTACATAACGTTATACGTTATATGGTAACAGTATACAACGTTATACGTTATATGGTAATGCTACATAACGTTATACGTTATATGGTAACAGTATACAACGTTATGCGTTATAAGGTAATAGTAAATAACGTTACACGTTATATGGTAATGCTACATAACGTTATACGTTATATGGTAATGCTACATAACGTTATACGTTATATGGTAATGCTACATAACGTTATACGTTATATGGTAATGCTACATAACGTTATACGTTATATGGTAATGCTACATAACGTTATACATTATATGGTAATGCTACATAACGTTATACGTTATATGGTAACAGTATACAACGTTATACGTTATATGGTAATAGTAAATAACGTTACACGTTATATGGTAATGCTGCATAACGTTATACGTTATAGGGTAATAGTAAATAACGTTACACGTTATATGGTAATGCTACATAACGTTATACGTTATATGGTAATGCTGCATAACGTTATACGTTATATGGTAATGCTACATAACGTTATACATTATATGGTAATGCTACATAACGTTATACGTTATATGGTAATGCTACATAACGTTATAAGTTATATGGTAATGCTACATAACGTTATACGTTATATGGTAATGCTACATAACGTTATACGTTATATGGTAATGCTACATAACGTTACACATTATATGGTAATGCTACATAACGTTATACGTTATATGGTAATGCTACATAACGTTATACATTATATGGTAATGCTACATAACGTTATACGTTATATGGTAACAGTATACGACGTTATACGTTATATGGTAATGCTACATAACGTTATACGTTATATGGTAATGCTACATATCGTTATACGTTATATGGTAATGCTACATAACGTTATACGTCATATGGTAATGCTACATAACGTTGTGCATTATATGGTAATGCTACATAACGTTATACGTTATATGGTAACAGTATACAACGTTATACGTTATATGGTAATGCTACATAACGTTATACGTTATATGGTAATGCTACATAACGTTATACTTTATATGGTAATGCTACATAACGTTATACGTTATATGGTAATGCTACATATCGTTATACGTTATATGGTAATGCTACAAAACGTCATACATTATATGGTAATGCTACATAACGTTATACGTTATGTGGTAAAGCTACATAACGTTATACGTTATAAGGTAATAGTATACAACGTTATACGTTATAAGGTAATAGCAAATAACGTTACACGTTATGTGGTAATGCTACATAACGTTATACGTTATATGGTAATGCTACATAACGTTATACGTTATATGGTAATGCTACATAACGTTATACGTTATATGGTAATGCTAGATAACGTTATACATTATATGGTAATGCTACATAACGTTATACGTTATATGGTAACAGTATACAACGTTATACGTTATAAGGTAATAGTAAATAACGTTACACGTTATATGGTAATGCTACATAACGTTATACGTTATATGGTAATGCTACATAACGTTATAGGTTATATGGTAACAGTATATAACGTTATACGTTATATGGTAATGCTACATAACGTTATACGTTATATGGTAATGCTACATAACGTTATACGTTATATGGTAACAGTATACAACGTTATACGTTATAAGGTAATAGTAAATAACGTTACACGTTATATGGTAATGCTACATAACGTTATACGTTATATGGTAATGCTACATATCGTTATACGTTATATGGTAATGCTACATAACGTTATACGTTATATGGTAATGCTACATAACGTTATACGTTATATGGTAATGCTACATAACGTTATACGTTATATGGTAATGCTACATAACGTTATACGTTATATGGTAACAGTATACGACGTTATACGTTATATGGTAATGCTACATAACGTTATACGTTATATGGTAATGCTACATAACGTTATACGTTATATGGTAACAGTATACAACGTTATACGTTATAAGGTAATAGTAAATAACGTTACACGTTATATGGTAATGCTACATAACGTTATACGTTATATGGTAATGCTACATAACGTTATACGTTATATGGTAACAGTATACAACGTTATACGTTATAAGGTAATAGTAAATGACGTTACACGTTATATGGTAATGCTACATAACGTTATACGTTATATGGTATTGCTACATATCGTTATACGTTATATGGTAATGCTACATAACGTTATACCTTATATGGTAATGCTACATAACGTTATACGTTATATGGTAATGCTACATAACGTTATACGTTATATGGTAATGCTACATAACGTTATACATTATATGGTAATGCTACATAACGTTATACGTCATATGGTAATGCTACATAGCGTTGTGCATTATATGGTAATGCTACATAACGTTATACGTTATATGGTAACAGTATACAACGTTATACGTTATATGGTAATGCTACATAACGTTATACGTTATATGGTAATGCTACATAACGTTATACTTTATATGGTAATGCTACATAACGTTATACGTTATATGGTAATGCTACATAACGTTATACGTTATATGGTAATGCTACATATCGTTATACGTTATATGGTAATGCTACATAACGTCATACATTATATGGTAATGCTACATAACGTTATACGTTATATGGTAATGCCACATAACGTTATACGTTGTAAGGTAATAGTATACAACGTTATACGTTATAAGGTAATAGTAAATAACGTTACACGTTATGTGGTAATGCTACATAACGTTATACGTTATATGGTAATGCTACATAACGTTATACGTTATATGGTAATGCTACATAACGTTATACGTTATATGGTAATGCTACATAACGTTATACATTATATGGTAATGCTACATAACGTTATACGTTATATGGTAACAGTATACAACGTTATACGTTATAAGGTAATAGTAAATAACGTTACACGTTATATGGTAATGCTACATAACGTTATACGTTATATGGTAATGCTACATATCGTTATACGTTATATGGTAATGCTACATAACGTTATACATTATATGGTAATGCTACATAACGTTATACGTTATATGGTAATGCTACATAACGTTATACGTTATATGGTAATGCTACATAACGTTATACGTTATATGGTAACGCTACAAAACGTTATACGTTATATGGTAATGCTACATAACGTTATACATTATATGGTTATGCTACATAACGATATACGTTATATGGTAATGCTACATAACGTTATACATTATATGGTAATGCTACATAACGTTATACGTTATATGGTAACAGTATACAACGTTATACGTTATAAGGTAATAGTAAATAACGTTACACGTTATATGGTAATGCTACATAACGCTATACGTTATATGGTAATGCTACATAACGTTATACGTTATATGGTAATGCTACATAACGTTATACTTTATATGGTAATGCTACATAACGTTATACGTTATATGGTAATGCTACATAACGTTATACGTTATATGGTAATGCTACATATCGTTATACGTTATATGGTAATGCTACATAACGTCATACATTATATGGTAATGCTACATAACGTTATACGTTATATGGTAATGCTACATAACGTTATACGTTATAAGGTAATGCTACATAACGTTATACGTTATATGGTAATGCTACATAACGTTATACGTTATATGGTAATGCTACATAACGTTACACATTATATGGTAATGCTACATAACGTTATACGTTATATGGTAATGCTACATAACGTTATACATTATATGGTAATGCTACATAAGGTTATACGTTATATGGTAAAGCTACATAACGTTATACGTTATATGGTAATGCTACATAACGTTACACATTATATGGTAATGCTACATAACGTTATACGTTATATGGTAATGCTACATAACGTTATACATTATATGGTAATGCTACATAACGTTATACGTTATATGGTAACAGTATACGACGTTATACGTTATATGGTAATGCTACATAACGTTATACGTTATATGGTAACAGTATACAACGTTATACGTTATAAGGTAATAGTAAATAACGTTACACGTTATATGGTAATGCTACATAACGTTATACGTTATATGGTAATGCTACATATCGTTATACGTTATATGGTAATGCTACATAACGTTATACGTCATATGGTAATGCTACATAACGTTGTGCATTATATGGTAATGCTACATAACGTTATACGTTATATGGTAACAGTATACAACGTTATACGTTATATGGTAATGCTACATAACGTTATACGTTATATGGTAATGCTACATAACGTTATACTTTATATGGTAATGCTACATAACGTTATACGTTATATGGTAATGCTACATATCGTTATACGTTATATGGTAATGCTACAAAACGTCATACATTATATGGTAATGCTACATAACGTTATACGTTATATGGTAAAGCTACATAACGTTATACGTTATAAGGTAATAGTATACAACGTTATACGTTATAAGGTAATAGTAAATAACGTTACACGTTATGTGGTAATGCTACATAACGTTATACGTTATATGGTAATGCTACATAACGTTATACGTTATATGGTAATGCTACATAACGTTATACGTTATATGGTAATGCTACATAACGTTATACATTATATGGTAATGCTACATAACGTTATACGTTACATGGTAACAGTATACAACGTTATACGTTATAAGGTAATAGTAAATAACGTTACACGTTATATGGTAATGCTACATAACGTTATACGTTATATGGTAATGCTACATAACGTTATAGGTTATATGGTAACAGTATACAACGTTATACGTTATAAGGTAATAGTAAATAACGTTACACGTTATATGGTAATGCTACATAACGTTATACGTTATATGGTAATGCTACATATCGTTATACGTTATATGGTAATGCTACATAACGTTATACATTATATGGTAATGCTACATAACGTTATACGTTATATGGTAATGCTACATAACGTTATACGTTATATGGTAATGCTACATAACGTTATACGTTATATGGTAACGCTACAAAACGTTATACGTTATATGGTAATGCTACATAACGTTATACATTATATGGTTATGCTACATAACGATATACGTTATATGGTAATGCTACATAACGTTATACATTATATGGTAATGCTACATAACGTTATACGTTATATGGTAACAGTATACAACGTTATACGTTATAAGGTAATAGTAAATAACGTTACACGTTATATGGTAATGCTACATAACGCTATACGTTATATGGTAATGCTACATAACGTTATACGTTATATGGTAATGCTACATAACGTTATACTTTATATGGTAATGCTACATAACGTTATACGTTATATGGTAATGCTACATAACGTTATACGTTATATGGTAATGCTACATATCGTTATACGTTATATGGTAATGCTACATAACGTCATACATTATATGGTAATGCTACATAACGTTATACGTTATATGGTAATGCTACATAACGTTATACGTTATAAGGTAATGCTACATAACGTTATACGTTATATGGTAATGCTACATAACGTTATACGTTATATGGTAATGCTACATAACGTTACACATTATATGGTAATGCTACATAACGTTATACGTTATATGGTAATGCTACATAACGTTATACATTATATGGTAATGCTACATAAGGTTATACGTTATATGGTAAAGCTACATAACGTTATACGTTATATGGTAATGCTACATAACGTTACACATTATATGGTAATGCTACATAACGTTATACGTTATATGGTAATGCTACATAACGTTATACATTATATGGTAATGCTACATAACGTTATACGTTATATGGTAACAGTATACGACGTTATACGTTATATGGTAATGCTACATAACGTTATACGTTATATGGTAACAGTATACAACGTTATACGTTATAAGGTAATAGTAAATAACGTTACACGTTATATGGTAATGCTACATAACGTTATACGTTATATGGTAATGCTACATATCGTTATACGTTATATGGTAATGCTACATAACGTTATACGTCATATGGTAATGCTACATAACGTTGTGCATTATATGGTAATGCTACATAACGTTATACGTTATATGGTAACAGTATACAACGTTATACGTTATATGGTAATGCTACATAACGTTATACGTTATATGGTAATGCTACATAACGTTATACTTTATATGGTAATGCTACATAACGTTATACGTTATATGGTAATGCTACATATCGTTATACGTTATATGGTAATGCTACAAAACGTCATACATTATATGGTAATGCTACATAACGTTATACGTTATATGGTAAAGCTACATAACGTTATACGTTATAAGGTAATAGTATACAACGTTATACGTTATAAGGTAATAGTAAATAACGTTACACGTTATGTGGTAATGCTACATAACGTTATACGTTATATGGTAATGCTACATAACGTTATACGTTATATGGTAATGCTACATAACGTTATACGTTATATGGTAATGCTACATAACGTTATACATTATATGGTAATGCTACATAACGTTATACGTTATATGGTAACAGTATACAACGTTATACGTTATAAGGTAATAGTAAATAACGTTACACGTTATATGGTAATGCTACATAACGTTATACGTTATATGGTAATGCTACATAACGTTATAGGTTATATGGTAACAGTATACAACGTTATACGTTATATGGTAATAGTAAATAACGTTACACGTTATATGGTAATGCTACATAACGTTATACGTTATATGGTAATGCTACATATCGTTATACGTTATATGGTAATGCTACATAACGTTATACGTTATATGGTAATGCTACATAACGTTATACGTTATATGGTAATGCTACATAACGTTATACGTTATATGGTAATGCTACATAACGTTATACGTTATATGGTAACAGTATACGACGTTATACGTTATATGGTAATGCTACATAACGTTATACGTTATATGGTAATGCTACATAACGTTATACGTTATATGGTAACGCTACAAAACGTTATACGTTATATGGTAATGCTACATAACGTTATACATTATATGGTTATGCTACATAACGATATACGTTATATGGTAATGCTACATAACGTTATACATTATCTGGTAATGCTACATAACGTTATACGTTATATGGTAATGCTACATAACGTTATACGTTATATGGTAATGCTACATAACGTTATACGTTATATGGTAACGCTACAAAACGTTATACGTTATATGGTAATGCTACATAACGTTATACGTCATATGGTAATGCTACATAACGTTGTGCATTATATGGTAATGCTACATAACGTTATACGTTATATGGTAACAGTATACAACGTTATACGTTATATGGTAATGCTACATAACGTTATACGTTATATGGTAATGCTACATAACGTTATACTTTATATGGTAATGCTACATAACGTTATACGTTATATGGTAATGCTACATATCGTTATACGTTATATGGTAATGCTACAAAACGTCATACATTATATGGTAATGCTACATAACGTTATACGTTATATGGTAAAGCTACATAACGTTATACGTTATAAGGTAATAGTATACAACGTTATACGTTATAAGGTAATAGTAAATAACGTTACACGTTATGTGGTAATGCTACATAACGTTATACGTTATATGGTAACGCTACAAAACGTTATACGTTATATGGTAATGCTACATAACGTTATACATTATATGGTTATGCTACATAACGATATACGTTATATGGTAATGCTACATAACGTTATACATTATCTGGTAATGCTACATAACGTTATACGTTATATGGTAATGCTACATAACGTTATACGTTATATGGTAATGCTACATAACGTTATACGTTATATGGTAACGCTACAAAACGTTATACGTTATATGGTAATGCTACATAACGTTATACGTCATATGGTAATGCTACATAACGTTGTGCATTATATGGTAATGCTACATAACGTTATACGTTATATGGTAACAGTATACAACGTTATACGTTATATGGTAATGCTACATAACGTTATACGTTATATGGTAATGCTACATAACGTTATACTTTATATGGTAATGCTACATAACGTTATACGTTATATGGTAATGCTACATATCGTTATACGTTATATGGTAATGCTACAAAACGTCATACATTATATGGTAATGCTACATAACGTTATACGTTATATGGTAAAGCTACATAACGTTATACGTTATAAGGTAATAGTATACAACGTTATACGTTATAAGGTAATAGTAAATAACGTTACACGTTATGTGGTAATGCTACATAACGTTATACGTTATATGGTAATGCTACATAACGTTATACGTTATATGGTAATGCTACATAACGTTATACGTTATATGGTAATGCTACATAACGTTATACATTATATGGTAATGCTACATAACGTTATACGTTATATGGTAATAGTATACAACGTTATACGTTATAAGGTAATAGTAAATAACGTTACACGTTATATGGTAATGCTACATAACGTTATACGTTATATGGTAATGCTACATAACGTTATACGTTATATGGTAACAGTATACAACGTTATACGTTATAAGGTAATAGTAAATAACGTTACACGTTATATGGTAATGCTACATAACGTTATACGTTATATGGTAATGCTACATATCGTTATACGTTATATGGTAATGCTACATAACGTTATACGTTATATGGTAATGCTACATAACGTTATACGTTATATGGTAATGCTACATAACGTTATACGTTATATGGTAATGCTACATAACGTTATACGTTATATGGTAACAGTATACGACGTTACACGTTATATGGTAATGCTACATAACGTTATACGTTATATGGTAATGCTACATAACGTTATACGTTATATGGTAACAGTATACAACGTTATACGTTATAAGGTAATAGTAAATAACGTTACACGTTATATGGTAATGCTACATAACGTTATACGTTATATGGTAATGCTACATAACGTTATACGTTATATGGTAACAGTATACAACGTTATACGTTATAAGGTAATAGTAAATGACGTTACACGTTATATGGTAATGCTACATAACGTTATACGTTACATGGTAATGCTACATATCGTTATACGTTATATGGTAATGCTACATAACGTTATACCTTATATGGTAATGCTACATAACGTTATACGTTATATGGTAATGCTACATAACGTTATACGTTATATGGTAATGCTACATAACGTTATACATTATATGGTAATGCTACATAACGTTATACGTCATATGGTAATGCTACATAACGTTGTGCATTATATGGTAATGCTACATAACGTTATACGTTATATGGTAACAGTATACAACGTTATACGTTATATGGTAATGCTACATAACGTTATACGTTATATGGTAATGCTACATAACGTTATACTTAATATGGTAATGTTACATAACGTTATACGTTATATGGTAATGCTACATAACGTTATACGTTCTATGGTAATGCTACATATCGTTATACGTTATATGGTAATGCTACATAACGTCATACATTATATGGTAATGCTACATAACGTTATACGTTATATGGTAATGCTACATAACGTTATACGTTGTAAGGTAATAGTATACAACGTTATACGTTATAAGGTAATAGTAAATAACGTTACACGTTATGTGGTAATGCTACATAACGTTATACGTTATATGGTAATGCTACATAACGTTATACGTTATATGGTAATGCTACATAACGTTATACGTTATATGGTAATGCTACATAACGTTATACATTATATGGTAATGCTACATAACGTTATACGTTATATGGTAACAGTATACAACGTTATACGTTATAAGGTAATAGTAAATAACGTTACACGTTATATGGTAATGCTACATAACGTTATACGTTATATGGTAATGCTACATATCGTTATACGTTATATGGTAATGCTACATAACGTTATACATTATATGGTAATGCTACATAACGTTATACGTTATATGGTAATGCTACATAACGTTATACGTTATATGGTAATGCTACATAACGTTATACGTTATATGGTAACGCTACAAAACGTTATACGTTATATGGTAATGCTACATAACGTTATACATTATATGGTTATGCTACATAACGATATACGTTATATGGTAATGCTACATAACGTTATACGTTATATGGTAATGCTACATAACGTTATACGTTATATGGTAACAGTATACAACGTTATACGTTATAAGGTAATAGTAAATAACGTTACACGTTATATGGTAATGCTACATAACGTTATACGTTATATGGTAATGCTACATAACGTTATACGTTATATGGTAATGCTACATAACGTTATACTTTATATGGTAATGCTACATAACGTTATACGTTATATGGTAATGCTACATAACGTTATACGTTATATGGTAATGCTACATATCGTTATACGTTATATGGTAATGCTACATAACGTCATACATTATATGGTAATGCTACATAACGTTATACGTTATATGGTAATGCTACATAACGTTATACGTTATAAGGTAATAGTATACAACGTTATACGTTATAAGGTAATAGTAAATAACGTTACACGTTATATGGTAATGCTACATAACGTTATACGTTATATGGTAATGCTACATAACGTTATACGTTATATGGTAATGCTACATAACGTTATAGGTTATATGGTAACAGTATATAACGTTATACGTTATATGGTAATGCTACATAACGTTATACGTTATATGGTAATGCTACATAACGTTATACGTTATATGGTAACAGTATACAACGTTATACGTTATAAGGTAATAGTAAATAACGTTACACGTTATATGGTAATGCTACATAACGTTATACGTTATATGGTAATGCTACATATCGTTATACGTTATATGGTAATGCTACATAACGTTATACGTTATATGGTAATGCTACATAACGTTATACGTTATATGGTAATGCTACATAACGTTATACGTTATATGGTAATGCTACATAACGTTATACGTTATATGGTAACAGTATACGACGTTATACGTTATATGGTAATGCTACATAACGTTATACGTTATATGGTAATGCTACATAACGTTATACGTTATATGGTAACAGTATACAACGTTATACGTTATAAGGTAATAGTAAATAACGTTACACGTTATATGGTAATGCTACATAACGTTATACGTTATATGGTAATGCTACATAACGTTATACGTTATATGGTAACAGTATACAACGTTATACGTTATAAGGTAATAGTAAATGACGTTACACGTTATATGGTAATGCTACATAACGTTATACGTTATATGGTAATGCTACATATCGTTATACGTTATATGGTAATGCTACATAACGTTATACCTTATATGGTAATGCTACATAACGTTATACGTTATATGGTAATGCTACATAACGTTATACGTTATATGGTAATGCTACATAACGTTATACGTTATATGGTAATGCTACATATCGTTATACGTTATATGGTAATGCTACATAACGTCATACATTATATGGTAATGCTACATAACGTTATACGTTATATGGTAACAGTATACGACGTTATACGTTATATGGTAATGCTACATAACGTTATACGTTATATGGTAATGCTACATAACGTTATACGTTATATGGTAACAGTATACAACGTTATACGTTATAAGGTAATAGTAAATAACGTTACACGTTATATGGTTATGCTACATAACGATATACGTTATATGGTAATGCTACATAACGTTATACATTATATGGTAATGCTACATAACGTTATACGTTATATGGTAACAGTATACAACGTTATACGTTATAAGGTAATAGTAAATAACGTTACACGTTATATGGTAATGCTACATAACGCTATACGTTATATGGTAATGCTACATAACGTTATACGTTATATGGTAATGCTACATAACGTTATACTTTATATGGTAATGCTACATAACGTTATACGTTATATGGTAATGCTACATAACGTTATACGTTATATGGTAATGCTACATATCGTTATACGTTATATGGTAATGCTACATAACGTCATACATTATATGGTAATGCTACATAACGTTATACGTTATATGGTAATGCTACATAACGTTATACGTTATAAGGTAATGCTACATAACGTTATACGTTATATGGTAATGCTACATAACGTTATACGTTATATGGTAATGCTACATAACGTTACACATTATATGGTAATGCTACATAACGTTATACGTTATATGGTAATGCTACATAACGTTATACATTATATGGTAATGCTACATAAGGTTATACGTTATATGGTAAAGCTACATAACGTTATACGTTATATGGTAATGCTACATAACGTTACACATTATATGGTAATGCTACATAACGTTATACGTTATATGGTAATGCTACATAACGTTATACATTATATGGTAATGCTACATAACGTTATACGTTATATGGTAACAGTATACGACGTTATACGTTATATGGTAATGCTACATAACGTTATACGTTATATGGTAACAGTATACAACGTTATACGTTATAAGGTAATAGTAAATAACGTTACACGTTATATGGTAATGCTACATAACGTTATACGTTATATGGTAATGCTACATATCGTTATACGTTATATGGTAATGCTACATAACGTTATACGTCATATGGTAATGCTACATAACGTTGTGCATTATATGGTAATGCTACATAACGTTATACGTTATATGGTAATGCTACATAACGTCATACATTATATGGTAATGCTACATAACGTTATACGTTATAAGGTAATGCTACATAACGTTATACGTTATATGGTAATGCTACATAACGTTATACGTTATATGGTAATGCTACATAACGTTACACATTATATGGTAATGCTACATAACGTTATACGTTATATGGTAATGCTACATAACGTTATACTTTATATGGTAATGCTACATAACGTTATACGTTATATGGTAATGCTACATATCGTTATACGTTATATGGTAATGCTACAAAACGTCATACATTATATGGTAATGCTACATAACGTTATACGTTATATGGTAAAGCTACATAACGTTATACGTTATAAGGTAATAGTATACAACGTTATACGTTATAAGGTAATAGTAAATAACGTTACACGTTATGTGGTAATGCTACATAACGTTATACGTTATATGGTAATGCTACATAACGTTATACGTTATATGGTAATGCTACATAACGTTATACGTTATATGGTAATGCTACATAACGTTATACATTATATGGTAATGCTACATAACGTTATACGTTATATGGTAACAGTATACAACGTTATACGTTATAAGGTAATAGTAAATAACGTTACACGTTATATGGTAATGCTACATAACGTTATACGTTATATGGTAATGCTACATAACGTTATAGGTTATATGGTAACAGTATACAACGTTATACGTTATATGGTAATAGTAAATAACGTTACACGTTATATGGTAATGCTACATAACGTTATACGTTATATGGTAATGCTACATATCGTTATACGTTATATGGTAATGCTACATAACGTTATACGTTATATGGTAATGCTACATAACGTTATACGTTATATGGTAATGCTACATAACGTTATACGTTATATGGTAATGCTACATAACGTTATACGTTATATGGTAACAGTATACGACGTTATACGTTATATGGTAATGCTACATAACGTTATACGTTATATGGTAATGCTACATAACGTTATACGTTATATGGTAACGCTACAAAACGTTATACGTTATATGGTAATGCTACATAACGTTATACATTATATGGTTATGCTACATAACGATATACGTTATATGGTAATGCTACATAACGTTATACATTATCTGGTAATGCTACATAACGTTATACGTTATATGGTAATGCTACATAACGTTATACGTTATATGGTAATGCTACATAACGTTATACGTTATATGGTAACGCTACAAAACGTTATACGTTATATGGTAATGCTACATAACGTTATACGTCATATGGTAATGCTACATAACGTTGTGCATTATATGGTAATGCTACATAACGTTATACGTTATATGGTAACAGTATACAACGTTATACGTTATATGGTAATGCTACATAACGTTATACGTTATATGGTAATGCTACATAACGTTATACTTTATATGGTAATGCTACATAACGTTATACGTTATATGGTAATGCTACATATCGTTATACGTTATATGGTAATGCTACAAAACGTCATACATTATATGGTAATGCTACATAACGTTATACGTTATATGGTAAAGCTACATAACGTTATACGTTATAAGGTAATAGTATACAACGTTATACGTTATAAGGTAATAGTAAATAACGTTACACGTTATGTGGTAATGCTACATAACGTTATACGTTATATGGTAATGCTACATAACGTTATACGTTATATGGTAATGCTACATAACGTTATACGTTATATGGTAATGCTACATAACGTTATACATTATATGGTAATGCTACATAACGTTATACGTTATATGGTAATAGTATACAACGTTATACGTTATAAGGTAATAGTAAATAACGTTACACGTTATATGGTAATGCTACATAACGTTATACGTTATATGGTAATGCTACATAACGTTATACGTTATATGGTAACAGTATACAACGTTATACGTTATAAGGTAATAGTAAATGACGTTACACGTTATATGGTAATGCTACATAACGTTATACGTTATATGGTAATGCTACATATCGTTATACGTTATATGGTAATGCTACATAACGTTATACGTTATATGGTAATGCTACATAACGTTATACGTTATATGGTAATGCTACATAACGTTATACGTTATATGGTAATGCTACATAACGTTATACGTTATATGGTAACAGTATACGACGTTACACGTTATATGGTAATGCTACATAACGTTATACGTTATATGGTAATGCTACATAACGTTATACGTTATATGGTAACAGTATACAACGTTAGACGTTATAAGGTAATAGTAAATAACGTTACACGTTATATGGTAATGCTACATAACGTTATACGTTATATGGTAATGCTACATAACGTTATACGTTATATGGTAACAGTATACAACGTTATACGTTATAAGGTAATAGTAAATGACGTTACACGTTATATGGTAATGCTACATAACGTTATACGTTACATGGTAATGCTACATATCGTTATACGTTATATGGTAATGCTACATAACGTTATACCTTATATGGTAATGCTACATAACGTTATACGTTATATGGTAATGCTACATAACGTTATACGTTATATGGTAATGCTACATAACGTTATACATTATATGGTAATGCTACATAACGTTATACGTCATATGGTAATGCTACATAACGTTGTGCATTATATGGTAATGCTACATAACGTTATACGTTATATGGTAACAGTATACAACGTTATACGTTATATGGTAATGCTACATAACGTTATACGTTATATGGTAATGCTACATAACGTTATACTTAATATGGTAATGTTACATAACGTTATACGTTATATGGTAATGCTACATAACGTTATACGTTCTATGGTAATGCTACATATCGTTATACGTTATATGGTAATGCTACATAACGTCATACATTATATGGTAATGCTACATAACGTTATACGTTATATGGTAATGCTACATAACGTTATACGTTGTAAGGTAATAGTATACAACGTTATACGTTATAAGGTAATAGTAAATAACGTTACACGTTATGTGGTAATGCTACATAACGTTATACGTTATATGGTAATGCTACATAACGTTATACGTTATATGGTAATGCTACATAACGTTATACGTTCTATGGTAATGCTACATATCGTTATACGTTATATGGTAATGCTACATAACGTTATACGTTATATGGTAATGCTACATAACGTTATACGTTATATGGTAATGCTACATAACGTTATACGTTATATGGTAACAGTATATAACGTTATACTTTATATGGTAATGCTACATAACGTTATACGTTATAAGGTAATGCTACATAACGTTATACGTTATATGGTAATGCTACATAACGTTATACGTTATATGGTAACAGTATATAACGTTACACGTTATAACGTAATGTTACATAACGTTATACGTTATATGGTAATGCTACATAATGTTATACGTTATATGGTAATGCTACATAACGTTATACATTATATGGTAATGCTACATAACGTTATACGTTATATGGTAACAGTATACAACGTTATACGTTATAAGGTAATAGTAAATAGCGTTGCACGTTATATGGTAATGCTACATAACGTTATACGTTATATGGTAATGCTACATAACGTTATACGTTATATGGTAACAGTATATAACGTTATACGTTATATGGTAATGCTACATAACGTTATACGTTATATGGTAATGCTACATAACGTTATACGTTATATGGTAATGCTACATAAAGTTATACGTTATATGGTAACAGTATACAACGTTATACGTTATAAGGTAATAGTAAATAACGTTACACGTTATATGGTAATGCTACATAACGTTATACGTTATAAGGTAATAGTAAATAACGTTACACGTTATATGGTAATGCTACATAACGTTATACGTTATATGGTAATGCTACATAACGTTATACGATATATGGTAATGCTACATAACGTTATACATTATATGGTAATGCTACATAACGTTATACGTTATATGGTAATGCTACATAACGTTATACGTTATATGGTAATGCTACATAACGTTATACGTTATATGGTAACAGTATACAACGTTATACGTTATATGGTAATGCTACATAACGTTATACGTTATATGGTAATGCTACATAACGTTATACGTTATATGGTAATGCTACATAACGTTATACATTATATGGCAATGCTACATAACGTTATACGTTATATGGTAATGCTACATAACGTTATACATTATATGATAATGCTACATAACGTTATACGTTATATGGTAACAGTATACAACGTTATACGTTATATGGTAATGCTACATAACGTTATACGTTATATGGTAACAGTATACAACGTTATACGTTATAAGGTAATAGTAAATAACGTTACACGTTATATGGTAATGCTACATAACGTTATACGTTATATGGTAATGCTACATATCGTTATACGTTATATGGTAATGCTACATAACGTTATACATTATATGGTAATGCTACATAACGTTATACGTTATATGGTAACAGTATACAACGTTATACGTTATATGGTAATGCTACATAACGTTATACGTTATATGGTAATGCTACATAACGTTATACTTTATATGGTAATGCTACATAACGTTATACGTTATATGGTAATGCTACATATCGTTATACGTTATATGGTAATGCTACAAAACGTCATACATTATATGGTAATGCTACATAACGTTATACGTTATATGGTAATGCTACATAACGTTATACGTTATAAGGTAATAGTATACAACGTTATACGTTATAAGGTAATAGTAAATAACGTTACACGTTATGTGGTAATGCTACATAACGTTATACGTTATATGGTAACAGTATACAACGTTATACGTTATAAGGTAATAGTAAATAACGTTACACGTTATATGGCAAAGCTACGTAACGTTATACGTTATATGGTAATGCTACATAACGTTATAGGTTATATGGTAACAGTATATAACGTTATACGTTATATGGTAATGCTACATAACGTTATACGTTATATGGTAACAGTATACAACGTTATACGTTATAAGGTAATAGTAAATAACGTTACACGTTATATGGTAATGCTACATAACGTTATACGTTATATGGTAATGCTACATATCGTTATACGTTATATGGTAATGCTACATAACGTTATACGTCATATGGTAATGCTACATAACGTTGTGCATTATATGGTAATGCTACATAACGTTATACGTTATATGGTAACAGTATACAACGTTATACGTTATATGGTAATGCTACATAACGTTATACGTTATATGGTAATGCTACATAACGTTATACTTTATATGGTAATGCTACATAACGTTATACGTTATATGGTAATGCTACATATCGTTATACGTTATATGGTAATGCTACAAAACGTCATACATTATATGGTAATGCTACATAACGTTATACGTTATATGGTAAAGCTACATAACGTTATACGTTATAAGGTAATAGTATACAACGTTATACGTTATAAGGTAATAGTAAATAACGTTACACGTTATGTGGTAATGCTACATAACGTTATACGTTATATGGTAATGCTACATAACGTTATACGTTATATGGTAATGCTACATAACGTTATACGTTATATGGTAATGCTACATAACGTTATACATTATATGGTAATGCTACATAACGTTATACGTTATATGGTAACAGTATACAACGTTATACGTTATAAGGTAATAGTAAATAACGTTACACGTTATATGGTAATGCTACATAACGTTATACGTTATATGGTAGTGCTACATAACGTTATAGGTTATATGGTAACAGTATATAACGTTATACGTTATATGGTAATGCTACATAACGTTATACGTTATATGGTAATGCTACATAACGTTATACGTTATATGGTAACAGTATACAACGTTATACGTTATAAGGTAATAGTAAATAACGTTACACGTTATATGGTAATGCTACATAACGTTATACGTTATATGGTAATGCTACATATCGTTATACGTTATATGGTAATGCTACATAACGTTATACGTTATAAGGTAATAGTATACAACGTTATACGTTATAAGGTAATAGTAAATAACGTTACACGTTATGTGGTAATGCTACATAACGTTATACGTTATATGGTAATGATACATAACGTTATACGTTATATGGTAATGCTACATAACGTTATACGTTATATGGTAATGCTACATAACGTTATACATTATATGGTAATGCTACATAACGTTATACGTTATATGGTAACAGTATACAACGTTATACGTTATAAGGTAGTAGTAAATAACGTTACACGTTATATGGTAATGCTACATAACGTTATACGTTATATGGTAATGCTACATAACGTTATACGTTATATGGTAATGCTACATATCGTTATACGTTATATGGTAATGCTACATAACGTTATACATTATATGGTAATGCTACATAACGTTATACGTTATATGGTAATGCTACATAACGTTATACGTTATATGGTAATGCTACATAACGTTATACATTATATGGTAATGCTACATAACGTTATACGTTATATGGTAACAGTATACAACGTTATACGTTATAAGGTAATAGTAAATAACGTTACACGTTATGTGGTAATGCTACATAACGTTATACGTTATATGGTAATGCTACATAACGTTATACGTTATATGGTAATGCTACATAATGTTATACGTTATATGGTAATGCTACATAACGTTATACATTATATGGTAATGCTACATAACGTTATACGTTATATGGTAATAGTATACAACGTTATACGTTATAAGGTAATAGTAAATAGCGTTACACGTTATATGGTAATGCTACATAACGTTATACGTTATATGGTAACAGTATATAACGTTATACGTTATATGGTAATGCTACATAACGTTATACGTTATATGGTAATGCTACATAATGTTATACATTATATGGTAATGCTACATAACGTTATACGTTATATGGTAATGCTACATAACATTATACATTATATGGTAATGCTACATAACGTTATACGTTATATGGTAACAGTATACAACGTTATACGTTATAAGGTAATAGTAAATTACGTTACACGTTATATGGTAATGCTACATAACGTTATACGTTATAAGGTAATAGTAAATAACGTTACACGTTATATGGTAATGCTACATAACGTTATACGTTATATGGTAATGCTACATAACGTTATACGATATATGGTAATGCTACATAACCTTATACATTATATGGTAATGCTACATAACGTTATACGTTATATGGTAATGCTACATAACGTTATACGTTATATGCTAATGCTACATAACGTTATACGTTATATGGTAACAGTATACAACGTTATACGTTATATGGTAATGCTACATAACGTTATACGTTATATGGTAATGCTACATAACGTTATACGTTATATGGTAATGCTACATAACGTTATACATTATATGGCAATGCTACATAACGTTATACGTTATATGGTAATGCTTTTAACGTTATACATTATATGGTAATGCTACATAACGTTATACGTTATATGGTAACAGTATACAACGTTATACGTTATATGGTAATGCTACATAACGTTATACGTTATATGGTAACAGTATACAACGTTATGCGTTATAAGGTAATAGTAAATAACGTTACACGTTATATGGTAATGCTACATAACGTTATACGTTATATGGTAATGCTACATAACGTTATACGTTATATGGTAATGCTACATAACGTTATACGTTATATGGTAATGCTACATAACGTTATACGTTATATGGTAATGCTACATAACGTTATACATTATATGGTAATGCTACATAACGTTATACGTTATATGGTAACAGTATACAACGTTATACGTTATATGGTAATAGTAAATAACGTTACACGTTATATGGTAATGCTGCATAACGTTATACGTTATAGGGTAATAGTAAATAACGTTACACGTTATATGGTAATGCTACATAACGTTATACGTTATATGGTAATGCTGCATAACGTTATACGTTATATGGTAATGCTACATAACGTTATACATTATATGGTAATGCTACATAACGTTATACGTTATATGGTAATGCTACATAACGTTATAAGTTATATGGTAATGCTACATAACGTTATACGTTATATGGTAATGCTACATAACGTTATACGTTATATGGTAATGCTACATAACGTTACACATTATATGGTAATGCTACATAACGTTATACGTTATATGGTAATGCTACATAACGTTATACATTATATGGTAATGCTACATAACGTTATACGTTATATGGTAACAGTATACGACGTTATACGTTATATGGTAATGCTACATAACGTTATACGTTATATGGTAATGCTACATAACGTTATACGCTATATGGTAACAGTATACAACGTTATACGTTATAAGGTAATAGTAAATAACGTTACACGTTATATGGTAATGCTACATAACGTTATACGTTATATGGTAATGCTACATATCGTTATACGTTATATGGTAATGCTACATAACGTTATACGTCATATGGTAATGCTACATAACGTTGTGCATTATATGGTAATGCTACATAACGTTATACGTTATATGGTAACAGTATACAACGTTATACGTTATATGGTAATGCTACATAACGTTATACGTTATATGGTAATGCTACATAACGTTATACTTTATATGGTAATGCTACATAACGTTATACGTTATATGGTAATGCTACATATCGTTATACGTTATATGGTAATGCTACAAAACGTCATACATTATATGGTAATGCTACATAACGTTATACGTTATGTGGTAAAGCTACATAACGTTATACGTTATAAGGTAATAGTATACAACGTTATACGTTATAAGGTAATAGCAAATAACGTTACACGTTATGTGGTAATGCTACATAACGTTATACGTTATATGGTAATGCTACATAACGTTATACGTTATATGGTAATGCTACATAACGTTATACGTTATATGGTAATGCTAGATAACGTTATACATTATATGGTAATGCTACATAACGTTATACGTTATATGGTAACAGTATACAACGTTATACGTTATAAGGTAATAGTAAATAACGTTACACGTTATATGGTAATGCTACATAACGTTATACGTTATATGGTAATGCTACATAACGTTATAGGTTATATGGTAACAGTATATAACGTTATACGTTATATGGTAATGCTACATAACGTTATACGTTATATGGTAATGCTACATAACGTTATACGTTATATGGTAACAGTATACAACGTTATACGTTATAAGGTAATAGTAAATAACGTTACACGTTATATGGTAATGCTACATAACGTTATACGTTATATGGTAATGCTACATATCGTTATACGTTATATGGTAATGCTACATAACGTTATACGTTATATGGTAATGCTACATAACGTTATACGTTATATGGTAATGCTACATAACGTTATACGTTATATGGTAATGCTACATAACGTTATACGTTATATGGTAACAGTATACGACGTTATACGTTATATGGTAATGCTACATAACGTTATACGTTATATGGTAATGCTACATAACGTTATACGTTATATGGTAACAGTATACAACGTTATACGTTATAAGGTAATAGTAAATAACGTTACACGTTATATGGTAATGCTACATAACGTTATACGTTATATGGTAATGCTACATAACGTTATACGTTATATGGTAACAGTATACAACGTTATACGTTATAAGGTAATAGTAAATGACGTTACACGTTATATGGTAATGCTACATAACGTTATACGTTATATGGTATTGCTACATATCGTTATACGTTATATGGTAATGCTACATAACGTTATACCTTATATGGTAATGCTACATAACGTTATACGTTATATGGTAATGCTACATAACGTTATACGTTATATGGTAATGCTACATAACGTTATACATTATATGGTAATGCTACATAACGTTATACGTCATATGGTAATGCTACATAGCGTTGTGCATTATATGGTAATGCTACATAACGTTATACGTTATATGGTAACAGTATACAACGTTATACGTTATATGGTAATGCTACATAACGTTATACGTTATATGGTAATGCTACATAACGTTATACTTTATATGGTAATGCTACATAACGTTATACGTTATATGGTAATGCTACATAACGTTATACGTTATATGGTAATGCTACATATCGTTATACGTTATATGGTAATGCTACATAACGTCATACATTATATGGTAATGCTACATAACGTTATACGTTATATGGTAATGCTACATAACGTTATACGTTGTAAGGTAATAGTATACAACGTTATACGTTATAAGGTAATAGTAAATAACGTTACACGTTATGTGGTAATGCTACATAACGTTATACGTTATATGGTAATGCTACATAACGTTATACGTTATATGGTAATGCTACATAACGTTATACGTTATATGGTAATGCTACATAACGTTATACATTATATGGTAATGCTACATAACGTTATACGTTATATGGTAACAGTATACAACGTTATACGTTATAAGGTAATAGTAAATAACGTTACACGTTATATGGTAATGCTACATAACGTTATACGTTATATGGTAATGCTACATATCGTTATACGTTATATGGTAATGCTACATAACGTTATACATTATATGGTAATGCTACATAACGTTATACGTTATATGGTAATGCTACATAACGTTATACGTTATATGGTAATGCTACATAACGTTATACGTTATATGGTAACGCTACAAAACGTTATACGTTATATGGTAATGCTACATAACGTTATACATTATATGGTTATGCTACATAACGATATACGTTATATGGTAATGCTACATAACGTTATACATTATATGGTAATGCTACATAACGTTATACGTTATATGGTAACAGTATACAACGTTATACGTTATAAGGTAATAGTAAATAACGTTACACGTTATATGGTAATGCTACATAACGCTATACGTTATATGGTAATGCTACATAACGTTATACGTTATATGGTAATGCTACATAACGTTATACTTTATATGGTAATGCTACATAACGTTATACGTTATATGGTAATGCTACATAACGTTATACGTTATATGGTAATGCTACATATCGTTATACGTTATATGGTAATGCTACATAACGTCATACATTATATGGTAATGCTACATAACGTTATACGTTATATGGTAATGCTACATAACGTTATACGTTATAAGGTAATGCTACATAACGTTATACGTTATATGGTAATGCTACATAACGTTATACGTTATATGGTAATGCTACATAACGTTACACATTATATGGTAATGCTACATAACGTTATACGTTATATGGTAATGCTACATAACGTTATACATTATATGGTAATGCTACATAAGGTTATACGTTATATGGTAAAGCTACATAACGTTATACGTTATATGGTAATGCTACATAACGTTACACATTATATGGTAATGCTACATAACGTTATACGTTATATGGTAATGCTACATAACGTTATACATTATATGGTAATGCTACATAACGTTATACGTTATATGGTAACAGTATACGACGTTATACGTTATATGGTAATGCTACATAACGTTATACGTTATATGGTAACAGTATACAACGTTATACGTTATAAGGTAATAGTAAATAACGTTACACGTTATATGGTAATGCTACATAACGTTATACGTTATATGGTAATGCTACATATCGTTATACGTTATATGGTAATGCTACATAACGTTATACGTCATATGGTAATGCTACATAACGTTGTGCATTATATGGTAATGCTACATAACGTTATACGTTATATGGTAACAGTATACAACGTTATACGTTATATGGTAATGCTACATAACGTTATACGTTATATGGTAATGCTACATAACGTTATACTTTATATGGTAATGCTACATAACGTTATACGTTATATGGTAATGCTACATATCGTTATACGTTATATGGTAATGCTACAAAACGTCATACATTATATGGTAATGCTACATAACGTTATACGTTATATGGTAAAGCTACATAACGTTATACGTTATAAGGTAATAGTATACAACGTTATACGTTATAAGGTAATAGTAAATAACGTTACACGTTATGTGGTAATGCTACATAACGTTATACGTTATATGGTAATGCTACATAACGTTATACGTTATATGGTAATGCTACATAACGTTATACGTTATATGGTAATGCTACATAACGTTATACATTATATGGTAATGCTACATAACGTTATACGTTACATGGTAACAGTATACAACGTTATACGTTATAAGGTAATAGTAAATAACGTTACACGTTATATGGTAATGCTACATAACGTTATACGTTATATGGTAATGCTACATAACGTTATAGGTTATATGGTAACAGTATACAACGTTATACGTTATAAGGTAATAGTAAATAACGTTACACGTTATATGGTAATGCTACATAACGTTATACGTTATATGGTAATGCTACATATCGTTATACGTTATATGGTAATGCTACATAACGTTATACATTATATGGTAATGCTACATAACGTTATACGTTATATGGTAATGCTACATAACGTTATACGTTATATGGTAATGCTACATAACGTTATACGTTATATGGTAACGCTACAAAACGTTATACGTTATATGGTAATGCTACATAACGTTATACATTATATGGTTATGCTACATAACGATATACGTTATATGGTAATGCTACATAACGTTATACATTATATGGTAATGCTACATAACGTTATACGTTATATGGTAACAGTATACAACGTTATACGTTATAAGGTAATAGTAAATAACGTTACACGTTATATGGTAATGCTACATAACGCTATACGTTATATGGTAATGCTACATAACGTTATACGTTATATGGTAATGCTACATAACGTTATACTTTATATGGTAATGCTACATAACGTTATACGTTATATGGTAATGCTACATAACGTTATACGTTATATGGTAATGCTACATATCGTTATACGTTATATGGTAATGCTACATAACGTCATACATTATATGGTAATGCTACATAACGTTATACGTTATATGGTAATGCTACATAACGTTATACGTTATAAGGTAATGCTACATAACGTTATACGTTATATGGTAATGCTACATAACGTTATACGTTATATGGTAATGCTACATAACGTTACACATTATATGGTAATGCTACATAACGTTATACGTTATATGGTAATGCTACATAACGTTATACATTATATGGTAATGCTACATAAGGTTATACGTTATATGGTAAAGCTACATAACGTTATACGTTATATGGTAATGCTACATAACGTTACACATTATATGGTAATGCTACATAACGTTATACGTTATATGGTAATGCTACATAACGTTATACATTATATGGTAATGCTACATAACGTTATACGTTATATGGTAACAGTATACGACGTTATACGTTATATGGTAATGCTACATAACGTTATACGTTATATGGTAACAGTATACAACGTTATACGTTATAAGGTAATAGTAAATAACGTTACACGTTATATGGTAATGCTACATAACGTTATACGTTATATGGTAATGCTACATATCGTTATACGTTATATGGTAATGCTACATAACGTTATACGTCATATGGTAATGCTACATAACGTTGTGCATTATATGGTAATGCTACATAACGTTATACGTTATATGGTAACAGTATACAACGTTATACGTTATATGGTAATGCTACATAACGTTATACGTTATATGGTAATGCTACATAACGTTATACTTTATATGGTAATGCTACATAACGTTATACGTTATATGGTAATGCTACATATCGTTATACGTTATATGGTAATGCTACAAAACGTCATACATTATATGGTAATGCTACATAACGTTATACGTTATATGGTAAAGCTACATAACGTTATACGTTATAAGGTAATAGTATACAACGTTATACGTTATAAGGTAATAGTAAATAACGTTACACGTTATGTGGTAATGCTACATAACGTTATACGTTATATGGTAATGCTACATAACGTTATACGTTATATGGTAATGCTACATAACGTTATACGTTATATGGTAATGCTACATAACGTTATACATTATATGGTAATGCTACATAACGTTATACGTTATATGGTAACAGTATACAACGTTATACGTTATAAGGTAATAGTAAATAACGTTACACGTTATATGGTAATGCTACATAACGTTATACGTTATATGGTAATGCTACATAACGTTATAGGTTATATGGTAACAGTATACAACGTTATACGTTATATGGTAATAGTAAATAACGTTACACGTTATATGGTAATGCTACATAACGTTATACGTTATATGGTAATGCTACATATCGTTATACGTTATATGGTAATGCTACATAACGTTATACGTTATATGGTAATGCTACATAACGTTATACGTTATATGGTAATGCTACATAACGTTATACGTTATATGGTAATGCTACATAACGTTATACGTTATATGGTAACAGTATACGACGTTATACGTTATATGGTAATGCTACATAACGTTATACGTTATATGGTAATGCTACATAACGTTATACGTTATATGGTAACGCTACAAAACGTTATACGTTATATGGTAATGCTACATAACGTTATACATTATATGGTTATGCTACATAACGATATACGTTATATGGTAATGCTACATAACGTTATACATTATCTGGTAATGCTACATAACGTTATACGTTATATGGTAATGCTACATAACGTTATACGTTATATGGTAATGCTACATAACGTTATACGTTATATGGTAACGCTACAAAACGTTATACGTTATATGGTAATGCTACATAACGTTATACGTCATATGGTAATGCTACATAACGTTGTGCATTATATGGTAATGCTACATAACGTTATACGTTATATGGTAACAGTATACAACGTTATACGTTATATGGTAATGCTACATAACGTTATACGTTATATGGTAATGCTACATAACGTTATACTTTATATGGTAATGCTACATAACGTTATACGTTATATGGTAATGCTACATATCGTTATACGTTATATGGTAATGCTACAAAACGTCATACATTATATGGTAATGCTACATAACGTTATACGTTATATGGTAAAGCTACATAACGTTATACGTTATAAGGTAATAGTATACAACGTTATACGTTATAAGGTAATAGTAAATAACGTTACACGTTATGTGGTAATGCTACATAACGTTATACGTTATATGGTAACGCTACAAAACGTTATACGTTATATGGTAATGCTACATAACGTTATACATTATATGGTTATGCTACATAACGATATACGTTATATGGTAATGCTACATAACGTTATACATTATCTGGTAATGCTACATAACGTTATACGTTATATGGTAATGCTACATAACGTTATACGTTATATGGTAATGCTACATAACGTTATACGTTATATGGTAACGCTACAAAACGTTATACGTTATATGGTAATGCTACATAACGTTATACGTCATATGGTAATGCTACATAACGTTGTGCATTATATGGTAATGCTACATAACGTTATACGTTATATGGTAACAGTATACAACGTTATACGTTATATGGTAATGCTACATAACGTTATACGTTATATGGTAATGCTACATAACGTTATACTTTATATGGTAATGCTACATAACGTTATACGTTATATGGTAATGCTACATATCGTTATACGTTATACGGTAATGCTACAAAACGTCATACATTATATGGTAATGCTACATAACGTTATACGTTATATGGTAAAGCTACATAACGTTATACGTTATAAGGTAATAGTATACAACGTTATACGTTATAAGGTAATAGTAAATAACGTTACACGTTATGTGGTAATGCTACATAACGTTATACGTTATATGGTAATGCTACATAACGTTATACGTTATATGGTAATGCTACATAACGTTATACGTTATATGGTAATGCTACATAACGTTATACATTATATGGTAATGCTACATAACGTTATACGTTATATGGTAATAGTATACAACGTTATACGTTATAAGGTAATAGTAAATAACGTTACACGTTATATGGTAATGCTACATAACGTTATACGTTATATGGTAATGCTACATAACGTTATACGTTATATGGTAACAGTATACAACGTTATACGTTATAAGGTAATAGTAAATAACGTTACACGTTATATGGTAATGCTACATAACGTTATACGTTATATGGTAATGCTACATATCGTTATACGTTATATGGTAATGCTACATAACGTTATACGTTATATGGTAATGCTACATAACGTTATACGTTATATGGTAATGCTACATAACGTTATACGTTATATGGTAATGCTACATAACGTTATACGTTATATGGTAACAGTATACGACGTTACACGTTATATGGTAATGCTACATAACGTTATACGTTATATGGTAATGCTACATAACGTTATACGTTATATGGTAACAGTATACAACGTTATACGTTATAAGGTAATAGTAAATAACGTTACACGTTATATGGTAATGCTACATAACGTTATACGTTATATGGTAATGCTACATAACGTTATACGTTATATGGTAACAGTATACAACGTTATACGTTATAAGGTAATAGTAAATGACGTTACACGTTATATGGTAATGCTACATAACGTTATACGTTACATGGTAATGCTACATATCGTTATACGTTATATGGTAATGCTACATAACGTTATACCTTATATGGTAATGCTACATAACGTTATACGTTATATGGTAATGCTACATAACGTTATACGTTATATGGTAATGCTACATAACGTTATACATTATATGGTAATGCTACATAACGTTATACGTCATATGGTAATGCTACATAACGTTGTGCATTATATGGTAATGCTACATAACGTTATACGTTATATGGTAACAGTATACAACGTTATACGTTATATGGTAATGCTACATAACGTTATACGTTATATGGTAATGCTACATAACGTTATACTTAATATGGTAATGTTACATAACGTTATACGTTATATGGTAATGCTACATAACGTTATACGTTCTATGGTAATGCTACATATCGTTATACGTTATATGGTAATGCTACATAACGTCATACATTATATGGTAATGCTACATAACGTTATACGTTATATGGTAATGCTACATAACGTTATACGTTGTAAGGTAATAGTATACAACGTTATACGTTATAAGGTAATAGTAAATAACGTTACACGTTATGTGGTAATGCTACATAACGTTATACGTTATATGGTAATGCTACATAACGTTATACGTTATATGGTAATGCTACATAACGTTATACGTTATATGGTAATGCTACATAACGTTATACATTATATGGTAATGCTACATAACGTTATACGTTATATGGTAACAGTATACAACGTTATACGTTATAAGGTAATAGTAAATAACGTTACACGTTATATGGTAATGCTACATAACGTTATACGTTATATGGTAATGCTACATATCGTTATACGTTATATGGTAATGCTACATAACGTTATACATTATATGGTAATGCTACATAACGTTATACGTTATATGGTAATGCTACATAACGTTATACGTCATATGGTAATGCTACATAACGTTATACGTTATATGGTAACGCTACAAAACGTTATACGTTATATGGTAATGCTACATAACGTTATACATTATATGGTTATGCTACATAACGATATACGTTATATGGTAATGCTACATAACGTTATACGTTATATGGTAATGCTACATAACGTTATACGTTATATGGTAACAGTATACAACGTTATACGTTATAAGGTAATAGTAAATAACGTTACACGTTATATGGTAATGCTACATAACGTTATACGTTATATGGTAATGCTACATAACGTTATACGTTATATGGTAATGCTACATAACGTTATACTTTATATGGTAATGCTACATAACGTTATACGTTATATGGTAATGCTACATAACGTTATACGTTATATGGTAATGCTACATATCGTTATACGTTATATGGTAATGCTACATAACGTCATACATTATATGGTAATGCTACATAACGTTATACGTTATATGGTAATGCTACATAACGTTATACGTTATAAGGTAATAGTATACAACGTTATACGTTATAAGGTAATAGTAAATAACGTTACACGTTATATGGTAATGCTACATAACGTTATACGTTATATGGTAATGCTACATAACGTTATACGTTATATGGTAATGCTACATAACGTTATAGGTTATATGGTAACAGTATATAACGTTATACGTTATATGGTAATGCTACATAACGTTATACGTTATATGGTAATGCTACATAACGTTATACGTTATATGGTAACAGTATACAACGTTATACGTTATAAGGTAATAGTAAATAACGTTACACGTTATATGGTAATGCTACATAACGTTATACGTTATATGGTAATGCTACATATCGTTATACGTTATATGGTAATGCTACATAACGTTATACGTTATATGGTAATGCTACATAACGTTATACGTTATATGGTAATGCTACATAACGTTATACGTTATATGGTAATGCTACATAACGTTATACGTTATATGGTAACAGTATACGACGTTATACGTTATATGGTAATGCTACATAACGTTATACGTTATATGGTAATGCTACATAACGTTATACGTTATATGGTAACAGTATACAACGTTATACGTTATAAGGTAATAGTAAATAACGTTACACGTTATATGGTAATGCTACATAACGTTATACGTTATATGGTAATGCTACATAACGTTATACGTTATATGGTAACAGTATACAACGTTATACGTTATAAGGTAATAGTAAATGACGTTACACGTTATATGGTAATGCTACATAACGTTATACGTTATATGGTAATGCTACATATCGTTATACGTTATATGGTAATGCTACATAACGTTATACCTTATATGGTAATGCTACATAACGTTATACGTTATATGGTAATGCTACATAACGTTATACGTTATATGGTAATGCTACATAACGTTATACGTTATATGGTAATGCTACATATCGTTATACGTTATATGGTAATGCTACATAACGTCATACATTATATGGTAATGCTACATAACGTTATACGTTATATGGTAACAGTATACGACGTTATACGTTATATGGTAATGCTACATAACGTTATACGTTATATGGTAATGCTACATAACGTTATACGTTATATGGTAACAGTATACAACGTTATACGTTATAAGGTAATAGTAAATAACGTTACACGTTATATGGTTATGCTACATAACGATATACGTTATATGGTAATGCTACATAACGTTATACATTATATGGTAATGCTACATAACGTTATACGTTATATGGTAACAGTATACAACGTTATACGTTATAAGGTAATAGTAAATAACGTTACACGTTATATGGTAATGCTACATAACGCTATACGTTATATGGTAATGCTACATAACGTTATACGTTATATGGTAATGCTACATAACGTTATACTTTATATGGTAATGCTACATAACGTTATACGTTATATGGTAATGCTACATAACGTTATACGTTATATGGTAATGCTACATATCGTTATACGTTATATGGTAACAGTATACGACGTTATACGTTATATGGTAATGCTACATAACGTTATACGTTATATGGTAATGCTACATAACGTTATACGTTATATGGTAACGCTACAAAACGTTACACGTTATATGGTTATGCTACATAACGATATACGTTATATGGTAATGCTACATAACGTTATACATTATATGGTAATGCTACATAACGTTATACGTTATATGGTAACAGTATACAACGTTATACGTTATAAGGTAATAGTAAATAACGTTACACGTTATATGGTAATGCTACATAACGTTATACGTTATATGGTAATGCTACATAACGTTATAGGTTATATGGTAACAGTATACAACGTTATACGTTATATGGTAATAGTAAATAACGTTACACGTTATATGGTAATGCTACATAACGTTATACGTTATATGGTAATGCTACATATCGTTATACGTTATATGGTAATGCTACATAACGTTATACGTTATATGGTAATGCTACATAACGTTATACGTTATATGGTAATGCTACATAACGTTATACGTTATATGGTAATGCTACATAACGTTATACGTTATATGGTAACAGTATACGACGTTATACGTTATATGGTAATGCTACATAACGTTATACGTTATATGGTAATGCTACATAACGTTATACGTTATATGGTAACGCTACAAAACGTTATACGTTATATGGTAATGCTACATAACGTTATACATTATATGGTTATGCTACATAACGATATACGTTATATGGTAATGCTACATAACGTTATACATTATCTGGTAATGCTACATAACGTTATACGTTATATGGTAATGCTACATAACGTTATACGTTATATGGTAATGCTACATAACGTTATACGTTATATGGTAACGCTACAAAACGTTATACGTTATATGGTAATGCTACATAACGTTATACGTCATATGGTAATGCTACATAACGTTGTGCATTATATGGTAATGCTACATAACGTTATACGTTATATGGTAACAGTATACAACGTTATACGTTATATGGTAATGCTACATAACGTTATACGTTATATGGTAATGCTACATAACGTTATACTTTATATGGTAATGCTACATAACGTTATACGTTATATGGTAATGCTACATATCGTTATACGTTATATGGTAATGCTACAAAACGTCATACATTATATGGTAATGCTACATAACGTTATACGTTATATGGTAAAGCTACATAACGTTATACGTTATAAGGTAATAGTATACAACGTTATACGTTATAAGGTAATAGTAAATAACGTTACACGTTATGTGGTAATGCTACATAACGTTATACGTTATATGGTAATGCTACATAACGTTATACGTTATATGGTAATGCTACATAACGTTATACGTTATATGGTAATGCTACATAACGTTATACATTATATGGTAATGCTACATAACGTTATACGTTATATGGTAATAGTATACAACGTTATACGTTATAAGGTAATAGTAAATAACGTTACACGTTATATGGTAATGCTACATAACGTTATACGTTATATGGTAATGCTACATAACGTTATACGTTATATGGTAACAGTATACAACGTTATACGTTATAAGGTAATAGTAAATAACGTTACACGTTATATGGTAATGCTACATAACGTTATACGTTATATGGTAATGCTACATATCGTTATACGTTATATGGTAATGCTACATAACGTTATACGTTATATGGTAATGCTACATAACGTTATACGTTATATGGTAATGCTACATAACGTTATACGTTATATGGTAATGCTACATAACGTTATACGTTATATGGTAACAGTATACGACGTTACACGTTATATGGTAATGCTACATAACGTTATACGTTATATGGTAATGCTACATAACGTTATACGTTATATGGTAACAGTATACAACGTTAGACGTTATAAGGTAATAGTAAATAACGTTACACGTTATATGGTAATGCTACATAACGTTATACGTTATATGGTAATGCTACATAACGTTATACGTTATATGGTAACAGTATACAACGTTATACGTTATAAGGTAATAGTAAATGACGTTACACGTTATATGGTAATGCTACATAACGTTATACGTTACATGGTAATGCTACATATCGTTATACGTTATATGGTAATGCTACATAACGTTATACCTTATATGGTAATGCTACATAATGTTATACGTTATATGGTAATGCTACATAACGTTATACGTTATATGGTAATGCTACATAACGTTATACATTATATGGTAATGCTACATAACGTTATACGTCATATGGTAATGCTACATAACGTTGTGCATTATATGGTAATGCTACATAACGTTATACGTTATATGGTAACAGTATACAACGTTATACGTTATATGGTAATGCTACATAACGTTATACGTTATATGGTAATGCTACATAACGTTATACTTAATATGGTAATGTTACATAACGTTATACGTTATATGGTAATGCTACATAACGTTATACGTTCTATGGTAATGCTACATATCGTTATACGTTATATGGTAATGCTACATAACGTCATACATTATATGGTAATGCTACATAACGTTATACGTTATATGGTAATGCTACATAACGTTATACGTTGTAAGGTAATAGTATACAACGTTATACGTTATAAGGTAATAGTAAATAACGTTACACGTTATGTGGTAATGCTACATAACGTTATACGTTATATGGTAATGCTACATAACGTTATACGTTATATGGTAATGCTACATAACGTTATACGTTATATGGTAATGCTACATAACGTTATACATTATATGGTAATGCTACATAACGTTATACGTTATATGGTAACAGTATACAACGTTATACGTTATAAGGTAATAGTAAATAACGTTACACGTTATATGGTAATGCTACATAACGTTATACGTTATATGGTAATGCTACATATCGTTATACGTTATATGGTAATGCTACATAACGTTATACATTATATGGTAATGCTACATAACGTTATACGTTATATGGTAATGCTACATAACGTTATACGTTATATGGTAATGCTACATCACGTTATACGTTATATGGTAACGCTACAAAACGTTATACGTTATATGGTAATGCTACATAACGTTATACATTATATGGTTATGCTACATAACGATATACGTTATATGGTAATGCTACATAACGTTATACATTATATGGTAATGCTACATAACGTTATACGTTATATGGTAACAGTATACAACGTTATACGTTATAAGGTAATAGTAAATAACGTTACACGTTATATGGTAATGCTACATAACGTTATACGTTATATGGTAATGCTACATAACGTTATACGTTATATGGTAATGCTACATAACGTTATACTTTATATGGTAATGCTACATAACGTTATACGTTATATGGTAATGCTACATAACGTTATACGTTATATGGTAATGCTACATATCGTTATACGTTATATGGTAATGCTACATAACGTCATACATTATATGGTAATGCTACATAACGTTATACGTTATATGGTAATGCTACATAACGTTATACGTTATAAGGTAATAGTATACAACGTTATACGTTATAAGGTAATAGTAAATAACGTTACACGTTATATGGTAATGCTACATAACGTTATACGTTATATGGTAATGCTACATAACGTTATACGTTATATGGTAATGCTACATAACGTTATAGGTTATATGGTAACAGTATATAACGTTATACGTTATATGGTAATGCTACATAACGTTATACGTTATATGGTAATGCTACATAACGTTATACGTTATATGGTAACAGTATACAACGTTATACGTTATAAGGTAATAGTAAATAACGTTACACGTTATATGGTAATGCTACATAACGTTATACGTTATATGGTAATGCTACATATCGTTATACGTTATATGGTAATGCTACATAACGTTATACGTTATATGGTAATGCTACATAACGTTATACGTTATATGGTAATGCTACATAACGTTATACGTTATATGGTAATGCTACATAACGTTATACGTTATATGGTAACAGTATACGACGTTATACGTTATATGGTAATGCTACATAACGTTATACGTTATATGGTAATGCTACATAACGTTATACGTTATATGGTAACAGTATACAACGTTATACGTTATAAGGTAATAGTAAATAACGTTACACGTTATATGGTAATGCTACATAACGTTATACGTTATATGGTAATGCTACATAACGTTATACGTTATATGGTAATGCTACATATCGTTATACGTTATATGGTAATGCTACATAACGTTATACGTTATATGGTAATGCTACATAACGTTATACGTTATATGGTAATGCTACATAACGTTATACGTTATATGGTAATGCTACATAACGTTATACGTTATATGGTAACAGTATACGACGTTATACGTTATATGGTAATGCTACATAACGTTATACGTTATATGGTAATGCTACATAACGTTATACGTTATATGGTAATGCTACATAACGTTATACATTATATGGTAATGCTACATAACGTTATACGTTATATGGTAACAGTATACAACGTTATACGTTATAAGGTAATAGTAAATAACGTTACACGTTATATGGTAATGCTACATAACGTTATACGTTATATGGTAATGCTACATAACGTTATAGGTTATATGGTAACAGTATACAACGTTATACGTTATATGGTAATAGTAAATAACGTTACACGTTATATGGTAATGCTACATAACGTTATACGTTATATGGTAATGCTACATATCGTTATACGTTATATGGTAATGCTACATAACGTTATACGTTATATGGTAATGCTACATAACGTTATACGTTATATGGTAATGCTACATAACGTTATACGTTATATGGTAATGCTACATAACGTTATACGTTATATGGTAACAGTATACGACGTTATACGTTATATGGTAATGCTACATAACGTTATACGTTATATGGTAATGCTACATAACGTTATACGTTATATGGTAACGCTACAAAACGTTATACGTTATATGGTAATGCTACATAACGTTATACATTATATGGTTATGCTACATAACGATATACGTTATATGGTAATGCTACATAACGTTATACGTTATATGGTAACAGTATACAACGTTATACGTTATATGGTAATGCTACATAACGTTATACGTTATATGGTAATGCTACATAACGTTATACTTTATATGGTAATGCTACATAACGTTATACGTTATATGGTAATGCTACATATCGTTATACGTTATATGGTAATGCTACAAAACGTCATACATTATATGGTAATGCTACATAACGTTATACGTTATATGGTAAAGCTACATAACGTTATACGTTATAAGGTAATAGTATACAACGTTATACGTTATAAGGTAATAGTAAATAACGTTACACGTTATGTGGTAATGCTACATAACGTTATACGTTATATGGTAATGCTACATAACGTTATACGTTATATGGTAATGCTACATAACGTTATACGTTATATGGTAATGCTACATAACGTTATACATTATATGGTAATGCTACATAACGTTATACGTTATATGGTAACAGTATACAACGTTATACGTTATAAGGTAATAGTAAATAACGTTACACGTTATATGGTAATGCTACATAACGTCATACATTATATGGTAATGCTACATAACGTTATACGTTATATGGTAATGCTACATAACGTTATACGTTATAAGGTAATAGTATACAACGTTATACGTTATAAGGTAATAGTAAATAACGTTACACGTTATATGGTAATGCTACATAACGTTATACGTTATATGGTAATGCTACATAACGTTATACGTTATATGGTAATGCTACATAACGTTATAGGTTATATGGTAACAGTATATAACGTTATACGTTATATGGTAATGCTACATAACGTTATACGTTATATGGTAATGCTACATAACGTTATACGTTATATGGTAACAGTATACAACGTTATACGTTATAAGGTAATAGTAAATAACGTTACACGTTATATGGTAATGCTACATAACGTTATACGTTATATGGTAATGCTACATATCGTTATACGTTATATGGTAATGCTACATAACGTTATACGTTATATGGTAATGCTACATAACGTTATACGTTATATGGTAATGCTACATAACGTTATACGTTATATGGTAATGCTACATAACGTTATACGTTATATGGTAACAGTATACGACGTTATACGTTATATGGTAATGCTACATAACGTTATACGTTATATGGTAATGCTACATAACGTTATACGTTATATGGTAACAGTATACAACGTTATACGTTATAAGGTAATAGTAAATAACGTTACACGTTATATGGTAATGCTACATAACGTTATACGTTATATGGTAATGCTACATAACGTTATACGTTATATGGTAACAGTATACAACGTTATACGTTATAAGGTAATAGTAAATGACGTTACACGTTATATGGTAATGCTACATAACGTTATACGTTATATGGTAATGCTACATATCGTTATACGTTATATGGTAATGCTACATAACGTTATACCTTATATGGTAATGCTACATAACGTTATACGTTATATGGTAATGCTACATAACGTTATACGTTATATGGTAATGCTACATAACGTTATACGTTATATGGTAATGCTACATATCGTTATACGTTATATGGTAATGCTACATAACGTCATACATTATATGGTAATGCTACATAACGTTATACGTTATATGGTAACAGTATACGACGTTATACGTTATATGGTAATGCTACATAACGTTATACGTTATATGGTAATGCTACATAACGTTATACGTTATATGGTAACAGTATACAACGTTATACGTTATAAGGTAATAGTAAATAACGTTACACGTTATATGGTTATGCTACATAACGATATACGTTATATGGTAATGCTACATAACGTTATACATTATATGGTAATGCTACATAACGTTATACGTTATATGGTAACAGTATACAACGTTATACGTTATAAGGTAATAGTAAATAACGTTACACGTTATATGGTAATGCTACATAACGCTATACGTTATATGGTAATGCTACATAACGTTATACGTTATATGGTAATGCTACATAACGTTATACTTTATATGGTAATGCTACATAACGTTATACGTTATATGGTAATGCTACATAACGTTATACGTTATATGGTAATGCTACATATCGTTATACGTTATATGGTAATGCTACATAACGTCATACATTATATGGTAATGCTACATAACGTTATACGTTATATGGTAATGCTACATAACGTTATACGTTATAAGGTAATGCTACATAACGTTATACGTTATATGGTAATGCTACATAACGTTATACGTTATATGGTAATGCTACATAACGTTACACATTATATGGTAATGCTACATAACGTTATACGTTATATGGTAATGCTACATAACGTTATACATTATATGGTAATGCTACATAAGGTTATACGTTATATGGTAAAGCTACATAACGTTATACGTTATATGGTAATGCTACATAACGTTACACATTATATGGTAATGCTACATAACGTTATACGTTATATGGTAATGCTACATAACGTTATACATTATATGGTAATGCTACATAACGTTATACGTTATATGGTAACAGTATACGACGTTATACGTTATATGGTAATGCTACATAACGTTATACGTTATATGGTAACAGTATACAACGTTATACGTTATAAGGTAATAGTAAATAACGTTACACGTTATATGGTAATGCTACATAACGTTATACGTTATATGGTAATGCTACATATCGTTATACGTTATATGGTAATGCTACATAACGTTATACGTCATATGGTAATGCTACATAACGTTGTGCATTATATGGTAATGCTACATAACGTTATACGTTATATGGTAACAGTATACAACGTTATACGTTATATGGTAATGCTACATAACGTTATACGTTATATGGTAATGCTACATAACGTTATACTTTATATGGTAATGCTACATAACGTTATACGTTATATGGTAATGCTACATATCGTTATACGTTATATGGTAATGCTACAAAACGTCATACATTATATGGTAATGCTACATAACGTTATACGTTATATGGTAAAGCTACATAACGTTATACGTTATAAGGTAATAGTATACAACGTTATACGTTATAAGGTAATAGTAAATAACGTTACACGTTATGTGGTAATGCTACATAACGTTATACGTTATATGGTAATGCTACATAACGTTATACGTTATATGGTAATGCTACATAACGTTATACGTTATATGGTAATGCTACATAACGTTATACATTATATGGTAATGCTACATAACGTTATACGTTATATGGTAACAGTATACAACGTTATACGTTATAAGGTAATAGTAAATAACGTTACACGTTATATGGTAATGCTACATAACGTTATACGTTATATGGTAATGCTACATAACGTTATAGGTTATATGGTAACAGTATACAACGTTATACGTTATATGGTAATAGTAAATAACGTTACACGTTATATGGTAATGCTACATAACGTTATACGTTATATGGTAATGCTACATATCGTTATACGTTATATGGTAATGCTACATAACGTTATACGTTATATGGTAATGCTACATAACGTTATACGTTATATGGTAATGCTACATAACGTTATACGTTATATGGTAATGCTACATAACGTTATACGTTATATGGTAACAGTATACGACGTTATACGTTATATGGTAATGCTACATAACGTTATACGTTATATGGTAATGCTACATAACGTTATACGTTATATGGTAACGCTACAAAACGTTATACGTTATATGGTAATGCTACATAACGTTATACATTATATGGTTATGCTACATAACGATATACGTTATATGGTAATGCTACATAACGTTATACATTATCTGGTAATGCTACATAACGTTATACGTTATATGGTAATGCTACATAACGTTATACGTTATATGGTAATGCTACATAACGTTATACGTTATATGGTAACGCTACAAAACGTTATACGTTATATGGTAATGCTACATAACGTTATACGTCATATGGTAATGCTACATAACGTTGTGCATTATATGGTAATGCTACATAACGTTATACGTTATATGGTAACAGTATACAACGTTATACGTTATATGGTAATGCTACATAACGTTATACGTTATATGGTAATGCTACATAACGTTATACTTTATATGGTAATGCTACATAACGTTATACGTTATATGGTAATGCTACATATCGTTATACGTTATATGGTAATGCTACAAAACGTCATACATTATATGGTAATGCTACATAACGTTATACGTTATATGGTAAAGCTACATAACGTTATACGTTATAAGGTAATAGTATACAACGTTATACGTTATAAGGTAATAGTAAATAACGTTACACGTTATGTGGTAATGCTACATAACGTTATACGTTATATGGTAATGCTACATAACGTTATACGTTATATGGTAATGCTACATAACGTTATACGTTATATGGTAATGCTACATAACGTTATACATTATATGGTAATGCTACATAACGTTATACGTTATATGGTAATAGTATACAACGTTATACGTTATAAGGTAATAGTAAATAACGTTACACGTTATATGGTAATGCTACATAACGTTATACGTTATATGGTAATGCTACATAACGTTATACGTTATATGGTAACAGTATACAACGTTATACGTTATAAGGTAATAGTAAATAACGTTACACGTTATATGGTAATGCTACATAACGTTATACGTTATATGGTAATGCTACATATCGTTATACGTTATATGGTAATGCTACATAACGTTATACGTTATATGGTAATGCTACATAACGTTATACGTTATATGGTAATGCTACATAACGTTATACGTTATATGGTAATGCTACATAACGTTATACGTTATATGGTAACAGTATACGACGTTACACGTTATATGGTAATGCTACATAACGTTATACGTTATATGGTAATGCTACATAACGTTATACGTTATATGGTAACAGTATACAACGTTAGACGTTATAAGGTAATAGTAAATAACGTTACACGTTATATGGTAATGCTACATAACGTTATACGTTATATGGTAATGCTACATAACGTTATACGTTATATGGTAACAGTATACAACGTTATACGTTATAAGGTAATAGTAAATGACGTTACACGTTATATGGTAATGCTACATAACGTTATACGTTACATGGTAATGCTACATATCGTTATACGTTATATGGTAATGCTACATAACGTTATACCTTATATGGTAATGCTACATAATGTTATACGTTATATGGTAATGCTACATAACGTTATACGTTATATGGTAATGCTACATAACGTTATACATTATATGGTAATGCTACATAACGTTATACGTCATATGGTAATGCTACATAACGTTGTGCATTATATGGTAATGCTACATAACGTTATACGTTATATGGTAACAGTATACAACGTTATACGTTATATGGTAATGCTACATAACGTTATACGTTATATGGTAATGCTACATAACGTTATACTTAATATGGTAATGTTACATAACGTTATACGTTATATGGTAATGCTACATAACGTTATACGTTCTATGGTAATGCTACATATCGTTATACGTTATATGGTAATGCTACATAACGTCATACATTATATGGTAATGCTACATAACGTTATACGTTATATGGTAATGCTACATAACGTTATACGTTGTAAGGTAATAGTATACAACGTTATACGTTATAAGGTAATAGTAAATAACGTTACACGTTATGTGGTAATGCTACATAACGTTATACGTTATATGGTAATGCTACATAACGTTATACGTTATATGGTAATGCTACATAACGTTATACGTTATATGGTAATGCTACATAACGTTATACATTATATGGTAATGCTACATAACGTTATACGTTATATGGTAACAGTATACAACGTTATACGTTATAAGGTAATAGTAAATAACGTTACACGTTATATGGTAATGCTACATAACGTTATACGTTATATGGTAATGCTACATATCGTTATACGTTATATGGTAATGCTACATAACGTTATACATTATATGGTAATGCTACATAACGTTATACGTTATATGGTAATGCTACATAACGTTATACGTTATATGGTAATGCTACATCACGTTATACGTTATATGGTAACGCTACAAAACGTTATACGTTATATGGTAATGCTACATAACGTTATACATTATATGGTTATGCTACATAACGATATACGTTATATGGTAATGCTACATAACGTTATACATTATATGGTAATGCTACATAACGTTATACGTTATATGGTAACAGTATACAACGTTATACGTTATAAGGTAATAGTAAATAACGTTACACGTTATATGGTAATGCTACATAACGTTATACGTTATATGGTAATGCTACATAACGTTATACGTTATATGGTAATGCTACATAACGTTATACTTTATATGGTAATGCTACATAACGTTATACGTTATATGGTAATGCTACATAACGTTATACGTTATATGGTAATGCTACATATCGTTATACGTTATATGGTAATGCTACATAACGTCATACATTATATGGTAATGCTACATAACGTTATACGTTATATGGTAATGCTACATAACGTTATACGTTATAAGGTAATAGTATACAACGTTATACGTTATAAGGTAATAGTAAATAACGTTACACGTTATATGGTAATGCTACATAACGTTATACGTTATATGGTAATGCTACATAACGTTATACGTTATATGGTAATGCTACATAACGTTATAGGTTATATGGTAACAGTATATAACGTTATACGTTATATGGTAATGCTACATAACGTTATACGTTATATGGTAATGCTACATAACGTTATACGTTATATGGTAACAGTATACAACGTTATACGTTATAAGGTAATAGTAAATAACGTTACACGTTATATGGTAATGCTACATAACGTTATACGTTATATGGTAATGCTACATATCGTTATACGTTATATGGTAATGCTACATAACGTTATACGTTATATGGTAATGCTACATAACGTTATACGTTATATGGTAATGCTACATAACGTTATACGTTATATGGTAATGCTACATAACGTTATACGTTATATGGTAACAGTATACGACGTTATACGTTATATGGTAATGCTACATAACGTTATACGTTATATGGTAATGCTACATAACGTTATACGTTATATGGTAACAGTATACAACGTTATACGTTATAAGGTAATAGTAAATAACGTTACACGTTATATGGTAATGCTACATAACGTTATACGTTATATGGTAATGCTACATAACGTTATACGTTATATGGTAACAGTATACAACGTTATACGTTATAAGGTAATAGTAAATGACGTTACACGTTATATGGTAATGCTACATAACGTTATACGTTATATGGTAATGCTACATATCGTTATACGTTATATGGTAATGCTACATAACGTTATACCTTATATGGTAATGCTACATAACGTTATACGTTATATGGTAATGCTACATAACGTTATACGTTATATGGTAATGCTACATAACGTTATACATTATATGGTAATGCTACATAACGTTATACGTCATATGGTAATGCTACATAACGTTGTGCATTATATGGTAATGCTACATAACGTTATACGTTATATGGTAATGCTACATAACGTTATACGTTGTATGGTAATGCTACATAACGTTATACTTTATATGGTAATGCTACATAACGTTATACGTTATATGGTAATGCTACATAACGTTATACGTTATATGGTAATGCTACATATCGTTATACGTTATATGGTAATGCTACATAACGTCATACATTATATGGTAATGCTACATAACGTTATACGTTATATGGTAATGCTACATAACGTTATACGTTATATGGTAACAGTATACAACGTTATACGTTATATGGTAATGCTACATAACGTTATACGTTATATGGTAATGCTACATAACGTTATACGTTATATGGTAACAGTATACAACGTTATACGTTATAAGGTAATAGTAAATAACGTTACACGTTATATGGTAATGCTACATAACGTTATACGTTATATGGTAATGCTACATAACGTTATACGTTATATGGTAATGCTACATAACGTTATACGTTATATGGTAATGCTACATAACGTTATACGTTATATGGTAATGCTACATAACGTTATACGTTATATGGTAACAGTATACAACGTTATACGTTATAAGGTAATAGTAAATAACGTTGCACGTTATATGGTAATGCTACATAACGTTATACGTTATATGGTAATGCTACATAACGTTATACGTTATATGGTAATGCTACATAACGTTATACATTATATGGTAATGCTACATAACGTTATACGTTATATGGTAACAGTATACAACGTTATACGTTATATGGTAATGCTACATACCGTTATACGTTATATGGTAATGCTACATAACGTTATACGTTATATGGTAATGCTACATAACGTTATACGTTATATGGTAATGCTCCATAACGTTATACATTATATGGTAATGCTACATAACGTTATACGTTATATGGTAATGCTACATATCGTTATACGTTATATGGTAATGCTACATAACGTTATACATTATATGGTAATGCTACATAACGTTATACGTTATATGGTAATGCTACATAACGTTATACGTTATATGGTAATGCTACATAACGTTATACGTTATATGGTAACAGTATACAACGTTATACGTTATAAGGTAATAGTAAATAACGTTACACGTTATATGGTAATGCTACATAACGTTATACGTTATATGGTAATGCTACATAACGATATACGTTATATGGTAATGCTACATAACGTTATACTTTATATGGTAATGCTACATAACGTTATACGTTATATGGTAATGCTACATAACGTTATACGTTATATGGTAATGCTACATATCGTTATACGTTATATGGTAATGCTACATAACGTCATACATTATATGGTAATGCTACATAACGTTATACGTTATATGGTAATGCTACATAACGTTATACGTTATAAGGTAATAGTATACAACGTTATACGTTATAAGGTAATAGTAAATAACGTTACACGTTATATGGTAGTGCTACATAACGTTATACGTTATATGGTAATGCTACATAACGTTATAGGTTATATGGTAACAGTATATAACGTTATACGTTATATGGTAATGCTACGTGACGTTATACGTTATATGGTAATGCTACATAACGTTATACGTTATATGGTAACAGTATACAACGTTATACGTTATAAGGTAATAGTAAATAACGTTACACGTTATATGGTAATGCTACATAACGTTATACGTTATATGGTAATGCTACATAACGTTATAGGTTATATGGTAACAGTATATAACGTTATACGTTATATGGTAATGCTACATAACGTTATACGTTATATGGTAATGCTACATAACGTTATACGTTATATGGTAACAGTATACAACGTTATACGTTATAAGGTAATAGTAAATAACGTTACACGTTATATGGTAATGCTACATAACGTTATACGTTATATGGTAATGCTACATATCGTTATACGTTATATGGTAATGCTACATAACGTTATACGTTATATGGTAATGCTACATAACGTTATACGTTATATGGTAATGCTACATAACGTTATACGTTATATGGTAATGCTACATAACGTTATACGTTATATGGTAACAGTATACGACGTTATACGTTATATGGTAATGCTACATAACGTTATACGTTATATGGTAATGCTACATAACGTTATACGTTATATGGTAACAGTATACAACGTTATACGTTATAAGGTAATAGTAAATAACGTTACACGTTATATGGTAATGCTACATAACGTTATACGTTATATGGTAATGCTACATAACGTTATACGTTATATGGTAACAGTATACAACGTTATACGTTATAAGGTAATAGTAAATGACGTTACACGTTATATGGTAATGCTACATAACGTTATACGTTATATGGTAATGCTACATATCGTTATACGTTATATGGTAATGCTACATAACGTTATACCTTATATGGTAATGCTACATAACGTTATACGTTATATGGTAATGCTACATAACGTTATACGTTATATGGTAATGCTACATAACGTTATACATTATATGGTAATGCTACATAACGTTATACGTCATATGGTAATGCTACATAACGTTGTGCATTATATGGTAATGCTACATAACGTTATACGTTATATGGTAATGCTACATAACGTTATACGTTATATGGTAATGCTACATAACGTTATACTTTATATGGTAATGCTACATAACGTTATACGTTATATGGTAATGCTACATAACGTTATACGTTATATGGTAATGCTACATATCGTTATACGTTATATGGTAATGCTGCATAACGTCATACATTATATGGTAATGCTACATAACGTTATACGTTATATGGTAATGCTACATAACGTTATACGTTGTAAGGTAATAGTATACAACGTTATACGTTATAAGGTAATAGTAAATAACGTTACACGTTATGTGGTAATGCTACATAACGTTATACGTTATATGGTAATGCTACATAACGTTATACGTTATATGGTAATGCTACATAACGTTACACGTTATATGGTAATGCTACATAACGTTATACATTATATGGTAATGCTACATAACGTTATACGTTATATGGTAACAGTATACAACGTTATACGTTATAAGGTAATAGTAAATAACGATATACGTTATATGGTAATGCTACATAACGTTATACGTTATATGGTAATGCTACATATCGTTATACGTTATATGGTAATGCTACATAACGTCATACATTATATGGTAATGCTACATAACGTTATACGTTATATGGTAATGCTACATAACGTTATACGTTATAAGGTAATAGTATACAACGTTATACGTTATAAGGTAATAGTAAATAACGTTACACGTTATATGGTAATGCTACATAACGTTATACGTTATATGGTAATGCTACATAACGTTATAGGTTATATGGTAACAGTATATAACGTTATCCGTTATATGGTAATGCTACATAACGTTATACGTTATACGGTAATGCTACATAACGTTATACGTTATATGGTAACAGTATACAACGTTGTACGTTATAAGGTGATAGTAAATAACGTTACACGTTATCTGGTAATGCTACATAACGTTATACGTTATATGGTAATGCTACATATCGTTATACGTTATATGGTAATGCTACATAACGTTATACATTATATGGTAATGCTACATAACGTTATACGTTATGTGGTAATGCTACAGAACGTTATACGTAATATGGTAATGCTACATAACGTTATACGTTATATGGTAATGCTACATAACGTTATACGTTATATGGTAATGCTACATAACGTTATACGTTATATGGTAACAGTATACAACGTTATACGTTATATGGTAATGCTACATAACGTTATACGTTATATGGTAATGCTACATAACGTTATACGTTATATGGTAACAGTATACAACGTTATACGTTATAAGGTAATAGTAAATAACGTTACACGTTATATGGTAATGCTACATAACGTTATACGTTATATGGTAATGCTACATAACGTTATACGTTATATGGTAATGCTACATAACGTTATACGTTATATGGTAATGCTACATAACGTTATACGTTATATGGTAATGCTACATAACGTTATACGTTATATGGTAACAGTATACAACGTTATACGTTATAAGGTAATAGTAAATAACGTTGCACGTTATATGGTAATGCTACATAACGTTATACGTTATATGGTAATGCTACATAACGTTATACGTTATATGGTAATGCTACATAACGTTATACATTATATGGTAATGCTACATAACGTTATACCTTATATGGTAACAGTATACAACGTTATACGTTATATGGTAATGCTACATAACGTTATACGTTATATGGTAATGCTACATAACGTTATACGTTATATGGTAATGCTACATAACGTTATACGTTATATGGTAATGCTACATATCGTTATACGTTATATGGTAATGCTACATAACGTTATACATTATATGGTAATGCTACATAACGTTATACCTTATATGGTAACAGTATACAACGTTATACGTTATATGGTAATGCTACATAACGTTATACGTTATATGGTAATGCTACATAACGTTATACGTTATATGGTAATGCTACATAACGTTATACGTTATATGGTAATGCTCCATAACGTTATACATTATATGGTAATGCTACATAACGTTATACGTTATATGGTAATGCTACATATCGTTATACGTTATATGGTAATGCTACATAACGTTATACATTATATGGTAATGCTACATAACGTTATACGTTATATGGTAATGCTACATAACGTTATACGTTATATGGTAATGCTACATAACGTTATACGTTATATGGTAACAGTATACAACGTTATACGTTATAAGGTAATAGTAAATAACGTTACACGTTATATGGTAATGCTACATAACGTTATACGTTATATGGTAATGCTACATATCGTTATACGTTATATGGTAATGCTACATAACGTCATACATTATATGGTAATGCTACATAACGTTATACGTTATATGGTAATGCTACATAACGTTATACGTTATAAGGTAATAGTATACAACGTTATACGTTATAAGGTAATAGTAAATAACGTTACACGTTATATGGTAATGCTACATAACGTTATACGTTATATGGTAATGCTACATAACGTTATAGGTTATATGGTAACAGTATATAACGTTATACGTTATATGGTAATGCTAGGTAACGTTATACGTTATATGGTAATGCTACATAACGTTATACGTTATATGGTAACAGTATACAACGTTATACGTTATAAGGTAATAGTAAATAACGTTACACGTTATATGGTAATGCTACATAACGTTATACGTTATATGGTAATGCTACATAACGTTATAGGTTATATGGTAACAGTATATAACGTTATACGTTATATGGTAATGCTACATAACGTTATACGTTATATGGTAATGCTACATAACGTTATACGTTATATGGTAACAGTATACAACGTTATACGTTATAAGGTAATAGTAAATAACGTTGCACGTTATATGGTAATGCTACATAACGTTATACGTTATATGGTAATGCTACATATCGTTATACGTTATATGGTAATGCTACATAACGTTATACGTTATATGGTAATGCTACATAACGTTATAAGTTATATGGTAATGCTACATAACGTTATACGTTATATGGTAATGCTACATAACGTTATACGTTATATGGTAACAGTATACGACGTTATACGTTATATGGTAATGCTACATAACGTTATACGTTATATGGTAATGCTACATAACGTTATACGTTATATGGTAACAGTATACAACGTTATACGTTATAAGGTAATAGTAAATAACGTTACACGTTATATGGTAATGCTACATAACGTTATACGTTATAAGGTAATAGTATACAACGTTATACGTTATATGGTAATAGTAAATAACGTTACACGTTATATGGTAATGCTACATAACGTTATACGTTATATGGTAATGCTACATAACGTTATAGGTTATATGGTAACAGTATATAACGTTATCCGTTATATGGTAATGCTACATAACGTTATACGTTATACGGTAATGCTACATAACGTTATACGTTATATGGTAACAGTATACAACGTTGTACGTTATAAGGTGATAGTAAATAACGTTACACGTTATGTGGTAATGCTACATAACGTTATACGTTATATGGTAATGCTACATATCGTTATACGTTATATGGTAATGCTACATAACGTTATACATTATATGGTAATGCTACATAACGTTATACGTTATGTGGTAATGCTACAGAACGTTATACGTTATATGGTAATGCTACATAACGTTATACGTTATATGGTAATGCTACATAACGTTATACGTTATATGGTAATGCTACATAACGTTATACGTTATATGGTAACAGTATACAACGTTATACGTTATATGGTAATGCTACATAACGTTATACGTTATATGGTAATGCTACATAACGTTATACGTTATATGGTAACAGTATACAACGTTATACGTTATAAGGTAATAGTAAATAACGTTACACGTTATATGGTAATGCTACATAACGTTATACGTTATATGGTAATGCTACATAACGTTATACGTTATATGGTAATGCTACATAACGTTATACGTTATATGGTAATGCTACATAACGTTATACGTTATATGGTAATGCTACATAACGTTATACGTTATATGGTAACAGTATACAACGTTATACGTTATAAGGTAATAGTAAATAACGTTGCACGTTATATGGTAATGCTACATAACGTTATACGTTATATGGTAATGCTACATAACGTTATACGTTATATGGTAATGCTACATAACGTTATACATTATATGGTAATGCTACATAACGTTATACCTTATATGGTAACAGTATACAACGTTATACGTTATATGGTAATGCTACATAACGTTATACGTTATATGGTAATGCTACATAACGTTATACGTTATATGGTAATGCTACATAACGTTATACGTTATATGGTAATGCTCCATAACGTTATACATTATATGGTAATGCTACATAACGTTATACGTTATATGGTAATGCTACATATCGTTATACGTTATATGGTAATGCTACATAACGTTATACATTATATGGTAATGCTACATAACGTTATACGTTATATGGTAATGCTACATAACGTTATACGTTATATGGTAATGCTACATAACGTTATACGTTATATGGTAACAGTATACAACGTTATACGTTATAAGGTAATAGTAAATAACGTTACACGTTATATGGTAATGCTACATAACGTTATACGTTATATGGTAATGCTACATAACGTTACACGTTATATGGTAATGCTACATAACGTTATACTTTATATGGTAATGCTACATAACGTTATACGTTATATGGTAACAGTATACGACGTTATACGTTATATGGTAATGCTACATAACGTTATACGTTATATGGTAATGCTACATAACGTTATACGTTATATGGTAACAGTATACAACGTTATACGTTATAAGGTAATAGTAAATAACGTTACACGTTATATGGTAATGCTACATAACGTTATACGTTATATGGTAATGCTACATAACGTTATCCGTTATATGGTAACAGTATACAACGTTATACGTTATAAGGTAATAGTAAATGACGTTACACGTTATATGGTAATGCTACATAACGTTATACGTTATATGGTAATGCTACATATCGTTATACGTTATATGGTAATGCTACATAACGTTATACGTTATATGGTAACAGTATACAACGTTATACGTTATAAGGTAATAGTAAATAACGTTACACGTTATATGGTAATGCTACATAACGTTATACGTTATATGGTAATGCTACATAACGTTATAGGTTATATGGTAACAGTATATAACGTTATCCGTTATATGGTAATGCTACATAACGTTATACGTTATACGGTAATGCTACATAACGTTATACGTTATATGGTAACAGTATACAACGTTGTACGTTATAAGGTGATAGTAAATAACGTTACACGTTATGTGGTAATGCTACATAACGTTATACGTTATATGGTAATGCTACATATCGTTATACGTTATATGGTAATGCTACATAACGTTATACATTATATGGTAATGCTACATAACGTTATACGTTATGTGGTAATGCTACAGAACGTTATACGTTATATGGTAATGCTACATAACGTTATACGTTATATGGTAATGCTACATAACGTTATACGTTATATGGTAATGCTACATAACGTTATACGTTATATGGTAATGCTACATAACGTTATACGTTATATGGTAACAGTATACAACGTTATACGTTATAAGGTAATAGTAAATAACGTTACACGTTATATGGTAATGCTACATAACGTTATACGTTATATGGTAATGCTACATAACGTTATACGTTATATGGTAATGCTACATAACGTTATACGTTATATGGTAATGCTACATAACGTTATACGTTATATGGTAATGCTACATAACGTTATACGTTATATGGTAACAGTATACAACGTTATACGTTATAAGGTAATAGTAAATAACGTTGCACGTTATATGGTAATGCTACATAACGTTATACGTTATATGGTAATGCTACATAACGTTATACGTTATATGGTAATGCTACATAACTTTATACATTATATGGTAATGCTACATAACGTTATACCTTATATGGTAACAGTATACAACGTTATACGTTATATGGTAATGCTACATAACGTTATACGTTATATGGTAATGCTACATAACGTTATACGTTATATGGTAATGCTACATAACGCTATACGTTATATGGTAATGCTCCATAACGTTATACATTATATGGTAATGCTACATAACGTTATACGTTATATGGTAATGCTACATATCGTTATACGTTATATGGTAATGCTACATAACGTTATACATTATATGGTAATGCTACATAACGTTATACGTTATATGGTAATGCTACATAACGTTATACGTTATATGGTAATGCTACATAACGTTATACGTTATATGGTAACAGTATACAACGTTATACGTTATAAGGTAATAGTAAATAACGTTACACGTTATATGGTAATGCTACATAACGTTATACGTTATATGGTAATGCTACATATCGTTATACGTTATATGGTAATGCTACATAACGTCATACATTATATGGTAATGCTACATAACGTTATACGTTATATGGTAATGCTACATAACGTTATACGTTATAAGGTAATAGTATTCAACGTTATACGTTATAAGGTAATAGTAAATAACGTTACACGTTATATGGTAATGCTACATAACGTTATACGTTATATGGTAATGCTACATAACGTTATAGGTTATATGGTAACAGTATATAACGTTATACGTTATATGGTAATGCTAGGTAACGTTATACGTTATATGGTAATGCTACATAACGTTATACGTTATATGGTAACAGTATACAACGTTATACGTTATAAGGTAATAGTAAATAACGTTACACGTTATATGGTAATGCTACATAACGTTATACGTTATATGGTAATGCTACATAACGTTATAGGTTATATGGTAACAGTATATAACGTTATACGTTATATGGTAATGCTACATAACGTTATACGTTATATGGTAATGCTACATAACGTTATACGTTATATGGTAACAGTATACAACGTTATACGTTATAAGGTAATAGTAAATAACGTTGCACGTTATATGGTAATGCTACATAACGTTATACGTTATATGGTAATGCTACATATCGTTATACGTTATATGGTAATGCTACATAACGTTATACGTTATATGGTAATGCTACATAACTTTATACGTTATATGGTAATGCTACATAACGTTATACGTTATATGGTAATGCTACATAACGTTATACGTTATATGGTAACAGTATACGACGTTATACGTTATATGGTAATGCTACATAACGTTATACGTTATATGGTAATGCTACATAACGTTATAGGTTATATGGTAACAGTATATAACGTTATCCGTTATATGGTAATGCTACATAACGTTATACGTTATACGGTAATGCTACATAACGTTATACGTTATATGGTTACAGTATACAACGTTGTACGTTATAAGGTGATAGTAAATAACGTTACACGTTATGTGGTAATGCTACATAACGTTATACGTTATATGGTAATGCTACATGTCGTTATACGTTATATGGTAATGCTACATAACGTTATACATTATATGGTAATGCTACATAACGTTATACGTTATGTGGTAATGCTACAGAACGTTATACGTTATATGGTAATGCTACATAACGTTATACGTTATATGGTAATGCTACATAACGTTATACGTTATATGGTAATGCTACATAACGTTATACGTTATATGGTAACAGTATACAACGTTATACGTTATATGGTAATGCTACATAACGTTATACGTTATATGGTAATGCTACATAACGTTATACGTTATATGGTAACAGTATACAACGTTATACGTTATAAGGTAATAGTAAATAACGTTACACGTTATATGGTAATGCTACATAACGTTATACGTTATATGGTAATGCTACATAACGTTATACGTTATATGGTAATGCTACATAACGTTATACGTTATATGGTAATGCTACATAACGTTATACGTTATATGGTAATGCTACATAACGTTACACGTTATATGGTAATGCTACATAACGTTATACGTTATATGGTAACAGTATATAACGTTATACGTTATATGGTAATGCTACATAACGTTATACGTTATATGGTAATGCTACATAACGTTATACGTTATATGGTAATGCTACATAACGTTATACGTTATATGGTAATGCTACATAACGTTATACGTTATATGGTAACAGTATACAACGTTATACGTTATAAGGTAATAGTAAATAACGTTACACGTTATATGGTAATGCTACATAACGTTATACGTTATATGGTAATGCTACATAACGTTATACGTTATATGGTAATGCTACATAACGTTATACGTTATATGGTAATGCTACATAACGTTATACGTTATATGGTAATGCTACATAACGTTATACGTTATATGGTAACAGTATACAACGTTATACGTTATATGGTAATGCTACATAACGTTATACGTTATATGGTAATGCTACATAACGTTATACGTTATATGGTAACAGTATACAACGTTATACGTTATAAGGTAATAGTAAATAACGTTACACGTTATATGGTAATGCTACATAACGTTATACGTTATATGGTAATGCTACATAACGTTATACGTTATATGGTAATGCTACATAACGTTATACGTTATATGGTAATGCTACATAACGTTATACGTTATATGGTAATGCTACATAACGTTACACGTTATATGGTAATGCTACATAACGTTATACGTTATATGGTAACAGTATATAACGTTATACGTTATATGGTAATGCTACATAACGTTATACGTTATATGGTAATGCTACATGTCGTTATACGTTATATGGTAACAGTATACAACGTTATACGTTATAAGGTAATAGTAAATAACGTTACACGTTATATGGTAATGCTACATAACGTTATACGTTATATGGTAATGCTACATAACGTTATACGTTATATGGTAATGCTACATAACGTTATACGTTATATGGTAATGCTCCATAACGTTATACATTATATGGTAATGCTACATGACGTTATACGTTATATGGTAATGCTACATATCGTTATACGTTATATGGTAATGCTACATAACGTTATACATTATATGGTAATGCTACATAACGTTATACGTTATATGGTAATGCTACATAACGTTATACGTTATATGGTAATGCTACATAACGTTATACGTTATATGGTAACAGTATACAACGTTATACGTTATAAGGTAATAGTAAATAACGTTACACGTTATATGGTAATGCTACATAACGTTATACGTTATATGGTAATGCTACATAACGTCACACGTTATATGGTAATGCTACATAACGTTATACTTTATATGGTAATGCTACATAACGTTATACGTTATATGGTAACAGTATACGACGTTATACGTTATATGGTAATGCTACATAACGTTATACGTTATATGGTAATGCTACATAACGTTATACGTTATATGGTAACAGTATACAACGTTATACGTTATAAGGTAATAGTAAATAACGTTACACGTTATATGGTAATGCTACATAACGTTATACGTTATATGGTAATGCTACATAACGTTATCCGTTATATGGTAACAGTATACAACGTTATACGTTATAAGGTAATAGTAAATGACGTTACACGTTATATGGTAATGCTACATAACGTTATACGTTATATGGTAATGCTACATATCGTTATACGTTATATGGTAATGCTACATAACGTTATACCTTATATGGTAATGCTACATAACGTTATACGTTATATGGTAATGCTACATAACGTTATACGTTATATGGTAATGCTACATAACGTTATACATTATATGGTAATGCTACATAACGTTATACGTCATATGGTAATGCTACATAACGTTGTGCATTATATGGTAATGCTACATAACGTTATACGTTATATGGTAACAGTATACAACGTTATACGTTATATGGTAATGCTACATAACGTTATACGTTATATGGTAATGCTACATAACGTTATACTTTATATGGTAATGCTACATAACGTTATACGTTATATGGTAATGCTACATAACGTTATACGTTATATGGTAATGCTACATATCGTTATACGTTATATGGTAATGCTACATAACGTCATACATTATATGGTAATGCTACATAACGTTATACGTTATATGGTAATGCTACATAACGTTATACGTTGTAAGGTAATAGTATACAACGTTATACGTTATAAGGTAATAGTAAATAACGTTACACGTTATGTGGTAATGCTACATAACGTTATACGTTATATGGTAATGCTACATAACGTTATACGTTATATGGTAATGCTACATAACCTTATACGTTATATGGTAATGCTACATAACGTTATACATTATATGGTAATGCTACATAACGTTATACGTTATATGGTAACAGTATACAACGTTATACGTTATAAGGTAATAGTAAATAACGTTACACGTTATATGGTAATGCTACATAACGTTATACGTTATATGGTAATGCTACATATCGTTATACGTTATATGGTAATGCTACATAACGTTATACATTATATGGTAATGCTACATAACGTTATACGTTATATGGTAATGCTACACAACGTTATACGTTATATGGTAATGCTACATAACGTTATACGTTATATGGTAACGCTACAAAACGTTATACGTTATATGGTAATGCTACATAACGTTATACATTATATGGTTATGCTACATAACGATATACGTTATATGGTAATGCTACATAACGTCATACATTATATGGTAATGCTACATAACGTTATACGTTATATGGTAACAGTATACAACGTTATACGTTATAAGGCAACAGTAAATAACGTTACACGTTATATGGTAATGCTACATAACGTTATACGTTATATGGTAATGCTACATAACGTTATACGTTATATGGTAATGCTACATAACGTTATACTTTATATGGTAATGCTACATAACGTTATACGTTATATGGTAATGCTACATAACGTTATACGTTATATGGTAATGCTACATAACGTTATACGTTATATGGTAACAGTATACAACGTTATACGTTATAAGGTAATAGTAAATAACGTTGCACGTTATATGGTAATGCTACATAACGTTATACGTTATATGGTAATGCTACATAACGTTATACGTTATATGGTAATGCTACATAACGTTATACGTTATATGGTAATGCTACATAACGTTATACGTTATATGGTAATGCTACATAACGTTATACGTTATATGGTAACAGTATACAACGTTATACGTTATAAGGTAATAGTAAATAACGTTGCACGTTATATGGTAATGCTACATAACGTTATACGTTATATGGTAATGCTACATAACGTTATACGTTATATGGTAATGCTACATAACGTTATACATTATATGGTAATGCTACATAACGTTATACGTTATATGGTAACAGTATACAACGTTATACGTTATATGGTAATGCTACATAACGTTATACGTTATATGGTAATGCTACATAACGTTATACGTTATATGGTAATGCTACATAACGTTATACGTTATATGGTAATGCTCCATAACGTTATACATTATATGGTAATGCTACATAACGTTATACGTTATATGGTAATGCTACATAACGTTATACGTTATATGGTAATGCTACATAACGTTATACGTTATATGGTAACAGTATACAACGTTATACGTTATAAGGTAATAGTAAATAACGTTGCACGTTATATGGTAATGCTACATAACGTTATACGTTATATGGTAATGCTACATAACGTTATACGTTATATGGTAATGCTACATAACGTTATACGTTATATGGTAATGCTACATATCGTTATACGTTATATGGTAATGCTACATAACGTCATACATTATATGGTAATGCTACATAACGTTATACGTTATATGGTAATGCTACATAACGTTATACGTTATAAGGTAATAGTATACAACGTTATACGTTATAAGGTAATAGTAAATAACGTTACACGTAATATGGTAATGCTACATAACGTTATACGTTATATGGTAATGCTACATAACGTTATAGGTTATATGGTAACAGTATATAACGTTATACGTTATATGGTAATGCTACGTAACGTTATACGTTATATGGTAATGCTACATAACGTTATACGTTATATGGTAACAGTATACAACGTTATACGTTATCAGGTAATAGTAAATAACGTTACACGTTATATGGTAATGCTACATAACGTTATACGTTATGTGGTAATGCTACATAACGTTATAGGTTATATGGTAACAGTATATAACGTTATACGTTATATGGTAATGCTACATAACGTTATACGTTATATGGTAATGCTACATAACGTTATACGTTATATGGTAACAGTATACAACGTTATACGTTATAAGGTAATAGTAAATAACGTTACACGTTATATGGTAATGCTACATAACGTTATACGTTATATGGTAATGCTACATATCGTTATACGTTATATGGTAATGCTACATAACGTTATACGTTATATGGTAATGCTACATAACGTTATACGTTATATGGTAATGCTACATAACGTTATACGTTATATGGTAATGCTACATAACGTTATACGTTATATGGTAACAGTATACGACGTTATACGTTATATGGTAATGCTACATAACGTTATACGTTATATGGTAATGCTACATAACGTTATACGTTATATGGTAACAGTATACAACGTTATACGTTATAAGGTAATAGTAAATAACGTTACACGTTATATGGTAATGCTACATAACGTTATACGTTATATGGTAATGCTACATAACGTTATACGTTATATGGTAACAGTATACAACGTTATACGTTATAAGGTAATAGTAAATGACGTTACACGTTATATGGTAATGCTACATAACGTTATACGTTATATGGTAATGCTACATATCGTTATACGTTATATGGTAATGCTACATAACGTTATACCTTATATGGTAATGCTACATAACGTTATACGTTATATGGTAATGCTACATAACGTTATACGTTATATGGTAATGCTACATAACGTTATACATTATATGGTAATGCTACATAACGTTATACGTCATATGGTAATGCTACATAACGTTGTGCATTATATGGTAATGCTACATAACGTTATACGTTATATGGTAACAGTATACAACGTTATACGTTATATGGTAATGCTACATAACGTTATACGTTATATGGTAATGCTACATAACGTTATACTTTATATGGTAATGCTACATAACGTTATACGTTATATGGTAATGCTACATAACGTTATACGTTATATGGTAATGCTACATATCGTTATACGTTATATGGTAATGCTACATAACGTCATACATTATATGGTAATGCTACATAACGTTATACGTTATATGGTAATGCTACATAACGTTATACGTTGTAAGGTAATAGTATACAACGTTATACGTTATAAGGTAATAGTAAATAACGTTACACGTTATGTGGTAATGCTACATAACGTTATACGTTATATGGTAATGCTACATAACGTTATACGTTATATGGTAATGCTACATAACGTTATACGTTATATGGTAATGCTACATAACGTTATACGTTATATGGTAACAGTATACAACGTTATACGTTATAAGGTAATAGTAAATAACGTTACACGTTATATGGTAATGCTACATAACGTTATACGTTATATGGTAATGCTACATAACGATATACGTTATATGGTAATGCTACATAACGTTATACTTTATATGGTAATGCTACATAACGTTATACGTTATATGGTAATGCTACATAACGTTATACGTTATATGGTAATGCTACATATCGTTATACGTTATATGGTAATGCTACGTAACGTCATACATTATATGGTAATGCTACATAACGTTATACGTTATATGGTAATGCTACATAACGTTATACGTTATAAGGTAATAGTATACAACGTTATACGTTATAAGGTAATAGTAAATAACGTTACACGTTATATGGTAATGCTACATAACGTTATACGTTATATGGTAATGCTACATAACGTTATAGGTTATATGGTAACAGTATATAACGTTATACGTTATATGGTAATGCTACGTAACGTTATACGTTATATGGTAATGCTACATAACGTTATACGTTATATGGTAACAGTATACAACGTTATACGTTATAAGGTAATAGTAAATAACGTTACACGTTATATGGTAATGCTACATAACGTTATACGTTATATGGTAATGCTACATAACGTTATAGGTTATATGGTAACAGTATATAACGTTATACGTTATATGGTAATGCTACATAACGTTATACGTTATATGGTAATGCTACATAACGTTATACGTTATATGGTAACAGTATACAACGTTATACGTTATAAGGTAATAGTAAATAACGTTACACGTTATATGGTAATGCTACATAACGTTATACGTTATATGGTAATGCTACATATCGTTATACGTTATATGGTAATGCTACATAACGTTATACGTTATATGGTAATGCTACATAACGTTATACGTTATATGGTAATGCTACATAACGTTATACGTTATATGGTAATGCTACATAACGTTATACGTTATATGGTAACAGTATACGACGTTATACGTTATATGGTAATGCTACATAACGTTATACGTTATATGGTAATGCTACATAACGTTATACGTTATATGGTAACAGTATACAACGTTATACGTTATAAGGTAATAGTAAATAACGTTACACGTTATATGGTAATGCTACATAACGTTATACGTTATATGGTAATGCTACATAACGTTATACGTTATATGGTAACAGTATACAACGTTATACGTTATAAGGTAATAGTAAATGACGTTACACGTTATATGGTAATGCTACATAACGTTATACGTTATATGGTAATGCTACATATCGTTATACGTTATATGGTAATGCTACATAACGTTATACCTTATATGGTAATGCTACATAACGTTATACGTTATATGGTAATGCTACATAACGTTATACGTTATATGGTAATGCTACATAACGTTATACATTATATGGTAATGCTACATAACGTTATACGTCATATGGTAATGCTACATAACGTTGTGCATTATATGGTAATGCTACATAACGTTATACGTTATATGGTAACAGTATACAACGTTATACGTTATATGGTAATGCTACATAACGTTATACGTTATATGGTAATGCTACATAACGTTATACTTTATATGGTAATGCTACATAACGTTATACGTTATATGGTAATGCTACATAACGTTATACGTTATATGGTAATGCTACATATCGTTATACGTTATATGGTAATGCTACATAACGTCATACATTATATGGTAATGCTACATAACGTTATACGTTATATGGTAATGCTACATAACGTTATACGTTGTAAGGTAATAGTATACAACGTTATACGTTATAAGGTAATAGTAAATAACGTTACACGTTATGTGGTAATGCTACATAACGTTATACGTTATATGGTAATGCTACATAACGTTATACGTTATATGGTAATGCTACATAACGTTATACGTTATATGGTAATGCTACATAACGTTATACATTATATGGTAATGCTACATAACGTTATACGTTATATGGTAACAGTATACAACGTTATACGTTATAAGGTAATAGTAAATAACGTTGCACGTTATATGGTAATGCTACATAACGTTATACGTTATATGGTAATGCTACATAACGTTATACGTTATATGGTAATGCTACATAACGTTATACATTATATGGTAATGCTACATAACGTTATACGTTATATGGTAACAGTATACAACGTTATACGTTATATGGTAATGCTACATAACGTTATACGTTATATGGTAATGCTACATAACGTTATACGTTATATGGTAATGCTACATAACGTTATACGTTATATGGTAATGCTCCATAACGTTATACATTATATGGTAATGCTACATAACGTTATACGTTATATGGTAATGCTACATAACGTTATACGTTATATGGTAATGCTACATAACGTTATACGTTATATGGTAACAGTATACAACGTTATACGTTATAAGGTAATAGTAAATAACGTTGCACGTTATATGGTAATGCTACATAACGTTATACGTTATATGGTAATGCTACATAACGTTATACGTTATATGGTAATGCTACATAACGTTATACGTTATATGGTAATGCTACATATCGTTATACGTTATATGGTAATGCTACATAACGTCATACATTATATGGTAATGCTACATAACGTTATACGTTATATGGTAATGCTACATAACGTTATACGTTATAAGGTAATAGTATACAACGTTATACGTTATAAGGTAATAGTAAATAACGTTACACGTAATATGGTAATGCTACATAACGTTATACGTTATATGGTAATGCTACATAACGTTATAGGTTATATGGTAACAGTATATAACGTTATACGTTATATGGTAATGCTACGTAACGTTATACGTTATATGGTAATGCTACATAACGTTATACGTTATATGGTAACAGTATACAACGTTATACGTTATCAGGTAATAGTAAATAACGTTACACGTTATATGGTAATGCTACATAACGTTATACGTTATATGGTAATGCTACATAACGTTATAGGTTATATGGTAACAGTATATAACGTTATACGTTATATGGTAATGCTACATAACGTTATACGTTATATGGTAATGCTACATAACGTTATACGTTATATGGTAACAGTATACAACGTTATACGTTATAAGGTAATAGTAAATAACGTTACACGTTATATGGTAATGCTACATAACGTTATACGTTATATGGTAGTGCTACATATCGTTATACGTTATATGGTAATGCTACATAACGTTATACGTTATATGGTAATGCTACATAACGTTATACGTTATATGGTAATGCTACATAACGTTATACGTTATATGGTAATGCTACATAACGTTATACGTTATATGGTAACAGTATACGACGTTATACGTTATATGGTAATGCTACATAACGTTATACGTTATATGGTAATGCTACATAACGTTATACGTTATATGGTAACAGTATACAACGTTATACGTTATAAGGTAATAGTAAATAACGTTACACGTTATATGGTAATGCTACATAACGTTATACGTTATATGGTAATGCTACATAACGTTATACGTTATATGGTAACAGTATACAACGTTATACGTTATAAGGTAATAGTAAATGACGTTACACGTTATATGGTAATGCTACATAACGTTATACGTTATATGGTAATGCTACATATCGTTATACGTTATATGGTAATGCTACATAACGTTATACCTTATATGGTAATGCTACATAACGTTATACGTTATATGGTAATGCTACATAACGTTATACGTTATATGGTAATGCTACATAACGTTATACATTATATGGTAATGCTACATAACGTTATACGTCATATGGTAATGCTACATAACGTTGTGCATTATATGGTAATGCTACATAACGTTATACGTTATATGGTAACAGTATACAACGTTATACGTTATATGGTAATGCTACATAACGTTATACGTTATATGGTAATGCTACATAACGTTATACTTTATATGGTAATGCTACATAACGTTATACGTTATATGGTAATGCTACATAACGTTATACGTTATATGGTAATGCTACATATCGTTATACGTTATATGGTAATGCTACATAACGTCATACATTATATGGTAATGCTACATAACGTTATACGTTATATGGTAATGCTACATAACGTTATACGTTGTAAGGTAATAGTATACAACGTTATACGTTATAAGGTAATAGTAAATAACGTTACACGTTATGTGGTAATGCTACATAACGTTATACGTTATATGGTAATGCTACATAACGTTATACGTTATATGGTAATGCTACATAACGTTATACGTTATATGGTAATGCTACATAACGTTATACGTTATATGGTAATGCTACATAACGTTATACTTTATATGGTAATGCTACATAACGTTATACGTTATATGGTAATGCTACATAACGTTATACGTTATATGGTAATGCTACATATCGTTATACGTTATATGGTAATGCTACGTAACGTCATACATTATATGGTAATGCTACATAACGTTATACGTTATATGGTAATGCTACATAACGATATACGTTATATGGTAATGCTACATAACGTTATACTTTATATGGTAATGCTACATAACGTTATACGTTATATGGTAATGCTACATAACGTTATACGTTATATGGTAATGCTACATATCGTTATACGTTATATGGTAATGCTACGTAACGTCATACATTATATGGTAATGCTACATAACGTTATACGTTATATGGTAATGCTACATAACGTTATACGTTATAAGGTAATAGTATACAACGTTATACGTTATAAGGTAATAGTAAATAACGTTACACGTTATATGGTAATGCTACATAACGTTATACGTTATATGGTAATGCTACATAACGTTATAGGTTATATGGTAACAGTATATAACGTTATACGTTATATGGTAATGCTACGTAACGTTATACGTTATATGGTAATGCTACATAACGTTATACGTTATATGGTAACAGTATACAACGTTATACGTTATAAGGTAATAGTAAATAACGTTACACGTTATATGGTAATGCTACATAACGTTATACGTTATATGGTAATGCTACATAACGTTATAGGTTATATGGTAACAGTATATAACGTTATACGTTATATGGTAATGCTACATAACGTTATACGTTATATGGTAATGCTACATAACGTTATACGTTATATGGTAACAGTATACAACGTTATACGTTATAAGGTAATAGTAAATAACGTTACACGTTATATGGTAATGCTACATAACGTTATACGTTATATGGTAATGCTACATATCGTTATACGTTATATGGTAATGCTACATAACGTTATACGTTATATGGTAATGCTACATAACGTTATACGTTATATGGTAATGCTACATAACGTTATACGTTATATGGTAATGCTACATAACGTTATACGTTATATGGTAACAGTATACGACGTTATACGTTATATGGTAATGCTACATAACGTTATACGTTATATGGTAATGCTACATAACGTTATACGTTATATGGTAACAGTATACAACGTTATACGTTATAAGGTAATAGTAAATAACGTTACACGTTATATGGTAATGCTACATAACGTTATACGTTATATGGTAATGCTACATAACGTTATACGTTATATGGTAACAGTATACAACGTTATACGTTATAAGGTAATAGTAAATGACGTTACACGTTATATGGTAATGCTACATAACGTTATACGTTATATGGTAATGCTACATATCGTTATACGTTATATGGTAATGCTACATAACGTTATACCTTATATGGTAATGCTACATAACGTTATACGTTATATGGTAATGCTACATAACGTTATACGTTATATGGTAATGCTACATAACGTTATACATTATATGGTAATGCTACATAACGTTATACGTCATATGGTAATGCTACATAACGTTGTGCATTATATGGTAATGCTACATAACGTTATACGTTATATGGTAACAGTATACAACGTTATACGTTATATGGTAATGCTACATAACGTTATACGTTATATGGTAATGCTACATAACGTTATACTTTATATGGTAATGCTACATAACGTTATACGTTATATGGTAATGCTACATAACGTTATACGTTATATGGTAATGCTACATATCGTTATACGTTATATGGTAATGCTACATAACGTCATACATTATATGGTAATGCTACATAACGTTATACGTTATATGGTAATGCTACATAACGTTATACGTTGTAAGGTAATAGTATACAACGTTATACGTTATAAGGTAATAGTAAATAACGTTACACGTTATGTGGTAATGCTACATAACGTTATACGTTATATGGTAATGCTACATAACGTTATACGTTATATGGTAATGCTACATAACGTTATACGTTATATGGTAATGCTACATAACGTTATACATTATATGGTAATGCTACATAACGTTATACGTTATATGGTAACAGTATACAACGTTATACGTTATAAGGTAATAGTAAATAACGTTATACGTTATATGGTAATGCTACATAACGTTATACGTTATATGGTAACGCTACAAAACGTAACACGTTATATGGTAATGCTACATAACGTTATACATTATATGGTTATGCTACATAACGATATACGTTATATGGTAATGCTACATAACGTTATACATTATATGGTAATGCAACATAACGTTATACGTTATATGGTAACAGTATACAACGTTATACGTTATAAGGTAATAGTAAATAACGTTACACGTTATATGGTAATGCTACATAACGTTATACGTTATATGGTAATGCTACATAACGTTATACGTTATATGGTAATGCTACATAACGTTATACTTTATATGGTAATGCTACATAACGTTATACGTTATATGGTAATGCTACATAACGTTATACGTTATATGGTAATGCTACATATCGTTATACGTTATATGGTAATGCTACATAACGTCATACATTATATGGTAATGCTACATAGCGTTATACGTTATATGGTAATGCTACATAACGTTATACGTTATAAGGTAATAGTATACAACGTTATACGTTATAAGGTAATAGTAAATAACGTTACACGTTATATGGTAATGCTACATAACGTTATACGTTATATGGTAATGCTACATAACGTTATAGGTTATATGGTAACAGTATATAACGTTATCCGTTATATGGTAATGCTACATAACGTTATACGTTATACGGTAATGCTACATAACGTTATACGTTATATGGTAACAGTATACAACGTTGTACGTTATAAGGTGATAGTAAATAACGTTACACGTTATGTGGTAATGCTACATAACGTTATACGTTATATGGTAATGCTACATATCGTTATACGTTATATGGTAATGCTACATAACGTTATACATTATATGGTAATGCTACATAACGTTATTCGTTATGAGGTAATGCTACAGAACGTTATACGTTATATGGTAATGCTACATAACGTTATACGTTATATGGTAATGCTACATAACGTTATACGTTATATGGTAATGCTACATAACGTTATACGTTATATGGTAACAGTATACAACGTTATACGTTATATGGTAATGCTACATAACGTTATACGTTATATGGTAATGCCACATAACGTTATACGTTATATGGTAACAGTATACAACGTTATACGTTATAAGGTAATAGTAAATAACGTTACACGTTATATGGTAATGCTACATAACGTTATACGTTATATGGTAATGCTACATAACGTTATACGTTATATGGTAATGCTACATAACGTTATACGTTATATGGTAATGCTACATAACGTTATACGTTATATGGTAATGCTACATAACGTTATACGTTATATGGTAACAGTATACAACGTTATACGTTATAAGGTAATAGTAAATAACGTTGCACGTTATATGGTAATGCTACATAACGTTATACGTTATATGGTAATGCTACATAACGTTATACGTTATATGGTAATGCTACATAATGTTATACATTATATGGTAATGCTACATAACGTTATACCTTATATGGTAACAGTATACAACGTTATACGTTATATGGTAATGCTACATAACGTTATACGTTATATGGTAATGCTACATAACGTTATACGTTATATGGTAATGCTACATAACGTTATACGTTATATGGTAATGCTCCATAACGTTATACGTTATATGGTAATGCTACATAACGTTATACGTTATATGGTAACAGTATACAACGTTATACGTTATATGGTAATGCTACATAACGTTATACGTTATATGGTAATGCCACATAACGTTATACGTTATATGGTAACAGTATACAACGTTATACGTTATAAGGTAATAGTAAATAACGTTACACGTTATATGGTAATGCTACATAACGTTATACGTTATATGGTAATGCTACATAACGTTATACGTTATATGGTAATGCTACATAACGTTATACGTTATATGGTAATGCTACATAACGTTATACGTTATATGGTAATGCTACATAACGTTATACGTTATATGGTAACAGTATACAACGTTATACGTTATAAGGTAATAGTAAATAACGTTGCACGTTATATGGTAATGCTACATAACGTTATACGTTATATGGTAATGCTACATAACGTTATACGTTATATGGTAATGCTACATAATGTTATACATTATATGGTAATGCTACATAACGTTATACCTTATATGGTAACAGTATACAACGTTATACGTTATATGGTAATGCTACATAACGTTATACGTTATATGGTAATGCTACATAACGTTATACGTTATATGGTAATGCTACATAACGTTATACGTTATATGGTAATGCTCCATAACGTTATACATTATATGGTAATGCTACATAACGTTATACGTTATATGGTAATGCTACATAACGTTATACGTTATATGGTAATGCTACATAACGTTATACGTTATATGGTAACATTATACAACGTTATACGTTATAAGGTAATAGTAAATAACGTTACACGTTATATGGTAATGCTACATAACGTTATACGTTATATGGTAATGCTACATAACGTTACACGTTATATGGTAATGCTACATAACGTTATACTTTATATGGTAATGCTACATAACGTTATACGTTATATGGTAATGCTACATAACGTTATACGTTATATGGTAATGCTACATATCGTTATACGTTATATGGTAATGCTACATAACGTCATACATTATATGGTAATGCTACATAACGTTATACGTTATATGGTAATGCTACATAACGTTATACGTTATAAGGTAATAGTATACAACGCTATACGTTATAAGGTAATAGTAAATAACGTTACACGTTATATGGTAATGCTACATAACGTTATACGTTATATGGTAATGCTACATAACGTTATAGGTTATATGGTAACAGTATATAACGTTATACGTTATATGGTAATGCTAGGTAACGTTATACGTTATATGGTAATGCTACATAACGTTATACGTTATATGGTAACAGTATACAACGTTATACGTTATAAGGTAATAGTAAATAACGTTACACGTTATATGGTAATGCTACATAACGTTATACGTTATATGGTAATGCTACATAACGTTATAGGTTATATGGTAACAGTATATAACGTTATACGTTATATGGTAATGCTACATAACGTTATACGTTATATGGTAATGCTACATAACGTTATACGTTATATGGTAACAGTATACAACGTTATACGTTATAAGGTAATAGTAAATAACGTTACACGTTATATGGTAATGCTACATAACGTTATACGTTATATGGTAATGCTACATATCGTTATACGTTATATGGTAATGCTACATAACGTTATACGTTATATGGTAATGCTACATAACGTTATACGTTATATGGTAATGCTACATAACGTTATACGTTATATGGTAATGCTACATAACGTTATACGTTATATGGTAACAGTATACGACGTTATACGTTATATGGTAATGCTACATAACGTTATACGTTATATGGTAATGCTACATAACGTTATACGTTATATGGTAACAGTATACAACGTTATACGTTATAAGGTAATAGTAAATAACGTTACACGTTATATGGTAATGCTACATAACGTTATACGTTATATGGTAATGCTACATAACGTTATATGTTATATGGTAATGCTACATAACCTTATACGTTATATGGTAATGCTACATAACGTTATACGTTATATGGTAATGCTACATAACGTTATACGTTATATGGTAATGCTACATAACGTTATACATTATATGGTAATGCTACATAACGTTATACGTCATATGGTAATGCTACATAACGTTGTGCATTATATGGTAATGCTACATAACGTTATACGTTATATGGTAACAGTATACAACGTTATACGTTATATGGTAATGCTACATAACGTTATACGTTATATGGTAATGCTACATAACGTTATACTTTATATAGTAATGCTACATAACGTTATACGTTATATGGTAATGCTACATAACGTTATACGTAATATGGTAATGCTACATATCGTTATACGTTATATGGTAATGCTACATAACGTCATACATTATATGGTAATGCTACATAACGTTATACGTTATATGGTAATGCTACATAACGTTATACGTTGTAAGGTAATAGTATACAACGTTATACGTTATAAGGTAATAGTAAATAACGTTACACGTTATGTGGTAATGCTACATAACGTTATACGTTATATGGTAATGCTACATAACGTTATATGTTATATGGTAATGCTACATAACCTTATACGTTATATGGTAATGCTACATAACGTTATACATTATATGGTAATGCTACATAACGTTATACGTTATATGGTAACAGTATACAACGTTATACGTTATAAGGTAATAGTAAATAACGTTACACGTTATATGGTAATGCTACATAACGTTATACGTTATATGGTAATGCTACATATCGTTATACGTTATATGGTAATGCTACATAACGTTATACATTATATGGTAATGCTACATAACGTTATACGTTATATGGTAATGCTACATAACGTTATACGTTATATGGTAATGCTACATAACGTTATACGTTATATGGTAACAGTATACGACGTTATACGTTATATGGTAATGCTACATAACGTTATACGTTATATGGTAATGCTACATAACGTTATACGTTATATGGTAACAGTATACAACGTTATACGTTATAAGGTAATAGTAAATAACGTTACACGTTATATGGTAATGCTACATAACGTTATACGTTATATGGTAATGCTACATAACGTTATACGTTATATGGTAACAGTATACAACGTTATACGTTATAAGGTAATAGTGAATGACGTTACACGTTATATGGTAATGCTACATAACGTTATACGCTATATGGTAATGCTACATATCGTTATACGTTATATGGTAATGCTACATAACGTTATACCTTATATGGTAATGCTACATAACGTTATACGTTATATGGTAATGCTACATAACGTTATACGTTATATGGTAATGCTACATAACGTTATACATTATATGGTAATGCTACATAACGTTATACGTCATATGGTAATGCTACATAACGTTGTGCATTATATGGTAATGCTACATAACGTTATACGTTATATGGTAACAGTATACAACGTTATACGTTATATGGTAATGCTACATAACGTTATACGTTATATGGTAATGCTACATAACGTTATACTTTATATGGTAATGCTACATAACGTTATACGTTATATGGTAATGCTACATAACGTTATACGTAATATGGTAATGCTACATATCGTTATACGTTATATGGTAATGCTACATAACGTCATACATTATATGGTAATGCTACATAACGTTATACGTTATATGGTAATGCTACATAACGTTATACGTTGTAAGGTAATAGTATACAACGTTATACGTTATAAGGTAATAGTAAATAACGTTACACGTTATGTGGTAATGCTACATAACGTTATACGTTATATGGTAATGCTACATAACGTTATACGTTATATGGTAATGCTACATAACCTTATACGTTATATGGTAATGCTACATAACGTTATACATTATATGGTAATGCTACATAACGTTATACGTTATATGGTAACAGTATACAACGTTATACGTTATAAGGTAATAGTAAATAACGTTACACGTTATATGGTAATGCTACATAACGTTATACGTTATATGGTAATGCTACATATCGTTATACGTTATATGGTAATGCTACATAACGTTATACATTATATGGTAATGCTACATAACGTTATACGTTATATGGTAATGCTACATAACGTTATACGTTATATGGTAATGCTACATAACGTTATACGTTATATGGTAACGCTACAAAACGTTATACGTTATATGGTAATGCTACATAACGTTATACATTATATGGTTATGCTACATAACGATATACGTTATATGGTAATGCTACATAACGTCATACATTATATGGTAATGCTACATAACGTTATACGTTATATGGTAACAGTATACAACGTTATACGTTATAAGGTAATAGTAAATAACGTTACACGTTATATGGTAATGCTACATAACGTTATACGTTATATGGTAATGCTACATAACGTTATACGTTATATGGCAATGCTACATAACGTTATACTTTATATGGTAATGCTACATAACGTTATACGTTATATGGTAATGCTACATAACGTTATACGTTATATGGTAATGCTACATATCGTTATACGTTATATGGTAATGCTACATAACGTCATACATTATATGGTAATGCTACATAACGTTATACGTTATATGGTAATGCTACATAACGTTATACGTTATAAGGTAATAGTATACAACGTTATACGTTATAAGGTAATAGTAAATAACGTTACACGTTATATGGTAATGCTACATAACGTTATACGTTATGTGGTAATGCCACATAACGTTATAGGTTATATGGTAACAGTATATAACGTTATACGTTATATGGTAATGCTACATAACGTTATACGTTATACGGTAATGCTACATAACGTTATACGTTATATGGTAACAGTATACAACGTTGTACGTTATAAGGTAATAGTAAATAACGTTACACGTTATGTGGTAATGCTACATAACGTTATACGTTATATGGTAATGCTACATATCGTTATTCGTTATATGGTAATGCTACATAACGTTATACATTATATGGTAATGCTACATAACGTTATACGTTATGTGGTAATGCTACAGAACGTTATACGTTATATGGTAATGCTACATAACGTTATACGTTATATGGTAATGCTACATAACGTTATACGTTATATGGTAATGCTACATAACGTTATACGTTATATGGTAACAGTATACAACGTTATACGTTATATGGTAATGCTACATAACGTTATACGTTATATGGTAGTGCTACATAACGTTATACGTTATATGGTAATGCTACATAACGTTATACGTTATATGGTAATGCTACATAACGTTATACGTTATATGGTAACAGTATACAACGTTATACGTTATAAGGTAATAGTAAATAACGTTGCACGTTATATGGTAATGCTACATAACGTTATACGTTATATGGTAATGCTACATAACGTTATACGTTATATGGTAATGCTACATAACGTTATACATTATATGGTAATGCTACATAACGTTATACGTTATATGGTAACAGTATACAACGTTATACGTTATATGGTAATGCTACATAACGTTATACGTTATATGGTAATGCTACATAACGTTATACGTTATATGGTAATGCTACATAACGTTATACGTTATATGGTAATGCTCCATAACGTTATACATTATATGGTAATGCTACATAACGTTATACGTTATATGGTAATGCTACATAACGTTATACGTTATATGGTAATGCTACATAACGTTATACGTTATATGGTAACAGTATACAACGTTATACGTTATAAGGTAATAGTAAATAACGTTGCACGTTATATGGTAATGCTACATAACGTTATACGCTATATGGTAATGCTACATAACGTTATACGTTATATGGTAATGCTACATAACGTTATACGTTATATGGTAATGCTACATATCGTTATACGTTATATGGTAATGCTACATAACGTCATACATTATATGGTAATGCTACATAACGTTATACGTTATATGGTAATGCTACATAACGTTATACGTTATAAGGTAATAGTATACAACGTTATACGTTATAAGGTAATAGTAAATAACGTTACACGTAATATGGTAATGCTACATAACGTTATACGTTATATGGTAATGCTACATAACGTTATAGGTTATATGGTAACAGTATATAACGTTATACGTTATATGGTAATGCTACGTAACGTTATACGTTATATGGTAATGCTACATAACGTTATACGTTATATGGTAACAGTATACAACGTTATACGTTATAAGGTAATAGTAAATAACGTTACACGTTATATGGTAATGCTACATAACGTTATACGTTATATGGTAATGCTACATAACGTTATAGGTTATATGGTAACAGTATATAACGTTATACGTTATATGGTAATGCTACATAACGTTATACGTTATATGGTAATGCTACATAACGTTATACGTTATATGGTAACAGTATACAACGTTATACGTTATAAGGTAATAGTAGATAACGTTACACGTTATATGGTAATGCTACATAACGTTATACGTTATATGGTAATGCTACATATCGTTATACGTTATATGGTAATGCTACATAACGTTATACGTTATCTGGTAATGCTACATAACGTTATACGTTATATGGTAATGCTACATAACGTTATACGTTATATGGCAATGCTACATAACGTTATACGTTATATGGTAACAGTATACGACGTTATACGTTATATGGTAATGCTACATAACGTTATACGTTATATGGTAATGCTACATAACGTTATACGTTATATGGTAATGCTACATAACGTTATACGTTATATGGTAATGCTACATAACGTTATACGTTATATGGTAACAGTATACAACGTTATACGTTATAAGGTAATAGTAAATAACGTTGCACGTTATATGGTAATGCTACATAACGTTATACGTTATATGGTAATGCTACATAACGTTATACGTTATATGGTAATGCTACATAACGTTATACGTTATATGGTAACAGTATACAACGTTATACGTTATAAGGTAATAGTAAATAACGTTACACGTTATATGGTAATGCTACATAACGTTATACGTTATATGGTAATGCTACATAACGTTATACGTTATATGGTAACAGTATACAACGTTATACGTTATAAGGTAATAGTAAATGACGTTACACGTTATATGGTAATGCTACATAACGTTATACGTTATATGGTAATGCTACATATCGTTATACGTTATATGGTAATGCTACATAACGTTATACCTTATATGGTAATGCTACATAACGTTATACGTTATATGGTAATGCTACATAACGTTATACGTTATATGGTAATGCTACATAACGTTATACATTATATGGTAATGCTACATAACGTTATACGTCATATGGTAATGCTACATAACGTTGTGCATTATATGGTAATGCTACATAACGTTATACGTTATATGGTAACAGTATACAACGTTATACGTTATATGGTAATGCTACAGAACGTTATACGTTATATGGTAATGCTACATAACGTTATACTTTATATGGTAATGCTACATAACGTTATACGTTATATGGTAATGCTACATAACGTTATACGTTATATGGTAATGCTACATATCGTTATACGTTATATGGTAATGCTACATAACGTCATACATTATATGGTAATGCTACATAACGTTATACGTTATATGGTAATGCTACATAACGTTATACGTTGTAAGGTAATAGTATACAACGTTATACGTTATAAGGTAATAGTAAATAACGTTACACGTTATGTGGTAATGCTACATAACGTTATACGTTATATGGTAATGCTACACAACGTTATACGTTATATGGTAATGCTACATAACCTTATACGTTATATGGTAATGCTACATAACGCTATACATTATATGGTAATGCTACATAACGTTATACGTTATATGGTAATAGTATACAACGTTATACGTTATAAGGTAATAGTAAATAACGTTACACGTTATATGGTAACGCTACAAAACGTTATACGTTATATGGTAATGCTACATAACGTTATACATTATATGGTTATGCTACATAACGATATACGTTATATGGTAATGCTACATAACGTCATACATTATATGGTAATGCTACATAACGTTATACGTTATATGGTAACAGTATACAACGTTATACGTTATAAGGTAATAGTAAATAACGTTACACGTTATATGGTAATGCTACATAACGTTATACGTTATATGGTAATGCTACATAACGTTATACGTTATATGGTAATGCTACATAACGTTATACTTTATATGGTAATGCTACATAACGTTATACGTTATATGGTAATGCTACATAACGTTATACGTTATATGGTAATGCTACATATCGTTATACGTTATATGGTAATGCTACATAACGTCATACATTATATGGTAATGCTACATAACGTTATACGTTATATGGTAATGCTACATAACGTTATACGTTATAAGGTAATAGTATACAACGTTATACGTTATAAGGTAATAGTAAATAACGTTACACGTTATATGGTAATGCTACATAACGTTATACGTTATATGGTAATGCCACATAACGTTATAGGTTATATGGTAACAGTATATAACGTTATACGTTATATGGTAATGCTACATAACGTTATACGTTATACGGTAATGCTACATAACGTTATACGTTATATGGTAACAGTATACAACGTTGTACGTTATAAGGTAATAGTGAATAACGTTACACGTTATGTGGTAATGCTACATAACGTTATACGTTATATGGTAATGCTACATATCGTTATACGTTATATGGTAATGCTACATAACGTTATACATTATATGGTAATGCTACATAACGTTATACGTTATGTGGTAATGCTACAGAACGTTATACGTTATATGGTAATGCTACATAACGTTATACGTTATATGGTAATGGTACATAACGTTATACGTTATATGGTAATGCTACATAACGTTATACGTTATATGGTAACAGTATACAACGTTATACGTTATATGGTAATGCTACATAACGTTATACGTTATATGGTAATGCTACATAACGTTATACGTTATATGGTAACAGTATACAACGTTATACGTTATAAGGTAATAGTAAATAACGTTACACGTTATATGGTAATGCTACATAACGTTATACGTTATATGGTAATGCTACATAACGTTATACGTTATATGGTAATGCTACATAACGTTATACGTTATATGGTAATGCTACATAACGTTATACGTTATATGGTAACAGTATACAACGTTATACGTTATAAGGTAATAGTAAATAACGTTGCACGTTATATGGTAATGCTACATAACGTTATACGTTATATGGTAATGCTACATAACGTTATACGTTATATGGTAATGCTACATAACGTTATACATTATATGGTAATGCTACATAACGTTATACGTTATATGGTAACAGTATACAACGTTATACGTTATATGGTAATGCTACATAACGTTATACGTTATATGGTAATGCTACATAACGTTATACGTTATATGGTAATGCTACATAACGTTATACGTTATATGGTAATGCTCCATAACGTTATACATTATATGGTAATGCTACATAACGTTATACGTTATATGGTAATGCTACATAACGTTATACGTTATATGGTAATGCTACATAACGTTATACGTTATATGGTAACAGTATACAACGTTATACGTTATAAGGTAATAGTAAATAACGTTGCACGTTATATGGTAATGCTACATAACGTTATACGTTATATGGTAATGCTACATAACGTTATACGTTATATGGTAATGCTACATAACGTTATACGTTATATGGTAATGCTACATAACGTTATACGTTATATGGTAATGCTACATATCGTTATACGTTATATGGTAATGCTACATAACGTCATACATTATATGGTAATGCTACATAACGTTATACGTTATATGGTAATGCTACATAACGTTATACGTTATAAGGTAATAGTATACAACGTTATACGTTATAAGGTAATAGTAAATAACGTTACACGTAATATGGTAATGCTACATAACGTTATACGTTATATGGTAATGCTACATAACGTTATAGGTTATATGGTAACAGTATATAACGTTATACGTTATATGGTAATGCTACGTAACGTTATACGTTATATGGTAATGCTACATAACGTTATACGTTATATGGTAACAGTATACAACGTTATACGTTATAAGGTAATAGTAAATAACGTTACACGTTATATGGTAATGCTACATAACGTTATACGTTATATGGTAATGCTACATAACGTTATAGGTTATATGGTAACAGTATATAACGTTATACGTTATATGGTAATGCTACATAACGTTATACGTTATATGGTAATGCTACATAACGTTATACGTTATATGGTAACAGTATACAACGTTATACGTTATAAGGTAATAGTAGATAACGTTACACGTTATATGGTAATGCTACATAACGTTATACGTTATATGGTATAGCTACATATCGTTATACGTTATATGGTAATGCTACATAACGTTATACGTTATATGGTAATGCTACATAACGTTATACGTTATATGGTAATGCTACATAACGTTATACGTTATATGGTAATGCTACATAACGTTATACGTTATATGGTAACAGTATACGACGTTATAGGTTATATGGTAATGCTACATAACGTATACGTTATATGGTAATGCTACATAACGTTATACGTTATATGGTAACAGTATACAACGTTATACGTTATAAGGTAATAGTAAATAACGTTACACGTTATATGGTAATGCTACATAACGTTATACGTTATATGGAAATGCTACATAACGTTATACGTTATATGGTAACAGTATACAACGTTATACGTTATAAGGTAATAGTAAATGACGTTACACGTTATATGGTAGTGCTACATAACGTTATACGTTATATGGTAATGCTACATAACGTTATACATTATATGGTAATGCTACATAACGTTATACGTCATATGGTAATGCTACATAACGTTGTGCATTATATGGTAATGCTACATAACGTTATACGTTATATGGTAACAGTATACAACGTTATACGTTATATGGTAATGCTACATAACGTTATACGTTATATGGTAATGCTACATAACGTTATACTTTATATGGTAATGCTACATAACGTTATACGTTATATGGTAATGCTACATAACGTTATACGTTATATGGTAATGCTACATATCGTTATACGTTATATGGTAATGCTACATAACGTCATACATTATATGGTAATGCTACATAACGTTATACGTTATATGGTAATGCTACATAACGTTATACGTTGTAAGGTAATAGTATACAACGTTATACGTTATAAGGTAATAGTAAATAACGTTATACGTTATGTGGTAATGCTACATAACGTTATACGTTATATGGTGATGCTACACAACGTTATACGTTATATGGTAATGCTACATAACCTTATACGTTATATGGTAATGCTACATAACGCTATACATTATATGGTAATGCTACATAACGTTATACGTTATATGGTAACAGTATACAACGTTATACGTTATAAGGTAATAGTAAATAACGTTACACGTTATATGGTAATGCTACATAACGTTATACGTTATATGGTAATGCTACATATCGTTATACGTTATATGGTAATGCTACATAACGTTATACATTATATGGTAATGCTACATAACGTTATACGTTATATGGTAATGCTACATAACGTTATACGTTATATGGTAATGCTACATAACGTTATACGTTATATGGTAACGCTACAAAACGTTATACGTTATGTGGTAATGCTACATAACGTTATACATTATATGGTTATGCTACATAACGATATACGTTATATGGTAATGCTACATAACGTCATACATTATATGGTAATGCTACATAACGTTATACGTTATATGGTAACAGTATACAACGTTATACGTTATAAGGTAATAGTAAATAACGTTACACGTTATATGGTAATGCAACATAACGTTATACGTTATATGGTAATGCTACATAACGTTATACGTTATATGGTAATGCTACATAACGTTATACTTTATATGGTAATGCTACATAACGTTATACGTTATATGGTAATGCTACATAACGTTATACGTTATATGGTAATGCTACATATCGTTATACGTTATATGGTAATGCTACATAACGTCATACATTATATGGTAATGCTACATAACGTTATACGTTATATGGTAATGCTACATAACGTTATACGTTATAAGGTAATAGTATACAACGTTATACGTTATAAGGTAATAGTAAATAACGTTACACGTTATATGGTAATGCTACATAACGTTATACGTTATATGGTAATGCTACATAACGTTATAGGTTATATGGTAACAGTATATAACGTTATACGTTATATGGTAATGCTACATAACGTTATACGTTATACGGTAATGCTACATAACGTTATACGTTATATGGTAACAGTATACAACGTTGTACGTTATAAGGTAATAGTAAATAACGTTACACGTTATGTGGTAATGCTACATAACGTTATACGTTATATGGTAATGCTACATATCGTTATACGTTATATGGTAATGCTGCATAACGTTATACATTATATGGTAATGCTACATAACGTTATACGTTATGTGGTAATGCTACAGAACGTTATACGTTATATGGTAATGCTACATAACGTTACACGTTATATGGTAATGCTACATAACGTTATACGTTATATGGTAATGCTACATAACGTTATACGTTATATGGTAACAGTATACAACGTTATACGTTATAAGGTAATAGTAAATAACGTTACACGTTATATGGTAATGCTACACAACGTTATACGTTATATGGTAATGCTACATATCGTTATACGTTATATGGTAATGCTACATAACGTTATACATTATATGGTAATGCTACATAACGTTATACGTTATATGGTAACAGTATACAACGTTATACGTTATAAGGTAACAGTAAATAACGTTACACGTTATATGGTAATGCTACATAACGTTATACGTTATATGGTAATGCTACATAACGTTATACGTTATATGGTAATGCTACATAACGTTATACTTTATATGGTAATGCTACATAACGTTATACGTTATATGGTAATGCTACATAACGTTATACGTTATATGGTAATGCTACATATCGTTATACGTTATATGGTAATGCTACATAACGTCATACATTATATGGTAATGCTACATAACGTTATACGTTATATGGTAATGCTACATAACGTTATACGTTATAAGGTAATAGTATACAACGTTATACGTTATAAGGTAATAGTAAATAACGTTACACGTTATATGGTAATGCTACATAACGTTATACGTTATATGGTAATGCTACATAACGTTATAGGTTATATGGTAACAGTATATAACGTTATACGTTATATGGTAATGCTACATAACGTTATACGTTATATGGTAATGCTACATAACGTTATACGTTATATGGTAACAGTATACAACGTTATACGTTATAAGGTAATAGTAAATAACGTTACACGTTATATGGTAATGCTACATAACGTTATACGTTATATGGTAATGCTACATATCGTTATACGTTATATGGTAATGCTACATAACGTTATACATTATATGGTAATGCTACATAACGTTATACGTTATGTGGTAATGCTACAGAACGTTATACGTTATATGGTAATGCTACATAACGTTATACGTTATATGGTAATGCTACATAACGTTATACGTTATATGGTAATGCTACATAACGTTATACATTATATGGTAATGCTACATAACGTTATACGTTATGTGGTAATGCTACAGAACGTTATACGTTATATGGTAATGCTACATAACGTTATACGTTATATGGTAATGCTACATAACGTTATACGTTATATGGTAATGCTACATAACGTTATACGTTATATGGTAACAGTATACAACGTTATACGTTATATGGTAATGCTACATAACGTTGTACGTTATATGGTAATGCTACATAACGTTGTACGTTATATGGTAACAGTATACAACGTTATACGTTATAAGGTAATAGTAAATAACGTTACACGTTATATGGTAATGCTACATAACGTGATACGTTATATGGTAATGCTACATAACGTTATACGTTATATGGTAATGCTACATAACGTTATACGTTATATGGTAATGCTACATAACGTTATACGTTATATGGTAATGCTACATAACGTTATACGTTATATGGTAACAGTATACAACGTTATACGTTATAAGGTAATAGTAAATAACGTTGCACGTTATATGGTAATGCTACATAACGTTATACGTTATATGGTAATGCTACATAACGTTATACGTTATATGGTAATGCTACATAACGTTATACATTATATGGTAATGCTACATAACGTTATACGTTATATGGTAACAGTATACAACGTTATACGTTATATGGTAATGCTACATAACGTTATACGTTATATGGTAATGCTACATAACGTTATACGTTATATGGTAATGCTACATAACGTTATACGTTATATGGTAATGCTCCATAACGTTATACATTATATGGTAATGCTACATAACGTTATACGTTATATGGTAATGCTACATAACGTTATACGTTATATGGTAATGCTACATAACGTTATACGTTATATGGTAACAGTATACAACGTTATACGTTATAAGGTAATAGCAAATAACGTTGCACGTTATATGGTAATGCTACATAACGTTATACGTTATATGGTAATGCTACATAACGTTATACGTTATATGGTAATGCTACATAACGTTATACGTTATATGGTAATGCTACATATCGTTATACGTTATATGGTAATGCTACATAACGTCATACATTATATGGTAATGCTACATAACGTTATACGTTATATGGTAATGCTACATAACGTTATACGTTATAAGGTAATAGTATACAACGTTATACGTTATAAGGTAATAGTAAATAACGTTACACGTAATATGGTAATGCTACATAACGTTATACGTTATATGGTAATGCTACATAACGTTATAGGTTATATGGTAACAGTATATAACGTTATACGTTATATGGTAATGCTACGTAACGTTATACGTTATATGGTAATGCTACATAACGTTATACGTTATATGGTAACAGTATACAACGTTATACGTTATAAGGTAATAGTAAATAACGTTACACGTTATATGGTAATGCTACATAACGTTATACGTTATATGGTAATGCTACATAACGTTATACGTTATATGGTAACAGTATACAACGTTATACGTTATAAGGTAATAGTAAATAACGTTACACGTTATATGGTAATGCTACACAACGTTATACGTTATATGGTAATGCTACATATCGTTATACGTTATATGGTAATGCTACATAACGTTATACATTATATGGTAATGCTACATAACGTTATACGTTATATGGTAACAGTATACAACGTTATACGTTATAAGGTAACAGTAAATAACGTTACACGTTATATGGTAATGCTACATAACGTTATACGTTATATGGTAATGCTACATAACGTTATACGTTATATGGTAATGCTACATAACGTTATACTTTATATGGTAATGCTACATAACGTTATACGTTATATGGTAATGCTACATAACGTTATACGTTATATGGTAATGCTACATATCGTTATACGTTATATGGTAATGCTACATAACGTCATACATTATATGGTAATGCTACATAACGTTATACGTTATATGGTAATGCTACATAACGTTATACGTTATAAGGTAATAGTATACAACGTTATACGTTATAAGGTAATAGTAAATAACGTTACACGTTATATGGTAATGCTACATAACGTTATACGTTATATGGTAATGCTACATAACGTTATAGGTTATATGGTAACAGTATATAACGTTATACGTTATATGGTAATGCTACATAACGTTATACGTTATATGGTAATGCTACATAACGTTATACGTTATATGGTAACAGTATACAACGTTATACGTTATAAGGTAATAGTAAATAACGTTACACGTTATATGGTAATGCTACATAACGTTATACGTTATATGGTAATGCTACATATCGTTATACGTTATATGGTAATGCTACATAACGTTATACATTATATGGTAATGCTACATAACGTTATACGTTATGTGGTAATGCTACAGAACGTTATACGTTATATGGTAATGCTACATAACGTTATACGTTATATGGTAATGCTACATAACGTTATACGTTATATGGTAATGCTACATAACGTTATACATTATATGGTAATGCTACATAACGTTATACGTTATATGGTAATGCTACATAACGTTATACGTTATAAGGTAATAGTATACAACGTTATACGTTATAAGGTAATAGTAAATAACGTTACACGTTATGTGGTTATGCTACATAACGTTATACTTTATATGGTAATGCTACATAACGTTATACGTTATATGGTAATGCTACATAACGTTATACGTTATATGGTAATGCTACATAACGTTATACGGTATATGGTAATGCTACATAACGTTATACGTTATATGGTAACAGTATACAACGTTATACGTTATAAGGTAATAGTAAATAACGTTACACGTTATATGGTAATGCTACATAACGTTATACGTTATATGGTAATGCTACATATCGTTATACGTTATATGGTAATGCTACATAACGTTATACATTATATGGTAATGCTACATAACGTTATACATTATATGGTAATGCTACATAACGTTATACGTTATATGGTAATGCTACATAACGTTATACGTTAAATGGTAATGCTACATAACGTTATACATTATATGGTAATGCTACATAACGTTATACGTTATATGGTAACAGTATACAACGTTATACGTTATATGGTAATGCTACATAACGTTATACGTTATATGGTAATGCTACATAACGTTATACGTTATATGGTAATGCTACATAACGTTATACGTTATATGGTAATGCTCCATAACGTTATACATTATATGGTAATGCTACATAACGTTATACGTTATATGGTAATGCTACATAACGTTATACGTTATATGGTAATGCTACATAACGTTATACGTTATATGGTAACAGTATACAACGTTATACGTTATAAGGTAATAGTAAATAACGTTGCACGTTATATGGTAATGCTACATAACGTTATACGTTATATGGTAATGCTACATAACGTTATACGTTATATGGTAATGCTACATAACGTTATACGTTATATGGTAATGCTACATATCGTTATACGTTATATGGTAATGCTACATAACGTCATACATTATATGGTAATGCTACATAACGTTATACGTTATATGGTAATGCTACATAACGTTATACGTTATAAGGTAATAGTATACAACGTTATACGTTATAAGGTAATAGTAAATAACGTTACACGTAATATGGTAATGCTACATAACGTTATACGTTATATGGTAATGCTACATAACGTTATAGGTTATATGGTAGCAGTATATAACGTTATACGTTATATGGTAATGCTACGTAACGTTATACGTTATATGGTAATGCTACATAACGTTATACGTTATATGGTAACAGTATACAACGCTATACGTTATAAGGTAATAGTAAATAACGTTACACGTTATATGGTAATGCTACATAACGTTATACGTTATATGGTAATGCTACATAACGTTATACGTTATATGGTAACAGTATACAACGTTATACGTTATAAGGTAATAGTAAATAACGTTACACGTTATATGGTAATGCTACACATCGTTATACGTTATATGATAATGCTACATATCGTTATACGTTATATGGTAATGCTACATAACGTCATACATTATATGGTAATGCTACATAACGTTATACGTTATATGGTAATGCTACATAACGTTATACGTTATAAGGTAATAGTATACAACGTTATACGTTATAAGGTAATAGTAAATAACGTTACACGTTATATGGTAATGCTACATAACGTTATACGTTATATGGTAATGCTACATAACGTTATACGTTATATGGTAATGCTACATAACGTTATACGTTACATGGTAATGCTACATATCGTTATACGTTATATGGTAATGCTACATAACGTCATACATTATATGGTAATGCTACATAACGTTATACGTTATATGGTAATGCTACATAACGTTATACGTTATAAGGTAATAGTATACAACGTTATACGTTATAAGGTAATAGTAAATAACGTTACACGTAATATGGTAATGCTACATAACGTTATACGTTATATGGTAATGCTACATAACGTTATAGGTTATATGGTAACAGTATATAACGTTATACGTTATATGGTAATGCTACGTAACGTTATACGTTGTATGGTAATGCTACATAACGTTATACGTTATATGGTAATGCTACATAACGTTATACTTTATATGGTAATGCTACATAACGTTATACGTTATATGGTAATGCTACATAACGTTATACGTTATATGGTAATGCTACATATCGTTATACGTTATATGGTAATGCTACATAACGTCATACATTATATGGTAATGCTACATAACGTTATACGTTATATGGTAATGCTACATAACGTTATACGTTATAAGGTAATATTATACAACGTTATACGTTATAAGGTAATAGTAAATAACGTTACACGTTATATGGTAATGCTACATAACGTTATACGTTATATGGTAATGCTACATAACGTTATAGGTTATATGGTAACAGTATATAACGTTATACGCTATATGGTAATGCTACATAACGTTATAAGTTATATGGTAATGCTACATAACGTTATACGTTATATGGTAACAGTATACAACGTTATACGTTATAAGGTAATAGTAAATAACGTTACACGTTATATGGTAATGCTACATAACGTTATACGTTATATGGTAATGCTACATATCGTTATACGTTATATGGTAATGCTACATAACGTTATACATTATATGGTAATGCTACATAACGTTATACGTTATGTGGTAATGCTACAGAACGTTATACGTTATATGGTAATGCTACATAACGTTATACGTTATATGGTAATGCTACATAACGTTATACGTTATATGGTAATGCTACATAACGTTATACATTATATGGTAATGCTACATAACGATATACGTTATATGGTAATGCTACATAACGTTATACATTATATGGTAATGCTACATAACGTTATACGTTATATGGTAACAGTATACAACGTTATACGTTATATGGTAATGCTACATAACGTTATACGTTATATGGTAATGCTACATAACGTTATACGTTATATGGTAACAGTATACAACGTTATACGTTATAAGGTAATAGTAAATAACGTTACACGTTATATGGTAATGCTACATAACGTTATACGTTATATGGTAATGCTACATAACGTTATACGTTATATGGTAATGCTACATAACGTTATACGTTATATGGTAATGCTACATAACGTTATACATTATATGGTAATGCTACATAACGTTATACGTTATATGGTAATGCTACATAACGTTATACGTTATATGGTAATGCTACATAACGTTATACGTTATATGGTAATGCTACATAACGTTATACATTATATGGTAATGCTACATAACGTTATACGTTATATGGTAATGCTACATAACGTTATACGTTATAAGGTAATAGTATACAACGTTATACGTTATAAGGTAATAGTAAATAACGTTACACGTTATGTGGTTATGCTACATAACGTTATACTTTATATGGTAATGCTACATAACGTTATACGTTATATGGTAATGCTACATAACGTTATACGTTATATGGTAATGCTACATAACGTTATACGGTATATGGTAATGCTACATAACGTTATACGTTATATGGTAACAGTATACAACGTTATACGTTATAAGGTAATAGTAAATAACGTTACACGTTATATGGTAATGCTACATAACGTTATACGTTATATGGTAATGCTACATATCGTTATACGTTATATGGTAATGCTACATAACGTTATACATTATATGGTAATGCTACATAACGTTATACGTTATATGGTAATGCTACATAACGTTATACGTTATATGGTAATGCTACATAACGTTATACGTTATATGGTAACGCTACATAACGTTATACGTTATATGGTAATGCTACATAACGTTATACATTATATGGTAATGCTACATAACGATATACGTTATATGGTAATGCTACATAACGTTATACATTATATGGTAATGCTACATAACGTTATACGTTATATGGTAACAGTATACAACGTTATACGTTATATGGTAATGCTACATAACGTTATACGTTATATGGTAGTGCTACATAACGTTATACGTTATATGGTAACAGTATACAACGTTATACGTTATAAGGTAATAGTAAATAACGTTACACGTTATATGGTAATGCTACATAACGTTATACGTTATATGGTAATGCTACATAACGTTATACGTTATATGGTAATGCTACATAACGTTATACTTTATATGGTAATGCTACATAACGTTATACGTTATATGGTAATGCTACATAACGTTATACGTTATATGGTAATGCTACATATCGTTATACGTTATATGGTAATGCTACATAACGTCATACATTATATGGTAATGCTACATAACGTTATACGTTATATGGTAATGCTACATAACGTTATACGTTATAAGGTAATAGTATACAACGTTATACGTTATAAGGTAATAGTAAATAACGTTACACGTTATGTGGTAATGCTACATAACGTTATACGTTATATGGTAATGCTACATAACGTTATACGTTATATGGTAATGCTACATAACGTTATACGTTATATGGTAATGTTACATAACGTTATACATTATATGGTAATGCTACATAACGTTATACGTTATATGGTAACAGTATACAACGTTATACGTTATAAGGTAATAGTAAATAACGTTACACGTTATATGGTAATGCTACATAACGTTATACGTTATATGGTAATGCTACATAACGTTATAGGTTATATGGTAACAGTATATAACGTTAGACGTTATATGGTAATGCTACATAACGTTATACGTTATATGGTAATGCTACATAACGTTATACGTTATATGGTAACAGTATACAACGTTATACGTTATAAGGTAATAGTAAATAACGTTACACGTTATATGGTAATGCTACATAACGTTATACGTTATATGGTAATGCTACATATCGTTATACGTTATATGGTAATGCTACATAACGTTATACATTATATGGTAATGCTACATAACGTTATACGTTATATGGTAATGCTACATAACGTTATACGTTATATGGTAATGCTACATAACGTGATACGTTATATGGTAATGCTACACAACGTTATACGCTATATGGTAATGCTACATAACGTTATACATTATATGGTAATGCTACAAAACGATATACGTTATATGGTAATGCTACATAACGTTATACATTATATGGTAATGCTACATATCGTTATACGTTATATGGTAACAGTATACAACGTTATACGTTATATGGTAATGCTACATAACGTTATACGTTATATGGTAATGCTACATAACGTTATACGTTATATGGTAACAGTATACAACGTTATACGTTATAAGGTAATAGTAAATAACGTTTCACGTTATATGGTAATGCTACATAACGTTATACGTTATAAGGTAATAGTAAATAACGTTACACGTTATATGGTAATGCTACATAACGTTATACGTTATCTGGTAACGCTACATAACGTTATACGTTATATGCTAATGCTACATAACGTTATACATTATATGGTAATGCTACATAACGTTATACGTTATATGGTAATGCTACATAACGTTATACGTTATATGGTAATGCTACATAACGTTATACGTTATATGGTAACAGTATACAACGTTATACGTTATATGGTAATGCTACATAACGTTATACGTTATATGGTAATGCTACATAACGTTATACGTTATATGGTAATGCTACATAACGTTATACGTTATATGGTAATGCTACATAACGTTATACATTATATGGTAATGCTACATAACGTTATACGCTATATGGTATTGCTACATAACGTTATACATTATATGGTAATGCTACATAACGTTATACGTTATATGGTAACAGTATACAACGTTATACGTTATATGGTAATGCTACATAACGTTATACGTTATATGGTAATGCTACATAACGTTATACGTTATATGGAAATGCTACATAACGTTATACGTTATATGGTAATGCTACATAACGTTATACGTTATATGGTAATGCTACATAACGTTATACGTTATATGGTAATGCTACATAACGTTATACGTTATAAGGTAATAGTAAATAACGTTACACGTTATATGGTAATGCTACATAACGTTATACGTTATATGGTAATGCTACATAACGTTATACGTTATATGGTAATGCTACATAACGTTATACATTATATGGTAATGCTACATAACGTTATACGTTATATGGTAATGCTACATAACGTTATACGTTATATGGTAATGCTACATAACGTTATACGTTATATGGTAATGCTACATAACGTTATACGTTATATGGTAATGCTACATAACGTTATACGTTATATGGTAATGCTACATAACGTTATACGTTATATGGTAATGCTACATAACGATATACGATATATGGTAATGCTACATAACGTTATACATTATATGGTAATGCTACATAACGTTATACGTTATATGGTAATGCTACATAACGTTATACGTTATATGGTAATGCTACATAACATTATACGTTATATGGTAACAGTATACAACGTTATACGTTATAAGGTAATAGTAAATAACGTTACACGTTATATGGTAATGCTACATAACGTTATACGTTATAAGGTAATAGTAAATAACGTTACACGTTATGTGGTAATGCTACATAACGTTATACGTTATATGGTAATGCTACATAACGTTATGCGTTATATGGTAATGCTACATAACGTTATACGTTATATGGTAATGCTACATAACATTATACGTTATATGGTAACAGTATACAACGTTATACGTTATATGGTAATGCGACATAACGTTATACGTTATATGGGAATGCTACATAACGTTATACGTTATATGGTAATGCTACATAACGTTATACTTTATATGGTAATGCTACATAACGATATACGTTATATGGTAATGCTACATAACGTTATACATTATATGGTAATGCTACATAACGTTATACGTTATATGGTAACAGTATACAACGTTATACGTTATATGGTAATGCTACATAACGTTATACGTTATATGGTAATGCTACATAACGTTATACGTTATATGGTAACAGTATACAACGTTATACGTTATAAGGTAATAGTAAATAACGTTACACGTTATATGGTAATGCTACATAACGTTATACGTTATATGGTAATGCTACATAACGTTATACGTTATATGGTAATGCTACATAACGTTATACGTTATATGGTAATGCTACATAACGTTATACGTTATATGGTAATGCTACATAACGTTATACATTATATGGTAATGCTACATAACGTTATACGTTATATGGTAACAGTATACAACGTTATACGTTATATGGTAATGCTACATAATGTTATACGTTATATGGTAATGCTACATAACGTTATACGTTATATGGTAATGCTACATAACGTTATACGTTATATGGTAATGCTACATAACGTTATACGTTATATGGTAATGCTACATAACGTTATACGTTATATGGTAATGCTACATAACGTTATACGATATATGGTAATGCTACATAACGTTATACGTTATATGGTAACAGTATACAACGTTATACGTTATAAGGTAATCGTAAATAACGTTACACGTTATATGGTAATGCTACATAACGTTATACGTTATATAGTAATGCTACTTAACGTTATACATTATATGGTAATGCTACATAACGTTATACGTTATATGGTAATGCTACATAACGTTATACGTTATATGGTAATGCTACATAACGTTATACGTTATATGGTAATGCTACATAACGTTATACGTTATATGGTAATGCAACATAACGTTATACGTTATGTGGTAATGCTACATAACGTTATACGTTATATGGTAATGCTACATAACGTTATACGTTATATGGTAATGCTACATAACGTTATACATTATACGGTAATGCTACATAACGTTATACGTTATATGGTAACAGTATACAACGTTATACGTTATAAGGTAATAGTAAATAACGTTACACGTTATATGCTAATGCTACATAACGTTATACGTTATAAGGTAATAGTAAATAACGTTACACGTTATATGGGAATGCTACATAACGTTATACGTTATATGGTAATGCTACATAACGTTATACGATATTTGGTAATGCTACATAACGTTATACATTATATGGTAATGCTACATAACGTTATACGTTATATGGTAATGCTACATAACGTTATACGTTATATGGTAATGCTACATAACGTTATACGTTATATGGTAACAGTATACAACGTTATACGTTATATGGTAATGCTACATAACGTTATACGTTATATGGTAATGCTACATAACGTTATACGTTATATGGTAATGCTACATATCGTTATACATTATATGGTAATGCTACATAACGTTATACGTTATATGGTAATGCTACATATCGTTATACATTATATGGTAATGCTACATAACGTTATACGTTATATGGTAACAGTATACAACGTTATACGTTATATGGTAATGCTACATAACGTTATACGTTATATGGTAATGCTACATAACGTTATACGTTATATGGTAACAGTATACAACGTTATACGTTATATGGTAATGCTACATAACGTTGTACGTTATATGGTAATGCTACATAACGTTATACGTTATATGGTAATGCTACATACCGTTATACATTATATGGTAATGCTACATAACGTTATACGTTATATGGTAACAGTATATAACATTATACGTTATAACGTAATGTTACATAACGTTATACGTTATATGGTAATGCTACATAACGTTATACGTTATATGGTAATGCTACATAACGTTATACGTTATATGGTAACAGTATACAACGTTATACGTTATAAGGTAATAGTAAATAACGTTACACGTTATATGGTAATGCTACATAACGTTATACGTTATAAGGTAATAGTAAATAACGTTACACATTATATGGTAATGCTACATAACGTTATACGTTATATGGTAATGCTACATAACGTTATACGTTATATGGTAATGCTACATAACGTTATACATTATATGGTAATGCTACATAACGTTACACGTTTTATGGTAATGCTACATAACGTTATACGTTATATGGTAATGCTACATAACGTTATACGTTATAACGTAACAGTAGATAACGTTATACGTTATATGGTAATGCTACATAACGTTATACGTTATATGGTAATGCTACATAACGTTATACGTTATATGGTAATGCTACATAACGTTATACGTTATATGGTAATGCTACATAACGTTATACGTTATATGGTAATGCTACATAACGTTATACATTATATGGTAATGCTACATAACGTTATACGTTATATGGTAACAGTATACAACGTTATACGTTATATGGTAATGCTACATAACGTTATACGTTATATGGTAATGCTACATAGCGTTATACGTTATATGGTAATGCTACATAACGTTATACGTTATATGGTAATGCTACATAACGTTATACGCTATATGGTAATGCTACATAACGTTATACGTTATATGGTAATGCTACATAACGTTATACGTTATATGGTAATGCTACATAACGTTATACGTTGTATGGTAACAGTATACAACGTTATACGTTATAAGGTAATCGTAAATAACGTTACACGTTATATGGTAATGCTACATAACGTTATACGTTCAATGGTAATGCTACATAACGTTATACGTTATATGGTAATGCTACATAACGTTATACGTTATATGGTAATGCTACATAACGTTATACGTTATATGGTAATGCTACATAACGTTATACATTATATGGTAATGCGACATAACGTTATACGTTATATGGTAACAGTATACAACGTTATACGTTATCAGGTAATAGTAAATAACGTTACACATTATATGGTAATGCTACATAACGTTATACGTTATAAGGTAATAGTAAATAACGTTACACGTTATATGGTAATGCTACATAACGTTATACGTTATATGGTAATGCTACATAACGTTATACATTATATGGTAATGCTACATAACGTTATACGTTATATGGTAATGCTACATAACGTTATACGTTATATGGTAATGCTACATAACGTTATACATTATACGGTAATGCTACATAACGTTATACGTTATATGGTAACAGTATACAACGTTATACGTTATAAGGTAATAGTAAATAACGTTACACGTTATATGGTAATGCTACATAACGTTATACGATATATGGTAATGCTACATAACGTTATACGATATATGGTAATGCTACATAACGTTATACATTATATGGTAATGCTACATAACGTTATACGTTATATGGTAATGCTACATAACGCTATACGTTATATGGTAATGCTACATAACGTTATACGTTATATGGTAACAGTATACAACGTTATACGTTATATGGTAATGCTACATAACGTTATACGTTATATGGTAATGCTACATAACGTTATACGTTATATGGTAATGCTACATAACGTTATACGTTATATGGTAATGCTACATAACGTTATACATTATATGGTAATGCGACATAACGTTATACGTTATATGGTAACAGTATACAACGTTATACGTTATAAGGTAATAGTAAATAACGTTACACGTTATATGGTAATGCTACATAACGTTATACGATATAAGGTAATAGTAAATAACGTTACACGTTATATGGTAATGCTACATAACGTTATACGTTATATGGTAATGCTACATAACGTTATACGATATATGGTAATGCTACATAACGTTATACATTATATGGTAATGCTACATAACGTTATACGTTATATGGTAATGCTACATAACGTTATACGTTATATGGTAATGCTACATAACGTTATACGTTATATGGTAACAGTATACAACGTTATACGTTATATGGTAATGCTACATAACGTTATACGTTATATGGTAATGCTACATAACGTTATACGTTATATGGTAATGCTACATAACGTTATACATTATATGGTAATGCTACATAACGTTATACGTTATATGGTAATGCTACATATCGTTATACATTATATGGTAATGCTACATAACGTTATACGTTATATGGTAACAGTATACAACGTTATACGTTATATGGTAATGCTACATAACGTTATACGTTATATGGTAATGCTACATAACGTTATACGTTATATGGTAATGCTACATAACGTTATACGTTATATGGTAATGCTACATAACGTTATACGTTATATGGTAACAGTATACAACGTTATACGTTATATGGTAATGCTACATAACGTTATACGTTATATGGTAATGCTACATATCGTTATACATTATATGGTAATGCTACATAACGTTATACGTTATATGGTAATGCTACATATCGTTATACATTATATGGTAATGCTACATAACGTTATACGTTATATGGTAACAGTATACAACGTTATACGTTATATGGTAATGCTACATAACGTTATACGTTATATGGTAATGCTACATAACGTTATACGTTATATGGTAACAGTATACAACGTTATACGTTATATGGTAATGCTACATAACGTTGTACGTTATATGGTAATGCTACATAACGTTATACGTTATATGGTAATGCTACATACCGTTATACATTATATGGTAATGCTACATAACGTTATACGTTATATGGTAACAGTATATAACATTATACGTTATAACGTAATGTTACATAACGTTATACGTTATATGGTAATGCTACATAACGTTATACGTTATATGGTAATGCTACATAACGTTATACGTTATATGGTAACAGTATACAACGTTATACGTTATAAGGTAATAGTAAATAACGTTACACGTTATATGGTAATGCTACATAACGTTATACGTTATAAGGTAATAGTAAATAACGTTACACATTATATGGTAATGCTACATAACGTTATACGTTATATGGTAATGCTACATAACGTTATACGTTATATGGTAATGCTACATAACGTTATACATTATATGGTAATGCTACATAACGTTACACGTTTTATGGTAATGCTACATAACGTTATACGTTATATGGTAATGCTACATAACGTTATACGTTATAACGTAACAGTAGATAACGTTATACGTTATATGGTAATGCTACATAACGTTATACGTTATATGGTAATGCTACATAACGTTATACGTTATATGGTAATGCTACATAACGTTATACGTTATATGGTAATGCTACATAACGTTATACGTTATATGGTAATGCTACATAACGTTATACATTATATGGTAATGCTACATAACGTTATACGTTATATGGTAACAGTATACAACGTTATACGTTATATGGTAATGCTACATAACGTTATACGTTATATGGTAATGCTACATAGCGTTATACGTTATATGGTAATGCTACATAACGTTATACGTTATATGGTAATGCTACATAACGTTATACGCTATATGGTAATGCTACATAACGTTATACGTTATATGGTAATGCTACATAACGTTATACGTTATATGGTAATGCTACATAACGTTATACGTTGTATGGTAACAGTATACAACGTTATACGTTATAAGGTAATCGTAAATAACGTTACACGTTATATGGTAATGCTACATAACGTTATACGTTCAATGGTAATGCTACATAACGTTATACGTTATATGGTAATGCTACATAACGTTATACGTTATATGGTAATGCTACATAACGTTATACGTTATATGGTAATGCTACATAACGTTATACATTATATGGTAATGCGACATAACGTTATACGTTATATGGTAACAGTATACAACGTTATACGTTATCAGGTAATAGTAAATAACGTTACACATTATATGGTAATGCTACATAACGTTATACGTTATAAGGTAATAGTAAATAACGTTACACGTTATATGGTAATGCTACATAACGTTATACGTTATATGGTAATGCTACATAACGTTATACATTATATGGTAATGCTACATAACGTTATACGTTATATGGTAATGCTACATAACGTTATACGTTATATGGTAATGCTACATAACGTTATACATTATACGGTAATGCTACATAACGTTATACGTTATATGGTAACAGTATACAACGTTATACGTTATAAGGTAATAGTAAATAACGTTACACGTTATATGGTAATGCTACATAACGTTATACGATATATGGTAATGCTACATAACGTTATACGATATATGGTAATGCTACATAACGTTATACATTATATGGTAATGCTACATAACGTTATACGTTATATGGTAATGCTACATAACGCTATACGTTATATGGTAATGCTACATAACGTTATACGTTATATGGTAACAGTATACAACGTTATACGTTATATGGTAATGCTACATAACGTTATACGTTATATGGTAATGCTACATAACGTTATACGTTATATGGTAATGCTACATAACGTTATACGTTATATGGTAATGCTACATAACGTTATACATTATATGGTAATGCGACATAACGTTATACGTTATATGGTAACAGTATACAACGTTATACGTTATAAGGTAATAGTAAATAACGTTACACGTTATATGGTAATGCTACATAACGTTATACGATATAAGGTAATAGTAAATAACGTTACACGTTATATGGTAATGCTACATAACGTTATACGTTATATGGTAATGCTACATAACGTTATACGATATATGGTAATGCTACATAACGTTATACATTATATGGTAATGCTACATAACGTTATACGTTATATGGTAATGCTACATAACGTTATACGTTATATGGTAATGCTACATAACGTTATACGTTATATGGTAACAGTATACAACGTTATACGTTATATGGTAATGCTACATAACGTTATACGTTATATGGTAATGCTACATAACGTTATACGTTATATGGTAATGCTACATAACGTTATACATTATATGGTAATGCTACATAACGTTATACGTTATATGGTAATGCTACATATCGTTATACATTATATGGTAATGCTACATAACGTTATACGTTATATGGTAACAGTATACAACGTTATACGTTATATGGTAATGCTACATAACGTTATACGTTATATGGTAATGCTACATAACGTTATACGTTATATGGTAATGCTACATAACGTTATACGTTATATGGTAATGCTACATAACGTTATACGTTATATGGTAACAGTATACAACGTTATACGTTATATGGTAATGCTACATAACGTTATACGTTATATGGTAATGCTACATAACGTTATACGTTATATGGTAATGCTACATACCGTTATACATTATATGGTAATGCTACATAACGTTATACGTTATATGGTAACAGTATATAACATTATACGTTATAACGTAATGTTACATAACGTTATTCGTTATATGGTAATGCTACATAACGTTATACGTTATATGGTAATGCTACATAACGTTATACGTTATATGGCAACAGTATACAACGTTATACGTTATAAGGTAATAGTAAATAACGTTACACGTTATATGGTAATGCTACATAACGTTATACGTTATAAGGTAATAGTAAATAACGTTACACGTTGTATGGTAATGCTACATAACGTTATACGTTATATGGTAATGCTACATAACGTTATACGTTATATGGTAATGCTACATAACGTTATACATTATATGGTAATGCTACATAACGTTACACGTTATATGGTAATGCTACATAACGTTATACGTTATATGGTAATGCTACATAACGTTATACGTTATAACGTAACAGTATATAACGTTATACGTTATATGGTAATGCTACATAACGTTATACGTTATAAGGTAATGCTACATAACGTTATTCATTATATGGTAATGCTACATCACGTTATACGTTATATGGTAATGCTACATAACGTTATACGTTATATGGTAATGCTACATAACGTTATACGTTATATGGTAATGCTACATAACGTTATACGTTATATGGTAATGCTACATAACGTTACACGTTATATGGTAATGCTACATAACGTTATACGTTATATGGTAACAGTATATAACGTTATACGTTATATGGTAATGCTACATAACGTTATACGTTATATGGTAATGCTACATGTCGTTCTACGTTATATGGTAACAGTATACAACGTTATACGTTATAAGGTAATAGTAAATAACGTTACACGTTATATGGTAATGCTACATAACGTTATACGTTATATGGTAATGCTACATAACGTTATACGTTATATGGTAATGCTACATAACGTTATACGTTATATGGTAACAGTATATAACGTTATACGTTATATGGTAATGCTACATAACGTTATACGTTATATGGTAACAGTATATATCGTTATACGTTATATGGTAATGCTACATAACGTTATACGTTATTTGGTAATGCCACATAACGTTATACGTTATATGGTAATGCTACATGACGTTATACGTTATATGGTAACAGTATACAACGTTATACGTTATAAGGTAATAGTAAATAACGTTACACGTTATATGGTAATGCTACATAACGTTATACGTTATATGGTAATGCTACATAACGTTATACGTTATATGGTAATGCTACATAACGTTATACGTTATATGGTAATGCTACATAACGTTATACGTTATATGGTAACAGTATATAACGTTATACGTTATATGGTAATGCTACATGACGTTATACGTTATATGGTAACAGTATACAACGTTATACGTTATAAGGTAATAGTAAATAACGTTACACGTTATATGGTAATGCTACATAACGTTATACGTTATATGGTAATGCTACATAACGTTATACGTTATATGGTAATGTTACATAACGTTATACTTTATATGGTAATGCTACATAACGTTATTCGTTATATGGTAATGCTACATAACGTTATACGTTATATGGTAATGCTACATAACGTTATACGTTATATGGCAACAGTATACAACGTTATACGTTATAAGGTAATAGTAAATAACGTTACACGTTATATGGTAATGCTACATAACGTTATACGTTATAAGGTAATAGTAAATAACGTTACACGTTATATGGTAATGCTACATAACGTTATACGTTATATGGTAATGCTACATAACGTTATACGTTATATGGTAATGCTACATAACGTTATACATTATATGGTAATGCTACATAACGTTACACGTTATATGGTAATGCTACATAACGTTATACGTTATATGGTAATGCTACATAACGTTATACGTTATAACGTAACAGTATATAACGTTATACGTTATATGGTAATGCTACATAACGTTATACGTTATAAGGTAATGCTACATAACGTTATTCATTATATGGTAATGCTACATAACGTTATACGTTATATGGTAATGCTACATAACGTTATACGTTATATGGTAATGCTACATAACGTTATACGTTATATGGTAATGCTACATATCGTTATACATTATATGGTAATGCTACATAACGTTATACGTTATATGGTAACAGTATACAACGTTATACGTTATATGGTAATGCTACATAACGTTATACGTTATATGGTAATGCTACATAACGTTATACGTTATATGGTAACAGTATATATCGTTATACGTTATATGGTAATGCTACATAACGTTATACGTTATTTGGTAATGCTACATAACGTTATACGTTATATGGTAATGCTACATGACGTTATACGTTATATGGTAACACTATACAACGTTATACGTTATAAGGTAATAGTAAATAACGTTACACGTTATATGGTAATGCTACATAACGTTATACGTTATATGGTAATGCTACATAACGTTATACGTTATATGGTAATGCTACATAACGTTATACGTTATATGGTAACAGTATATAACGTTATACGTTATATGGTAATGCTACATGACGTTATACGTTATATGGTAACAGTATACAACGTTATACGTTATAAGGTAATAGTAAATAACGTTACACGTTATATGGTAATGTTACATAACGTTATACGTTATATGGTAATGCTACATAACGTTATACGTTATATGGTAATGCTACATAACGTTATACATTATATGGTAATGCTACATAACGTTATACGTTATATGGTAATGCTACATAACGTTATACGTTATATGGTAATGCTACATAACGTTATACGTTATATGGTAATGCTACATAACGTTATACGTTATATGGTAATGCTACATAACGTTATACGTTATATGGTAATGCTACATAACGTTATACGTTATATGGTAATGCTACATAACGATATACGATATATGGTAATGCTACATAACGTTATACATTATATGGTAATGCTACATAACGTTATACGTTATATGGTAATGCTACATAACGTTATACGTTATATGGTAATGCTACATAACATTATACGTTATATGGTAACAGTATACAACGTTATACGTTATAAGGTAATAGTAAATAACGTTACACGTTATATGGTAATGCTACATAACGTTATACGTTATAAGGTAATAGTAAATAACGTTACACGTTATGTGGTAATGCTACATAACGTTATACGTTATATGGTAATGATACATAACGATATACGTTATGTGGTAATGCTACATAACGTTATACATTATATGGTAATGCTACATAACGTTATACGTTATATGGTAACAGTATACAACGTTATACGTTATATGGTAATGCTACATAACGTTATACGTTATATGGTAATGCTACATAACGTTATACGTTATATGGTAATGCTACATAACGTTATACGTTATATGGTAATGCTACATAACGTTATACGTTATATGGTAACAGTATACAACGTTATACGTTATAAGGTAATCGTAAATAACGTTACACGTTATATGGTAATGCTACATAACGTTATACGTTATATGGTAATGCTACATAACGTTATACGTTATATGGTAATGCTACATAACGTTATACGTTATATGGTAATGCTACATAACGTTATACGTTATATGGTAATGCTACATAACGTTATACATTATATGGTAATGCGACATAACGTTATACGTTATATGGTAACAGTATACAACGTTATACGTTATAAGGTAATAGTAAATAACGTTACACGTTATATGGTAATGCTACATAACGTTATACGTTATAAGGTAATAGTAAATAACGTTACACGTTATATGGTAATGCTACATAACGTTATACGTTATATAGTAATGCTACATAACGTTATACATTATATGGTAATGCTACATAACGTTATACGTTATATGGTAATGCTACATAACGTTATACGTTATATGGTAATGCTACATAACGTTATACGTTATATGGTAATGCTACATAACGTTATACGTTATATGGTAATGCAACATAACGTTATACGTTATGTGGTAATGCTACATAACGTTATACGTTATATGGTAATGCTACATAACGTTATACGTTATATGGTAATGCTACATAACGTTATACATTATACGGTAATGCTACATAACGTTATACGTTATATGGTAACAGTATACAACGTTATACGTTATAAGGTAATAGTAAATAACGTTACACGTTATATGGTAATGCTACATAACGTTATACGTTATAAGGTAATAGTAAATAACGTTACACGTTATATGGTAATGCTACATAACGTTATACGTTATATGGTAATGCTACATAACGTTATACGATATATGGTAATGCTACATAACGTTATACATTATATGGTAATGCTACATAACGTTATACGTTATATGGTAATGCTACATAACGTTATACGTTATATGGTAATGCTACATAACGTTATACGTTATATGGTAACAGTATACAACGTTATACGTTATATGGTAATGCTACATAACGTTATACGTTATATGGTAATGCTACATAACGTTATACGTTATATGGTAATGCTACATAACGTTATACATTATATGGTAATGCTACATAACGTTATACGTTATATGGTAATGCTACATATCGTTATACATTATATGGTAATGCTACATAACGTTATACGTTATATGGTAACAGTATACAACGTTATACGTTATATGGTAATGCTACATAACGTTATACGTTATATGGTAGTGCTACATAACGTTATACGTTATATGGTAACAGTATACAACGTTATACGTTATATGGTAATGCTACATAACGTTATACGTTATATGGTAATGCAACATAACGTTATACGTTATATGGTAATGCTACATAACGTTATACGTTATATGGTAATGCTACATACCGTTATACATTATATGGTAATGCTACATAACGTTATACGTTATATGGTAACAGTATATAACATTATACGTTATAACGTAATGTTACATAACGTTATACGGTATATGGTAATGCTACATAACGTTATACGTTATATGGTAATGCTACATAACGTTATACGTTATATGGTAACAGTATACAACGTTATACGTTATAAGGTAATAGTAAATAACGTAACACGTTATATGGTAATGCTACATAACGTTATACGTTATAAGGTAATAGTAAATAACGTTACACGTTATATGGTAATGCTACATAACGTTATACGTTATATGGTAATGCTACATAACGTTATACGTTATATGGTAATGCTACATAACGTTATACATTATATGGTAATGCTACATAACGTTACACGTTATATGGTAATGCTACATAACGTTATACGTTATATGGTAATGCTACATAACGTTATACGTTATAACGTAACAGTATATAACGTTATACGTTATATGGTAATGCTACATAACGTTATACGTTATAAGGTAATGCTACATAACGTTATTCATTATATGGTAATGCTACATAACGTTATACGTTATATGGTAATGCTACATAACGTTATACGTTATATGGTAATGCTACATAACGTTATACGTTATATGGTAATGCTACATAACGTTATACGTTATATGGTAATGCTACATAACGTTATACGTTATATGGTAATGCTACATAACGTTATACGTTATATGGTAACAGTATACAACGTTATACGTTATAAGGTAATAGTAAATAACGTTACACGTTATATGGTAATGCTACATAACGTTATACGTTATATGGTAATGCTACATAACGTTATACGTTATATGGTAATGCTACATAACGTTATACGTTATATGGTAATGCTACATAACGTTATACGTTATATGGTAATGCTACATAACGTTATACGTTATATGGTAATGCTACATAACGTTATACGTTGTATGGTAACAGTATACAACGTTATACGTTATAAGGTAATCGTAAATAACGTTACACGTTATATGGTAATGCTACATAACGTTATACGTTATATGGTAATGCTACATAACGTTATACGTTATATGGTAATGCTACATAACGTTATACGTTATATGGTAATGCTACATAACGTTATACGTTATATGGTAACAGTATATAACATTATACGTTATAACGTAATGTTACATAACGTTATTCGTTATATGGTAATGCTACATAACGTTATACGTTATATGGTAATGCTACATAACGTTATACGTTATATGGTAACAGTATACAACGTTATACGTTATATGGTAATGCTACATAACGTTATACGTTATATGGTAATGCTACATAACGTTATACGTTATATGGTAATGCTACATAACGTTATACGTTATATGGTAATGCTACATAACGTTATACGTTATATGGTAATGCTACATAACGTTATACGTTATATGGTAATGCTACATAACGTTATACGTTATATGGTAATGCTACATAACGTTATACGTTGTATGGTAACAGTATACAACGTTATACGTTATAAGGTAATCGTAAATAACGTTACACGTTATATGGTAATGCTACATAACGTTATACGTTATATGGTAATGCTACATAACGTTATACGTTATATGGTAATGCTACATAACGTTATACGTTATATGGTAATGCTACATAACGTTATACGTTATATGGTAATGCTACATAACGTTATACGTTATATGGTAATGCTACATAACGTTATACGTTGTATGGTAACAGTATACAACGTTATACGTTATAAGGTAATCGTAAATAACGTTACACGTTATATGGTAATGCTACATAACGTTATACGTTATATGGTAATGCTACATAACGTTATACGTTATATGGTAATGCTACATAACGTTATACGTTATATGGTAATGCTACATAACGTTATACGTTATATGGTAACAGTATATAACGTTATACGTTATATGGTAATGCTACATAACGTTATACGTTATAAGGTAATGCTACATAACGTTATTCATTATATGGTAATGCTACATAACGTTATACGTTATATGGTAATGCTACATAACGTTATACGTTATATGGTAATGCTACATAACGTTATACGTTATATGGTCATGCTACATAACGTTATACGTTATATGGTAATGCTACATAACGTTACACGTTATATGGTAATGCTACATAACGTTATACGTTATATGGTAACAGTATATAACGTTATACGTTATATGGTAATGCTACATAACGTTATACGTTATATGGTAATGCTACATGTCGTTCTACGTTATATGGTAACAGTATACAACGTTATACGTTATAAGGTAATAGTAAATAACGTTACACGTTATATGGTAGTGCTACATAACGTTATACGTTATATGGTAACAGTATACAACGTTATACGTTATATGGTAATGCTACATAACGTTATACGTTATATGGTAATGCAACATAACGTTATACGTTATATGGTAATGCTACATAACGTTATACGTTATATGGTAATGCTACATACCGTTATACATTATATGGTAATGCTACATAACGTTATACGTTATATGGTAACAGTATATAACATTATACGTTATAACGTAATGTTACATAACGTTATACGGTATATGGTAATGCTACATAACGTTATACGTTATATGGTAATGCTACATAACGTTATACGTTATATGGTAACAGTATACAACGTTATACGTTATAAGGTAATAGTAAATAACGTAACACGTTATATGGTAATGCTACATAACGTTATACGTTATAAGGTAATAGTAAATAACGTTACACGTTATATGGTAATGCTACATAACGTTATACGTTATATGGTAATGCTACATAACGTTATACGTTATATGGTAATGCTACATAACGTTATACATTATATGGTAATGCTACATAACGTTACACGTTATATGGTAATGCTACATAACGTTATACGTTATATGGTAATGCTACATAACGTTATACGTTATAACGTAACAGTATATAACGTTATACGTTATATGGTAATGCTACATAACGTTATACGTTATAAGGTAATGCTACATAACGTTATTCATTATATGGTAATGCTACATAACGTTATACGTTATATGGTAATGCTACATAACGTTATACGTTATATGGTAATGCTACATAACGTTATACGTTATATGGTAATGCTACATAACGTTATACGTTATATGGTAATGCTACATAACGTTATACGTTATATGGTAACAGTATACAACGTTATACGTTATAAGGTAATAGTAAATAACGTTACACGTTATATGGTAATGCTACATAACGTTATACGTTATATGGTAATGCTACATAACGTTATACGTTATATGGTAATGCTACATAACGTTATACGTTATATGGTAATGCTACATAACGTTATACGTTATATGGTAATGCTACATAACGTTATACATTATATGGTAATGCTACATAACGTTATACGTTATATGGTAACAGTATACAACGTTATACGTTATATGGTAATGCTACATAACGTTATACGTTATATGGTAATGCTACATAACGTTATACGTTATATGGTAATGCTACATAACGTTATACGTTATATGGTAATGCTACATAACGTTATACGTTATATGGTAATGCTACATAACGTTATACGTTATATGGTAATGCTACATAACGTTATACGTTATATGGTAATGCTACATAACGTTATACGTTGTATGGTAACAGTATACAACGTTATACGTTATAAGGTAATCGTAAATAACGTTACACGTTATATGGTAATGCTACATAACGTTATACGTTATATGGTAATGCTACATAACGTTATACGTTATATGGTAATGCTACATAACGTTATACGTTATATGGTAATGCTACATAACGTTATACGTTATATGGTAACAGTATATAACATTATACGTTATAACGTAATGTTACATAACGTTATTCGTTATATGGTAATGCTACATAACGTTATACGTTATATGGTAATGCTACATAACGTTATACGTTATATGGTAACAGTATACAACGTTATACGTTATAAGGTAATAGTAAATAACGTTACACGTTATATGGTAATGCTACATAACGTTATACGTTATAAGGTAATAGTAAATAACGTTACACGTTATATGGTAATGCTACATAACGTTATACGTTATATGGTAATGCTACATAACGTTATACGTTATATGGTAATGCTACATAACGTTATACATTATATGGTAATGCTACATAACGTTACACGTTATATGGTAATGCTACATAACGTTATACGTTATATGGTAATGCTACATAACGTTATACGTTATAACGTAACAGTATATAACGTTATACGTTATATGGTAATGCTACATAACGTTATACGTTATAAGGTAATGCTAGATAACGTTATTCATTATATGGTAATGCTACATAACGTTATACGTTATATGGTAATGCTACATAACGTTATACGTTATATGGTAATGCTACATAACGTTATACGTTATATGGTCATGCTACATAACGTTATACGTTATATGGTAATGCTACATAACGTTACACGTTATATGGTAATGCTACATAACGTTATACGTTATATGGTAACAGTATATAACGTTATACGTTATATGGTAATGCTACATAACGTTATACGTTATATGGTAATGCTACATGTCGTTCTACGTTATATGGTAACAGTATACAACGTTATACGTTATAAGGTAATAGTAAATAACGTTACACGTTATATGGTAATGCTACATAACGTTATACGTTATATGGTAATGCTACATAACGTTATACGTTATATGGTAATGCTACATAACGTTATACGTTATATGGTAACAGTATATAACGTTATACGTTATATGGTAATGCTACATAACGTTATACGTTATATGGTAACAGTATATATCGTTATACATTATATGGTAATGCTACATAACGTTATACGTTATATGGTAATGCTACATAACGTTATACGTTATATGGTAATGCTACATGACGTTATACGTTATATGGTAACAGTATACAACGTTATACGTTATAAGGTAATAGTAAATAACGTTACACGTTATATGGTAATGCTACATAACGTTATACGTTATATGGTAATGCTACATAACGTTATACGTTATATGGTAATGCTACATAACGTTATACGTTATATGGTAACAGTATATAACGTTATACGTTATATGGTAATGCTACATGACGTTATACGTTATATGGTAACAGTATACAACGTTATACGTTATAAGGTAATAGTAAATAACGTTACACGTTATATGGTAATGCTACATAACGTTATACGTTATATGGTAATGCTACATAACGTTATACGTTATATGGTAATGCTACATAACGTTATACGTTATAACGTAACAGTATATAACGTTAAACGGTATATGGTAATGCTACATAACGTTATACGTTATAAGGTAATGCTACATAACGTTATACATTATATGGTAATGCTACATAACGTTATACGTTATATGGTAATGCTACATAGCGTTATACGTTATATGGTAATGCTACATAACGTTACACGTTATATGGTAATGCGACATAACGTTATACGTTATATGGTAAGGCTATATAACGTTATACATTATATGGTAATGCTACATAACGTTATATGTTATATGGTAACAGTATACAACGTTATACGTTATAAGGTAATAGTAAATAACGTTACACGTTATGTGGTAATGCTACATAACGTTATACGTTATATGGTAATGCTACATAACGTTATACGTTATATGGTAATGCTACATAACGTTATACGTTATATGGTAATGCTACATAACGTTATACATTATATGGTAACGCTACATAACGTTATACGTTATATGGTAACAGTATACAACGTTATACGTTATAAGGTAATAGTAAATAACGTTACACGTTATATGGTAATGCTACATAACGTTATACGTTATATGGTAATGCTACATAACGTTATACGTTATATGGTAACAGTATATAACGTTATACGTTATATGGTAATGCTACATAACGTTATACGTTATATGGTAATGCTACATAACGTTATACGTTATATGGTAATGCTACATAACGTTATACGTTATATGGTAATGCTACATAACGTTATACGTTATAACGTAACAGTATATAACGTTAAACGGTATATGGTAATGCTACATAACGTTATACGTTATAAGGTAATGCTACATAACGTTATACATTATATGGTAATGCTACATAACGTTATACGTTATATGGTAATGCTACATAGCGTTATACGTTATATGGTAGTGCTACATAACGTTACACGTTATATGGTAATGCGACATAACGTTATACGTTATATGGTAAGGCTATATAACGTTATACATTATATGGTAATGCTACATAACGTTATATGTTATATGGTAACAGTATACAACGTTATACGTTATAAGGTAATAGTAAATAACGTTACACGTTATGTGGTAATGCTACATAACGTTATACGTTATATGGTAATGCTACATAACGTTATACGTTATATGGTAATGCTACATAACGTTATACGTTATATGGTAATGCTACATAACGTTATACATTATATGGTAACGCTACATAACGTTATACGTTATATGGTAACAGTATACAACGTTATACGTTATAAGGTAATAGTAAATAACGTTACACGTTATATGGTAATGCTACATAACGTTATACGTTATATGGTAATGCTACATAACGTTATACGTTATATGGTAACAGTATATAACGTTATACGTTATATGGTAATGCTACATAACGTTATACGTTATATGGTAATGCTACATAACGTTATACGTTATATGGTAATGCTACATAACGTTATACGTTATATGGTAATGCTACATAACGTTATACGTTATATGGTAATGCTACATAACGTTATACGTTATATGGTAATGCTACATAACGTTATACATTATATGGTAATGCTACATAACGTTGTACGTTATATGGTAACAGTATACAACGTTATACGTTATAAGGGAATAGTAAATAACGTTACACGTTATATGGTAATGCTACATAACGTTATACGTTATATGGTAATGCTACATAACGTTATACGTTATATGGTAATGCTACATAACGTTATACGTTATATGGTAATGCTACATAACGTTATACATTACATGGTAATGCTACATAACGTTATACGTTATATGGTAACAGTATACAACGTTATACGTTGTAAGGTAATAGTAAATAACGTTACACGTTATATGGTAATGCTACATACCGTTATACATTATATGGTAATGCTACATAACGTTATACGTTATATGGTCACAGTATATAACATTATACGTTATAACGTAATGTTACATAACGTTATACGTTATATGGTAATGCTACATAACGTTATACGTTATATGGTAATGCTACATAACGTTATACGTTATATGGTAACAGTATACAACGGTATACGTTATAAGGTAATAGTAAATAACGTTACACGTTATATGGTAATGCTACATAACGTTATACGTTATAAGGTAATAGTAAATAACGTTACACGTTATATGGTAATGCTACATAACGTTATACGTTATATGGTAATGCTACATAACGTTATACGTTATATGGTAATGCTACATAACGTTATACATTATATGGTAATGCTACATAACGTTACACGTTATATGGTAATGCTACATAACGTTATACGTTATATGGTAATGCTACATAACGTTATACGTTATATGGTAATGCTACATAACGTTATACGTTATATGGTAACAGTATACAACGTTATACGTTATAAGGTAATAGTAAATAACGTTACACGTTATATGGTAATGCTACATAACGTTATACGTTATATGGTAATGCTACATAACGTTATACGTTATATGGTAATGCTACATAGCGTTATACGTTATATGGTAATGATACATAACGTTATACGTTATATGGTAATGCTACATAACGTTATACATTATATGGTAATGCTACATAACGTTATACGTTATATGGTAACAGTATACAACGTTATACGTTATATGGTAATGCTACATAACGTTATACGTTATATGGTAATGCTACATAACGTTATACGTTATATGGTAATGCTACATAACGTTATACGTTATATGGTAATGCTACATAACGGTATACGTTATATGGTAATGCTACATAACGTTATACGTTATATGGTAATGCTACATAACGTTATACGTTGTATGGTAACAGTATACAACGTTATACGTTATAAGGTAATCGTAAATAACGTTACACGTTATATGGTAATGCTACATAACGTTATACGTTATATGGTAATGCTACATAACGTTATACGTTATATGGTAATGCTACATAACGTTATACGTTATATGGTAATGCTACATAACGTTATACGTTATATGGTAATGCTACATAACGTTATACATTATATGGTAATGCGACATAACGTTATACGTTATATGGTAACAGTATACAACGTTATACGTTATCAGGTAATAGTAAATAACGTTACACGTTATATGGTAATGCTACATAACGTTATACGTTATAAGGTAATAGTAAATAACGTTACACGTTATATGGTAATGCTACATAACGTTATACGTTATATGGTAATGCTACATAACGTTATACATTATATGGTAATGCTACATAACGTTATACATTATATGGTAATGCTACATAACGTTATACGTTATATGGTAATGCTACATAACGTTATACGTTATATGGTAATGCTACATAACGTTATACGTTATATGGTAATGCTACATAACGTTATACGTTATATGGTAATGCAACATAACGTTATACGTTATGTGGTAATGCTACATAACGTTATACGTTATATGGTAATGCTACATAACGTTATACGTTATATGGTAATGCTACATAACGTTATACATTATACGGTAATGCTACATAACGTTATACGTTATATGGTAACAGTATACAACGTTATACGTTATAAGGTAATAGTAAATAACGTTACACGTTATATGGTAATGCTACATAACGTTATACGTTATAAGGTAATAGTAAATAACGTTACACGTTATATGGTAATGCTACATAACGTTATACGTTATATGGTAATGCTACATAACGTTATACGATATATGGTAATGCTACATAACGTTATACATTATATGGTAATGCTACATAACGTTATACGTTATCTGGTAATGCTACATAACGTTATACATTATATGGTAATGCTACATAACGTTATACGTTATATGGTAATGCTACATATCGTTATACATTATATGGTAATGCTGCATAACGTTATACATTATATGGTAATGCTACATAACGTTATACGTTATATGGTAATGCTGCATAACGTTATACATTATATGGTAACAGTATACAACGTTATACGTTATATGGTAATGCTACATAACGTTACACGTTATATGGTAATGCTACATAACGTTATACGTTATAAGGTAATAGTAAATAACGTTACACGTTATATGGTAATGCTACATAACGTTATACGTTATATGGTAATGCTACATAACGTTATACGATATATGGTAATGCTACATAACGTTATACGTTATATGGTAACAGTATACAACGTTATACGTTATATGGTAATGCTACATAACGTTATACGTTATATGGTAATGCTACATAACGTTATACGTTATATGGTAATGCTACATAACGTTATACATTATATGGTAATGCTACATAACGTTATACGTTATATGGTAATGCTACATATCGTTATACATTATATGGTAATGCTGCATAACGTTATACATTATATGGTAACAGTATACAACGTTATACGTTATATGGTAATGCTACATAACGTTATACGTTATATGGTAATGCTACATAACGTTATACGTTATATGGTAATGCTACATAACGTTATACGTTATATGGTAATGCAACATAACGTTATACGTTATGTGGTAATGCTACATAACGTTATACGTTATATGGTAATGCTACATAACGTTATACGTTATATGGTAATGCTACATAACGTTATACGTTATATGGTAATGCTACATAACGTTATACGTTATATGGTAATGCTACATAACGTTATACATTATATGGTAATGCTACATAACGTTATACGTTATATGGTAATGCTACATATCGTTATACATTATATGGTAATGCTGCATAACGTTATACATTATATGGTAACAGTATACAACGTTATACGTTATATGGTAATGCTACATAACGTTATACGTTATATGGTAATGCTACATAACGTTATACGTTATATGGTAATGCTACATAACGTTATACGTTATATGGTAATGCAACATAACGTTATACGTTATGTGGTAATGCTACATAAAGTTATACGTTATATGGTAATGCTACATAACGTTATACGTTATATGGTAATGCTACATAACGTTATACATTATACGGTAATGCTACATAACGTTATACGTTATATGGTAACAGTATACAACGTTATACGTTATAAGGTAATAGTAAATAACGTTACACGTTATATGGTAATGCTACATAACGTTATACGTTATAAGGTAATAGTAAATAACGTTACACGTTATATGGTAATGCTACATAACGTTATACGTTATATGGTAATGCTACATAACGTTATACGATATATGGTAATGCTACATAACGTTATACATTATATGGTAATGCTACATAACGTTATACGTTATATGGTAATGCTACATAACGTTATACGTTATATGGTAATGCTACATAACGTTATACGCTATATGGTAACAGTATACAACGTTATACGTTATATGGTAATGCTACATAACGTTATACGTTATATGGTAATGCTACATAACGTTATACGTTATATGGTAATGCTACATAACGTTATACATTATATGGTAATGCTACATAACGTTATACGTTATATGGTAATGCTACATATCGTTAGACATTATATGGTAATGCTACATAACGTTATACGTTATATGGTAACAGTATACAACGTTATACGTTATATGGTAATGCTACATAACGTTATACGTTATATGGTAATGCTACATAACGTTATACGTTATATGGTAATGCTACATAACGTTATACGTTATATGGTAATGCTACATAACGTTATACGTTATATGGTAACAGTATACAACGTTATACGTTATATGGTAATGCTACATAACGTTATACGTTATATGGTAATGCTACATAACGTTATACGTTATATGGTAATGCTACATACCGTTATACATTATATGGTAATGCTACATAACGTTATACGTTATATGGTAACAGTATATAACATTATACGTTATAACGTAATGTTACATAACGTTATTCGTTATATGGTAATGCTACATAACGTTATACGTTATATGGTAATGCTACATAACGTTATACGTTATATGGTAACAGTATACAACGTTATACGTTATAGGGTAATAATAAATAACGTTACACGTTATATGGTAATGCTACATAACGTTATACGTTATAAGGTAATAGTAAATAACGTTACACGTTATGTGGTAATGCTACATAACGTTATACGTTATAAGGTAATGCTACATAACGTTATACATTATATGGTAATGCTACATAACGTTATACGTTATATGGTAATGCTACATAGCGTTATACGTTATATGGTAATGCTACATAACGTTACACGTTATATGGTAATGCGACATAACGTTATACGTTATATGGTAAGGCTATATAACGTTATACATTATATGGTAACGCTACATAACGTTATACGTTATATGGTAACAGTATACAACGTTATACGTTATAAGGTAATAGTAAATAACGTTACACGTTATGTGGTAATGCTACATAACGTTATACGTTATATGGTAATGCTACATAACGTTATACGTTATATGGTAATGCTACATAACGTTATACGTTATATGGTAATGCTACATAACGTTATACATTATATGGTAACGCTACATAACGTTATACGTTATATGGTAACAGTATACAACGTTATACGTTATAAGGTAATAGTAAATAACGTTACACGTTATATGGTAATGCTACATAACGTTATACGTTATATGGTAATGCTACATAACGTTATACGTTATATGGTAACAGTATATAACTTTATACGTTATATGGTAATGCTACATAACGTTATACGTTATATGGTAATGCTACATAACGTTATACGTTATATGGTAATGCTACATATCGTTATACGTTATATGGTAATGCTACATAACGTTATACGTTATATGGTAATGCTACATAACGTTATACGTTATATGGTAATGCTACATAACGTTATACATTATATGGTAATGCTACATAACGTTATACGTTATATGGTAACAGTATACAACGTTATACGTTATAAGGTAATAGTAAATAACGTTACACGTTATATGGTAATGCTACATAACGTTATACGTTATATGGTAATGCTACATAACGTTATACGCTATAGGGTAATGCTACATAACGTTATACGTTATATGGTAATGCTACATAACGTTATACATTACATGGTAATGCTACATAACGTTATACGTTATATGGTAACAGTATACAACGTTATACGTTGTAAGGTAATAGTAAATAACGTTACACGTTATATGGTAATGCTACATAACGTTATACGTTATATGGTAATGCTACATAACGTTATACGTTATATGGTAATGCTACATAACGTTATCCATTACATGGTAATGCTACATAACGTTATACGTTATATGGTAACAGTATACAACGTTATACGTTGTAAGGTAATAGTAAATAACGTTATACGTTATAAGGTAATAGTATATAACGTTATACGTTATATGGTAATGCTACATAACGTTATACGTTATATGGTAATGCTACATAACGTTATACGTTATATGGCAATGCTACATGACGTTATACGTTATATGGTAACGGTATACAACGTTATACGTTATAAGGTAATAGTATATAACGTTACACGTTATATGGTAATGCTACATAACGTTATACGTTATATGGTAATGCTACATAACGTTATACGTTATATGTGGTAATGCTACATAACGTTATACGTTATATGGTAATGCTACATAAGGTTATACGTTATATGGTAATGCTACATAACGTTATACATTATATGGTAACGCTACATAACGTTATGCGTTATATGGTAACAGTATACAACGTTATACGTTATAAGGTAATAGTAAATAACGTTACACGTTATATGGTAATGCTACATAACGTTATACGTTATATGGTAATGCTACATAACGTTATACGTTATATGGTAACAGTATATAACGTTATACGTTATATGGTAATGCTACATAACGTTATACGTTATATGGTAATGCTACATAACGTTATACGTTATATGGTAATGCTACATAACGTTATACGTTATATGGTAATGCTACATAACGTTATACGTTATATGGTAATGCTACATAACGTTATACATTATATGGTAATGCTACATAACGTTATACGTTATATGGTAACAGTATACAACGTTATACGTTATATGGTAACAGTATATAACGTTATACGTTATATGGTAATGCTACATGACGTTATACGTTATATGGTAACAGTATACAACGTTATACGTTATAAGGTAATAGTAAATAACGTTACACGTTATATGGTAATGCTACATAACGTTATACGTTATATGGTAATGCTACATAACGTTATACGTTATATGGTAATGCTACATAACGTTATACGTTATAACGTAACAGTATATAACGTTATACGTTATAAGGTAATAGTAAATAACGTTACACGTTATATGGTAATGCTACATAACGTTATACGTTATATGGTAATGCTACATAACGTTATACGTTATATGGTAATGCTACATAACGTTATACGTTATATGGTAACAGTATACAACGTTATACGTTATATGGTAATGCTACATAACGTTATACGTTATATGGTAATGCTACATAACGTTATACGTTATATGGTAATGCTACATAACGTTATACGTTATATGGTAATGCTACATAACGTTATACGTTATATGGTAACAGTATACAACGTTATACGTTATATGGTAATGCTACATAACGTTATACGTTATATGGTAATGCTACATAACGTTATACGTTATATGGTAATGCTACATACCGTTATACAGTATATGGTAATGCTACATAACGTCATACGTTATATGGTAACAGTATATAACATTATACGTTATAACGTAATGTTACATAACGTTATTCGTTATATGGTAATGCTACATAACGTTATACGTTATATGGTAATGCTACATAACGTTATACGTTATATGGTAACAGTATACAACGTTATACGTTATAAGGTAATAGTAAATAACGTTACACGTTATATGGTAATGCTACATAACGTTATACGTTATAAGGTAATAGTAAATAACGTTACACGTTATATGGTAATGCTACATAACGTTATACGTTATATGGTAATGCTACATAACGTTATACGTTATATGGTAATGCTACATAACGTTATACATTATATGGTAATGCTACATAACGTTACACGTTATATGGTAATGCTACATAACGTTATACGTTATATGGTAATGCTACATAACGTTATACGTTATAACGTAACAGTATATAACGTTATACGTTATATGGTAATGCTACATAACGTTATACGTTATAAGGTAATGCTACATAACGTTATTCATTATATGGTAATGCTACATAACGTTATACGTTATATGGTAATGCTACATAACGTTATACGTTATATGGTAATGCTACATAACGTTATACGTTATATGGTAATGCTACATAACGTTATACGTTATATGGTAATGCTACATAACGTTACACGTTATATGGTAATGCTACATAACGTTATACGTTATATGGTAACAGTATATAACGTTATACGTTATATGGTAATGCTACATAACGATATACGTTATATGGTAATGCTACATGTCGTTCTACGTTATATGGTAACAGTATACAACGTTATACGTTATAAGGTAATAGTAAATAACGTTACACGTTATATGGTAATGCTACATAACGTTATACGTTATATGGTAATGCTACATAACGTTATACGTTATATGGTAATGCTACATAACGTTATACGTTATATGGTAACAGTATATAACGTTATACGTTATATGGTAATGCTACATAACGTTATACGTTATATGGTAACAGTATATATCGTTATACGTTATATGGTAATGCTACATAACGTTATACGTTATATGGTAATGCTACATAACGTTATACGTTATATGGTAATGCTACATGACGTTATACGTTATATGGTAACAGTATACAACGTTATACGTTATAAGGTAATAGTAAATAACGTTACACGTTATATGGTAATGCTACATAACGTTATACGTTATATGGTAATGCTACATAACGTTATACGTTATATGGTAATGCTACATAACGTTATACGTTATATGGTAACAGTATATAACGTTATACGTTATATGGTAATGCTACATGACGTTATACGTTATATGGTAACAGTATACAACGTTATACGTTATAAGGTAATAGTAAATAACGTTACACGTTATATGGTAATGCTACATAACGTTATACGTTATATGGTAATGCTACATAACGTTATACGTTATATGGTAATGCTACATAACGTTATACGTTATAACGTAACAGTATATAACGTTATACGGTATATGGTAATGCTACATAACGTTATACGTTATAAGGTAATGCTACATAACGTTATACATTATATGGTAATGCTACATAACGTTATACGTTATATGGTAATGCTACATAACGTTATACGTTATATGGTAATAGTAAATAACGTTACACGTTATGTGGTAATGCTACATAACGTTATACGTTATATGGTAATGCTACAGAACGTTATACGTTATATGGTAATGCTACATAACGTTATACGTTATATGGTAACAGTATACAACGTTATACGTTATAAGGTAATAGTAAATAACGTTACACGTAATATGGTAATGCTACATAACGTTATACGTTATATGGTAATGCTACATAACGTTATACGTTATATGGTAACAGTATATAACGTTATACGTTATATGGTAATGCTACATAGCGTTATACGTTATATGGTAATGCTACATAACGTTATACGTTATATGGTAATGCTACATAACGTTATACGTTATATGGTAATGCTACATAACGTTATACGTTATATGGTAATGCTACATAACGTTATACGTTATATGGTAATGCTAGATAACGTTATACATTATATGGTAATGCTACATAACGTTATACGTTATATGGTAACAGTATACAACGTTATACGTTATAAGGTAATAGTAAATAACGTTACACGTTATATGGTAATGCTACATAACGTTATACGTTATATGGTAACGCTACATAACGTTATACGTTATATGGTAATGCTACATAACGTTATACGTTATATGGTAATGCTACATAACGTTATACATTACATGGTAATGCTACATAACGTTATACGTTATATGGTAACGGTATACAACGTTATACGTTGTAAGGTAATAGTAAATAACGTTACACGTTATATGGTAATGCTACATAACGTTATACGTTATATGGTAATGCTACATAACGTTATACGTTATATGGTAACAGTATACAACGTTATACGTTATATGGTAATAGTAAATAACGTTACACGTTATATGGTAATGCTACATAACGTTATACGTTATATGGTAACGCTACATAACGTTACACGTTATATGGTAATGCTACATAACGTTATACGTTATATGGTAATGCTACATAACGTTATACGTTATATGGTAACAGTATACAACGTTATACGTTATATGGTAATAGTAAATAACGTTACACGTTATATGGTAATGCTACATAACGTTATACGTTATATGGTAATGCTACATAACGTTATACATTATATGGTAATGCTACATAACGTTATACGTTATATGGTAACAGTATACAACGTTATACGTTATATGGTAACAGTATACAACGTTATACGTTATAAGGTAATAGTAAATAACGTTACACGTTATATGCTAATGCTACATAACGTTATACGTTATATGGTAATGCTACATAACGTTATACGTTATATGGTAATGCTACATAACGTTATACGTTATATGGTAACAGTATATAACGTTATACGTTATATGGTAATGCTACATAACGTTATACGTTATATGGTAACAGTATATAACGTTATACGTTATATGGTAATGCTACATAACGTTATACGTTATATGGTAATGCTACATAACGTTATACGTTATATGGTAATGCTACATGACGTTATACGTTATATGGTAACGGTATACAACGTTATACGTTATAAGGTAATAGTATATAACGTTACACGTTATATGGTAATGCTACATAACGTTATACGTTATATGGTAATGCTACATAACGTTATACGTTATATGGTAATGCTACATAACGTTATACGTTATATGGTAATGCTACATAAGGTTATACGTTATATGGTAATGCTACATAACGTTATACATTATATGGTAACGCTACATAACGTTATACGTTATATGGTAACAGTATACAACGTTATACGTTATAAGGTAATAGTAAATAACGTTACACGTTATATGGTAATGCTACATAACGTTATACGTTATATGGTAATGCTACATAACGTTATACGTTATATGGTAACAGTATATAACGTTATACGTTATATGGTAATGCTACATAACGTTATACGTTATATGGTAATGCTACATAACGTTATACGTTATATGGTAATGCTACATAACGTTATACGTTATATGGTAATGCTACATAACGTTATACGTTATATGGTAATGCTACATAACGTTATACATTATATGGTAATGCTACATAACGTTATACGTTATATGGTAACAGTATACAACGTTATACGTTATATGGTAACAGTATATAACGTTATACGTTATATGGTAATGCTACATGACGTTATACGTTATATGGTAACAGTATACAACGTTATACGTTATAAGGTAATAGTAAATAACGTTACACGTTATATGGTAATGCTACATAACGTTATACGTTATATGGTAATGCTACATAACGTTATACGTTATATGGTAATGCTACATAACGTTATACGTTATAACGTAACAGTATATAACGTTATACGTTATAAGGTAATAGTAAATAACGTTACACGTTATATGGTAATGCTACATAACGTTATACGTTATATGGTAATGCTACATAACGTTATACGTTATATGGTAATGCTACATAACGTTATACGTTATATGGTAACAGTATACAACGTTATACGTTGTATGGTAATGCTACATAACGTTATACGTTATATGGTAATGCTACATAACGTTATACGTTATATGGTAATGCTACATAACGTTATACGTTATATGGTAATGCTACATAACGTTATACGTTATATGGTAACAGTATACAACGTTATACGTTATATGGTAATGCTACATAACGTTATACGTTATATGGTAATGCTACATAACGTTATACGTTATATGGTAATGCTACATACCGTTATACATTATATGGTAATGCTACATAACGTCATACGTTATATGGTAACAGTATATAACATTATACGTTATAACGTAATGTTACATAACGTTATTCGTTATATGGTAATGCTACATAACGTTATACGTTATATGGTAATGCTACATAACGTTATACGTTATCTGGTAACAGCATACAACGTTATACGTTATAAGGTAATAGTAAATAACGTTACACGTTATATGGTAATGCTACATAACGTTATACGTTATAAGGTAATAGTAAATAACGTTACACGTTATATGGTAATGCTACATAACGTTATACGTTATATGGTAATGCTACATAACGTTATACGTTATATGGTAATGCTACATAACGTTATACATTATATGGTAATGCTACATAACGTTACACGTTATATGGTAATGCTACATAACGTTATACGTTATATGGTAATGCTACATAACGTTATACGTTATAACGTAACAGTATATTACGTTATACGTTATATGGTAATGCTACATAACGCTATACGTTATAAGGTAATGCTACATAACGTTATTCATTATATGGTAATGCTACATAACGTTATACGTTATATGGTAATGCTACATAACGTTATACGTTATATGGTAATGCTACATAACGTTATACGTTATATGGTAATGCTACATAACGTTATACGTTATATGGTAATGCTACATAACGTTACACGTTATATGGTAATGCTACATAACGTTATACGTTATATGGTAACAGTATATAACGTTATACGTTATATGGTAATGCTACATAACGTTATACGTTATATGGTAATGCTACATGTCGTTCTACGTTATATGGTAACAGTATACAACGTTATACGTTATAAGGTAATAGTAAATAACGTTACACGTTATATGGTAATGCTACATAACGTTATACGTTATATGGTAATGCTACATAACGTTATACGTTATATGGTAATGCTACATAACGTTATACGTTATATGGTAACAGTATATAACGTTATGCGTTATATGGTAATGCTACATAACGTTATACGTTATATGGTAACAGTATATATCGTTATACGTTATATGGTAATGCTACATAACGTTATACGTTATATGGTAATGCTACATAACGTTATACGTTATATGGTAATGCTACATGACGTTATACGTTATATGGTAACAGTATACAACGTTATACGTTATAAGGTAATAGTAAATAACGTTACACGTTATATGGTAATGCTACATAACGTTATACGTTATATGGTAATGCTACATAACGTTATACGTTATATGGTAATGCTACATAACGTTATACGTTATATGGTAACAGTATATAACGTTATACGTTATATGGTAATGCTACATGACGTTATACGTTATATGGTAACAGTATACAACGTTATACGTTATAAGGTAATAGTAAATAACGTTACACGTTATATGGTAATGCTACATAACGTTAAACGTTATATGGTAATGCTACATAACGTTATACGGTATATGGTAATGCTACATAACGTTATACGTTATAACGTAACAGTATATAACGTTATACGGTATATGGTAATGCTACATAACGTTATACGTTATAAGGTAATGCTACATAACGTTATACATTATATGGTAATGCTACATAACGTTATACGTTATATGGTAATGCTACATAACGTTATACGTTATATGGTAATGCTACATAACGTTATACGTTATATGGTAATGCTACATAACGTTATACGTTATATGGTAACAGTATACAACGTTATACGTTATATGGTAATGCTACATAACGTTATACGTTATATGGTAATGCTACATAACGTTATACGTTATATGGTAATAGTAAATAACGTTACACGTTATGTGGTAATGCTACATAACGTTATACGTTATATGGTAATGCTACATAACGTTATACGTTATATGGTAATGCTACATAACGTTATACGTTATATGGTAACAGTATACAACGTTATACGTTATAAGGTAATAGTAAATAACGTTACACGTTATATGGTAATGCTACATAACGTTATACGTTATATGGTAATGCTACATAACGTTATACGTTATATGGTAATGCTACATAACGTTATACGTTATATGGTAACAGTATACAACGTTATACGTTATATGGTAATGCTACATAACGTTATACGTTATATGGTAATGCTACATAACGTTATACGTTATATGGTAATAGTAAATAACGTTACACGTTATGTGGTAATGCTACATAACGTTATACGTTATATGGTAATGCTACATAACGTTATACGTTATATGGTAATGCTACATAACGTTATACGTTATATGGTAACAGTATACAACGTTATACGTTATAAGGTAATAGTAAATAACGTTATACGTTATATGGTAATAGTAAATAACGTTACACGTTATGTGGTAATGCTACATAACGTTATACGTTATATGGTAATGCTACATAACGTTATACGTTATATGGTAATGCTACATAACGTTATACGTTATATGGTAATGCTACATAACGTTATACGTTATATGGTAACAGTATACAACGTTATACGTTATATGGTAATGCTACATAACGTTATACGTTATATGGTAATGCTACATAACGTTATACGTTATATGGTAATAGTAAATAACGTTACACGTTATGTGGTAATGCTACATAACGTTATACGTTATATGGTAATGCTACATAACGTTATACGTTATATGGTAATGCTACATAACGTTATACGTTATATGGTAACAGTATACAACGTTATACGTTATAAGGTAATAGTAAATAACGTTACACGTTATATGGTAATGCTACATAACGTTATACGTTATATGGTAATGCTACATAACGTTATACGTTATATGGTAACAGTATATAACGTTATACGTTATATGGTAATGCTACATAACGTTATACGTTATATGGTAATGCTACATAACGTTATACGTTATATGGTAATGCTACATAACGTTATACGTTATATGGTAATGCTACATAACGTTATACGTTATATGGTAATGCTACATAACGTTATACGTTATATGGTAATGCTAGATAACGTTATACATTATATGGTAATGCTACATAACGTTATACGTTATATGGTAACAGTATACAACGTTATACGTTATAAGGTAATAGTAAATAACGTTACACGTTATATGGTAATGCTACATAACGTTATACGTTATATGGTAACGCTACATAACGTTATACGTTATATGGTAATGCTACATAACGTTATACGTTATATGGTAATGCTACATAACGTTATACATTACATGGTAATGCTACATAACGTTATACGTTATATGGTAACGGTATACAACGTTATACGTTGTAAGGTAATAGTAAATAACGTTACACGTTATATGGTAATGCTACATAACGTTATACGTTATATGGTAATGCTACATAACGTTATACGTTATATGGTAACAGTATACAACGTTATACGTTATATGGTAATAGTAAATAACGTTACACGTTATATGGTAATGCTACATAACGTTATACGTTATATGGTAATGCTACATAACGTTATACGTTATATGGTAATGCTACATAACGTTATACATTATATGGTAATGCTACATAACGTTATACGTTATATGGTAACAGTATACAACGTTATACGATATAAGGTAATACTAAATAACGTTACACGTTATATGGTAATGCTACATAACGTTATACGTTATATGGTAATGCTACATAACGTTATACGTTATAACGTAACAGTATATAACGTTATACGTTATATGGTAATGCTACATAACGTTATACGTTATAAGGTAATGCTACATAACGTTATTCATTATATGGTAATGCTACATAACGTTATACGTTATATGGTAATGCTACATAACGTTATACGTTATATGGTAATGCTACATAACGTTATACGTTATATGGTAATGCTACATAACGTTATACGTTATAACGTAACAGTATATAACGTTATACGGTATATGGTAATGCTACATAACGTTATACGTTATAAGGTAATGCTACATAACGTTATACATTATATGGTAATGCTACATAACGTTATACGTTATATGGTAATGCTACATAACGTTATACGTTATATGGTAATGCTACATAACGTTACACGTTATATGGTAATGCTACATAACGTTATACGTTATATGGTAACAGTATATAACGTTATACGTTATATGGTAATGCTACATAACGTTATACGTTATATGGTAATGCTACATGTCGTTATACGTTATATGGTAACAGTATACAACGTTATACGTTATAAGGTAATAGTAAATAACGTTACACGTTATATGGTAATGCTACATAACGTTATACGTTATATGGTAATGCTACATAACGTTATACGTTATATGGTAATGCTACATAACGTTATACGTTATATGGTAACAGTATATAACGTTATACGTTATATGGTAATGCTACATAACGTTATACGTTATATGGTAACAGTATATAACGTTATACGTTATATGGTAATGCTACATAACGTTATACGTTATATGGTAATGCTACATAACGTTATACGTTATATGGTAATGCTACATGACGTTATACGTTATATGGTAACGGTATACAACGTTATACGTTATAAGGTAATAGTATATAACGTTACACGTTATATGGTAATGCTACATAACGTTATACGTTATATGGTAATGCTACATAACGTTATACGTTATATGGTGATGCTACATAACGTTATACGTTATATGGTAATGCTACATAACGTTATACGTTATATGGTAATGCTACATAACGTTATACGTTATATGGTAATGCTACATAACGTTATACATTATATGGTAATGTACATAACGTTATACGTTATATGGTAACAGTATACAACGTTATACGTTATAAGGTAATAGTAAATAACGTTACACGTTATATGGTAATGCTACATAACGTTATACGTTATATGGTAATGCTACATAACGTTATACGTTATATGGTAATGCTACATAACGTTATACGTTATATGGTAATGCTACATAACGTTATACATTACATGGTAATGCTACATAACGTTATACGTTATATGGTAACAGTATACAACGTTATACGTTGTAAGGTAATAGTAAATAACGTTACACGTTATATGGTAATGCTACATAACGTTATACGTTATATGGTAATGCTACATAACGTTATACGTTATATGGTAATGCTACATAACATTATACGTTATATGGTAATGTTAGATTACGTTATACGTTATATGGTAACAGTATATAACGTTATACGTTATATGGTAATGCTACATAACGTTATACGTTATATGGTAATGCTACATAACGTTATACGTTATATGGTAACAGTATACAACGTTATACGTTATATGGTAATAGTAAATAACGTTACACGTTATATGGTAATGCTACATAACGTTATACGTTATATGGTAATGCTACATAACGTTATACGTTATATGGTAATGCTACATAACGTTATACATTATATGGTAATGCTACATAACGTTATACGTTATATGGTAACAGTATACAACGTTATACGATATAAGGTAATACTAAATAACGTTACACGTTATATGGTAATGCTACATAACGTTATACGTTATATGGTAATGCTACATAACGTTATACGTTATAACGTAACAGTACATAACGTTATACGTTATATGGTAATGCTGCATAACGTTATACGTTATAAGGTAATGCTACATAACGTGATTCATTATATGGTAATGCTACATAACGTTATACGTTATATGGAAATGCTACATAACGTTATACGTTATATGGTAATGCTACATAACGTTATACGTTATATGGTAATGCTACATAACGTTATACGTTATAACGTAACAGTATATAACGTTATACGGTATATGGTAATGCTACATAACGTTATACGTTATAAGGTAATGCTACATAACGTTATACATTATATGGTAATGCTACATAACGTTATACGTTATATGGTAATGCTACATAACGTTATACGTTATATGGTAATGCTACATAACGTTACACGTTATATAGTAATGCTACATAACGTTATACGTTATATGGTAACAGTATATAACGTTATACGTTATATGGTAATGCTACATAACGTTATACGTTATATGGTAATGCTACATGTCGTTATACGTTATATGGTAACAGTATACAACGTTATACGTTATAAGGTAATAGTAAATAACGTTACACGTTATATGGTAATGCTACATAACGTTATACGTTATATGTTAATGCTACATAACGTTATACGTTATATGGTAATGCTACATGACGTTATACGTTATATGGTAACGGTATACAACGTTATACGTTATAAGGTAATAGTATATAACGTTACACGTTATATGGTAATGCTACATAACGTTATACGTTGTTTGGTAATGCTACATAACGTTATACATTATATGGTAACGCTACATAACGTTATACGTTATATGGTAACAGTATACAACGTTATACGTTATAAGGTAATAGTAAATAACGTTACACGTTATATGGTAATGCTACATAACGTTATACGTTATATGGTAATGCTACATAGCGTTATACGTTATATGGTAATGCTACATAACGTTATACGTTATAACGTAACAGTATATAACGTTATACGGTATATGGTAATGCTACATAACGTTATACGTTATAAGGTAATGCTACATAACGTTATACGTTATATGGTAATGCTACATAGCGTTATACGTTATATGGTAATCCTACATAACGTTACACGTTATATGGTAATGCGACATAACGTGATACGTTATATGGTAAGGCTATATAACGTTATACATTATATGGTAATGCTACATAACGTTATATGTTATATGGTAACAGTATACAACGTTATACGTTATAAGGTAATAGTAAATAACGTTACACGTTATGTGGTAATGCTACATAACGTTATACGTTATATGGTAATGCTACATAACGTTATACGTTATATGGTAATGCTACATAACGTTATACGTTATATGGTAATGCTACATATCGTTATACGTTATATGGTAATGCTACATAACGTTATACGTTATATGGTAATGCTACATAGCGTTATACGTTATATGGTAATGCTACATAACGTTATACGTTATATGGTAATGCTACGTAACGTTATACGTTATATGGTAATGTTAGATAACGTTATACGTTATATGGTAACAGTATATAACGTTATACGTTATATGGTAATGCTACATAACGTTATACGTTATATGGTAATGCTACATAACGTTATACGTTATATGGTAACAGTATACAACGTTATACGTTATATGGTAATAGTAAATAACGTTACACGTTATATGGTAATGCTACATAACGTTATACGTTATATGGTAATGCTACATAAAGTTATCCGTTATATGGTAATGCTACATAACGTTATACATTATATGGTAATGCTACATAACGTTATACGTTATATGGTAACAGTATACAACGTTATACGATATAAGGTAATAGTAAATAACGTTACACGTTATATGGTAATGCTACATAACGTTATACGTTATATGGTAATGCTACATAACGTTATACGTTATATGGTAATGCTACATAACGTTATACTTTATATGGTAATGCTACATAACGTTATACGTTATATGGTAATGCTACATAACGTTATACGTTATAACGTAACAGTATATAACGTTATACGTTATATGGTAATGCTACATAACGTTATACGTTATAAGGTAATACTACATAACGTTATACATTATATGGAAATGCTACATAACGTTATACGTTTTAACGTAACAGTATATAAAGTTATACGATATATGGTAATGCTACATAACGTTATACGTTATAAGGTAATGCTACATAACGTTATACACTATATGGTAATGCTACATAACGTTATACGTTATATGGTAATGCTACATAACGTTATACATTATATGGTAATGCTACATAACGTTATACGTTATATGGTAACAGTATACAACGTTATACGATATAAGGTAATAGTAAATAACGTTACACGTTATATGGTAATGCTACATAACGTTATACGTTATATGGTAATGCTACATAACGTTATACGTTATATGGTAATGCTACATAACGTTATACTTTATATGGTAATGCTACATAACGTTATGCGTTATATGGTAATGCTACATAACGTTATACGTTATAACGTAACAGTATATAACGTTATACGGTATATGGTAATGCTACATAACGTTACACGTTATATGGTAATGCGACATAACGTTATACGTTATATGGTAAGGCTATATAACGTTATACATTATATGGTAATGCTACATAACGTTATATGTTATATGGTAACAGTATACAACGTTATACGTTATAAGGTAATAGTAAATAACGTTACACGTTATGTGGTAATGCTACATAACGTTATACGTTATATGGTAATGCTACATAACGTTATACGTTATATGGTAATGCTACATAACGTTATACATTATTTGGTAATGCTACATAACGTTATACATTATATGGTAACGCTACATAACGTTATACGTTATATGGTAACAGTATACAACGTTATACGTTATAAGGTAATAGTAAATAACGTTACACGTTATATGGTAATGCTACATAACGTTATACGTTATATGGTAATGCTACATAACGTTATACGTTATATGGTAATGCTACATAACGTTATACGTTATAACGTAACAGTATATAACGTTATACGGTATATGGTAATGCTACATAACGTTATACGTTATAAGGTAATGCTACATAACGTTATACGTTATATGGTAATGCTACATAGCGTTATACGTTATATGGTAATGCTACATAACGTTACACGTTATATGGTAATGCGACATAACGTTATACATTATATGGTAATGCTACATAACGTTATACGTTATATGGTAACAGTATACAACGTTATACGATATAAGGTAATACTAAATAACGTTACACGTTATATGGTAATGCTACATAACGTTATACGTTATATGGTAATGCTACATAACGTTATACGTTATAACGTAACAGTATATAACGTTATACGTTATATGGTAATGCTACATAACGTTATACGTTATAAGGTAATGCTACATAACGTTATTCATTATATGGTAATGCTACATAACGTTATACGTTATATGGTAATGCTACATAACGTTATACGTTATATGGTAATGCTACATAACGTTATACGTTATATTGTAATGCTACATAACGTTATACGTTATAACGTAACAGTATATAACGTTATACGGTATATGGTAATGCTACATAACGTTATACGTTATAAGGTAATGCTACATAACGTTATACATTATATGGTAATGCTACATAACGTTATACGTTATATGGTAATGCTACATAACGTTAGACGTTATATGGTAATGCTACATAACGTTACACGTTATATGGTAATGCTACATAACGTTATACGTTATATGGTAACAGTATATAACGTTATACGTTATATGGTAATGCTACATAACGTTATACGTTATATGGTAATGCTACATGTCGTTATACGTTATATGGTAACAGTATACAACGTTATACGTTATAAGGTAATAGTAAATAACGTTACACGTTATATGGTAATGCTACATAACGTTATACGTTATATGGTAATGCTACATAACGTTATACGTTATATGGTAATGCTACATAACGTTATACGTTATATGGTAACAGTATATAACGTTATACGTTATATGGTAATGCTACATAACGTTATACGTTATATGGTAACAGTATATAACGTTATACGTTATATGGTAATGCTACATAACGTTATACGTTATATGGTAATGCTACATAACGTTATACGTTATATGGTAATGCTACATGACGTTATACGTTATATGGTAACGGTATACAACGTTATACGTTATAAGGTAATAGTATATAACGTTACACGTTATATGGTAATGCTACATAACGTTATACGTTATATGGTAATGCTACATAACGTTATACGTTATATGGTGATGCTACATAACGTTATACGTTATATGGTAATGCTACATAACGTTATACGTTATATGGTAATGCTACATAACGTTATACGTTATATGGTAATGCTACATAACGTTATACATTATATGGTAATGTACATAACGTTATACGTTATATGGTAACAGTATACAACGTTATACGTTATAAGGTAATAGTAAATAACGTTACACGTTATATGGTAATGCTACATAACGTTATACGTTATATGGTAATGCTACATAACGTTATACGTTATATGGTAATGCTACATAACGTTATACGTTATATGGTAATGCTACATAACGTTATACATTACATGGTAATGCTACATAACGTTATACGTTATATGGTAACAGTATACAACGTTATACGTTGTAAGGTAATAGTAAATAACGTTACACGTTATATGGTAATGCTACATAACGTTATACGTTATATGGTAATGCTACATAACGTTATACGTTATATGGTAATGCTACATAACATTATACGTTATATGGTAATGTTAGATTACGTTATACGTTATATGGTAACAGTATATAACGTTATACGTTATATGGTAATGCTACATAACGTTATACGTTATATGGTAATGCTACATAACGTTATACGTTATATGGTAACAGTATACAACGTTATACGTTATATGGTAATAGTAAATAACGTTACACGTTATATGGTAATGCTACATAACGTTATACGTTATATGGTAATGCTACATAACGTTATACGTTATATGGTAATGCTACATAACGTTATACATTATATGGTAATGCTACATAACGTTATACGTTATATGGTAACAGTATACAACGTTATACGATATAAGGTAATACTAAATAACGTTACACGTTATATGGTAATGCTACATAACGTTATACGTTATATGGTAATGCTACATAACGTTATACGTTATAACGTAACAGTATATAACGTTATACGTTATATGGTAATGCTGCATAACGTTATACGTTATAAGGTAATGCTACATAACGTGATTCATTATATGGTAATGCTACATAACGTTATACGTTATATGGAAATGCTACATAACGTTATACGTTATATGGTAATGCTACATAACGTTATACGTTATATGGTAATGCTACATAACGTTATACGTTATAACGTAACAGTATATAACGTTATACGGTATATGGTAATGCTACATAACGTTATACGTTATAAGGTAATGCTACATAACGTTATACATTATATGGTAATGCTACATAACGTTATACGTTATATGGTAATGCTACATAACGTTATACGTTATATGGTAATGCTACATAACGTTACACGTTATATAGTAATGCTACATAACGTTATACGTTATATGGTAACAGTATATAACGTTATACGTTATATGGTAATGCTACATAACGTTATACGTTATATGGTAATGCTACATGTCGTTATACGTTATATGGTAACAGTATACAACGTTATACGTTATAAGGTAATAGTAAATAACGTTACACGTTATATGGTAATGCTACATAACGTTATACGTTATATGTTAATGCTACATAACGTTATACGTTATATGGTAATGCTACATGACGTTATACGTTATATGGTAACGGTATACAACGTTATACGTTATAAGGTAATAGTATATAACGTTACACGTTATATGGTAATGCTACATAACGTTATACGTTATATGGTAATGCTACATAACGTTATACGTTATATGGTAATGCTACATAACGTTATACGTTGTATGGTAACAGTATATAACGTTATACGTTATATGGTAATGCTACATGACGTTATACGTTATATGGTAACAGTATACAACGTTATACGTTATAAGGTAATAGTAAATAACGTTACACGTTATATGGTAATGCTACATAACGTTATACGTTATATGGTAATGCTACATAACGTTATACGTTATATGGTAATGCTACATAACGTTATACGTTATAACGTAACAGTATATAACGTTATACGGTATATGGTAATGCTACATAACGTTACACGTTATATGGTAATGCGACATAACGTTATACGTTATATGGTAAGGCTATATAACGTTATACATTATATGGTAATGCTACATAACGTTATATGTTATATGGTAACAGTATACAACGTTATACGTTATAAGGTAATAGTAAATAACGTTACACGTTATGTGGTAATGCTACATAGCGTTATACGTTATATGGTAATGCTACATAACGTTATACGTTATATGGTAATGCTACATAACGTTATACGTTGTTTGGTAATGCTACATAACGTTATACATTATATGGTAACGCTACATAACGTTATACGTTATATGGTAACAGTATACAACGTTATACGTTATAAGGTAATAGTAAATAACGTTACACGTTATATGGTAATGCTACATAACGTTATACGTTATATGGTAATGCTACATAGCGTTATACGTTATATGGTAATGCTACATAACGTTATACGTTATAACGTAACAGTATATAACGTTATACGGTATATGGTAATGCTACATAACGTTATACGTTATAAGGTAATGCTACATAACGTTATACGTTATATGGTAATGCTACATAGCGTTATACGTTATATGGTAATCCTACATAACGTTACACGTTATATGGTAATGCGACATAACGTTATACGTTATATGGTAAGGCTATATAACGTTATACATTATATGGTAATGCTACATAACGTTATATGTTATATGGTAACAGTATACAACGTTATACGTTATAAGGTAATAGTAAATAACGTCACACGTTATGTGGTAATGCTACATAACGTTATACGTTATATGGTAATGCTACATAACGTTATACGTTATATGGTAATGCTACATAACGTTATACGTTATTTGGTAATGCTACATAACGTTATACATTATATGGTAACGCTACATAACGTTATACGTTATATGGTAACAGTATACAACGTTATACGTTATAAGGTAATAGTAAATAACGTTACACGTTATATGGTAATGCTACATAACGTTATACGTTATATGGTAATGCTACATAACGTTATACGTTATATGGTAACAGTATATAACGTTATACGTTATATGGTAATGCTACATAACGTTATACGTTATATGGTAATGCTACATAACGTTATACGTTATATGGTAATGCTACATAACGTTATACGTTATATGGTAATGCTACATAACGTTATACGTTATATGGTAATGCTACATAGCGTTATACGTTATATGGTAATGCTACATAACGTTATACGTTATATGGTAATGCTACGTAACGTTATACGTTATATGGTAATGTTAGATAACGTTATACGTTATATGGTAACAGTATGTAACGTTATACGTTATATGGTAATGCTACATAACGTTATACGTTATATGGTAATGCTACATAACGTTATACGTTATATGGTAACAGTATACAACGTTATACGTTATATGGTAATGCTACATAACGTTATACGTTATATGGTAATGCTACATAGCGTTATACGTTATATGGTAATCCTACATAACGTTACACGTTATATGGTAATGCGACATAACGTTATACGTTATATGGTAAGGCTATATAACGTTATACATTATATGGTAACGCTACATAACGTTATACGTTATATGGTAACAGTATACAACGTTATACGTTATAAGGTAATAGTAAATAACGTTACACGTTATATGGTAATGCTACATAACGTTATACGTTATATGGTAATGCTACATAACGTTATACGTTATATGGTAACAGTATATAACGTTATACGTTATATGGTAATGCTACATAACGTTATACGTTATATGGTAATGCTACATAACGTTATACGTTATATGGTAATGCTACATAACGTTATACGTTATATGGTAATGCTACATAACGTTATACGTTATATGGTAATGCTACATAGCGTTATACGTTATATGGTAATGCTACATAACGTTATACGTTATATGGTAATGCTACGTAACGTTATACGTTATATGGTAATGTTAGATAACGTTATACGTTATATGGTAACAGTATGTAACGTTATACGTTATATGGTAATGCTACATAACGTTATACGTTATATGGTAATGCTACATAACGTTATACGTTATATGGTAACAGTATACAACGTTATACATTATATGGTAATGCTACATAACGTTATACGTTATATGGTAACAGTATACAACGTTATACGATATAAGGTAATAGTAAATAACGTTACACGTTATATGGTAATGCTACATAACGTTATACGTTATATGGTAATGCTACATAACGTTATACGTTATATGGTAATGCTACATAACGTTATACTTTATATGGTAATGCTACATAACGTTATACGTTATATGGTAATGCTACATAACGTTATACGTTATAACGTAACAGTATATAACGTTATACGTTATATGGTAATGCTACATAACGTTATACGTTATAAGGTAATACTACATAACGTTATACATTATATGGAAATGCTACATAACGTTATACGTTTTAACGTAACAGTATATAAAGTTATACGATATATGGTAATGCTACATAACGTTATGCGTTATAAGGTAATGCTACATAACGTTATACACTATATGGTAATGCTACATAACGTTATACGTTATATGGTAATGCTACATAACGTTATACATTATATGGTAATGCTACATAACGTTATACGTTATATGGTAACAGTATACAACGTTATACGATATAAGGTAATAGTAAATAACGTTACACGTTATATGGTAATGCTACATAACGTTATACGTTATATGGTAATGCTACATAACGTTATACGTTATATGGTAATGCTACATAACGTTATACTTTATATGGTAATGCTACATAACGTTATGCGTTATATGGTAATGCTACATAACGTTATACGTTATAACGTAACAGTATATAACGTTATACGGTATATGGTAATGCTACATAACGTTACACGTTATATGGTAATGCGACATAACGTTATACGTTATATGGTAAGGCTATATAACGTTATACATTATATGGTAATGCTACATAACGTTATATGTTATATGGTAACAGTATACAACGTTATACGTTATAAGGTAATAGTAAATAACGTTACACGTTATGTGGTAATGCTACATAACGTTATACGTTATATGGTAATGCTACATAACGTTATACGTTATATGGTAATGCTACATAACGTTATACATTATTTGGTAATGCTACATAACGTTATACATTATATGGTAACGCTACATAACGTTATACGTTATATGGTAACAGTATACAACGTTATACGTTATAAGGTAATAGTAAATAACGTTACACGTTATATGGTAATGCTACATAACGTTATACGTTATATGGTAATGCTACATAACGTTATACGTTATATGGTAATGCTACATAACGTTATACGTTATAACGTAACAGTATATAACGTTATACGGTATATGGTAATGCTACATAACGTTATACGTTATAAGGTAATGCTACATAACGTTATACGTTATATGGTAATGCTACATAGCGTTATACGTTATATGGTAATGCTACATAACGTTACACGTTATATGGTAATGCGACATAACGTTATACATTATATGGTAATGCTACATAACGTTATACGTTATATGGTAACAGTATACAACGTTATACGATATAAGGTAATACTAAATAACGTTACACGTTATATGGTAATGCTACATAACGTTATACGTTATATGGTAATGCTACATAACGTTATACGTTATAACGTAACAGTATATAACGTTATACGTTATATGGTAATGCTACATAACGTTATACGTTATAAGGTAATGCTACATAACGTTATTCATTATATGGTAATGCTACATAACGTTATACGTTATATGGTAATGCTACATAACGTTATACGTTATATGGTAATGCTACATAACGTTATACGTTATATTGTAATGCTACATAACGTTATACGTTATAACGTAACAGTATATAACGTTATACGGTATATGGTAATGCTACATAACGTTATACGTTATAAGGTAATGCTACATAACGTTATACATTATATGGTAATGCTACATAACGTTATACGTTATATGGTAATGCTACATAACGTTAGACGTTATATGGTAATGCTACATAACGTTACACGTTATATGGTAATGCTACATAACGTTATACGTTATATGGTAACAGTATATAACGTTATACGTTATATGGTAATGCTACATAACGTTATACGTTATATGGTAATGCTACATGTCGTTATACGTTATATGGTAACAGTATACAACGTTATACGTTATAAGGTAATAGTAAATAACGTTACACGTTATATGGTAATGCTACATAACGTTATACGTTATATGGTAATGCTACATAACGTTATACGTTATATGGTAATGCTACATAACGTTATACGTTATATGGTAACAGTATATAACGTTATACGTTATATGGTAATGCTACATAACGTTATACGTTATATGGTAACAGTATATAACGTTATACGTTATATGGTAATGCTACATAACGTTATACGTTATATGGTAATGCTACATAACGTTATACGTTATATGGTAATGCTACATGACGTTATACGTTATATGGTAACGGTATACAACGTTATACGTTATAAGGTAATAGTATATAACGTTACACGTTATATGGTAATGCTACATAACGTTATACGTTATATGGTAATGCTACATAACGTTATACGTTATATGGTGATGCTACATAACGTTATACGTTATATGGTAATGCTACATAACGTTATACGTTATATGGTAATGCTACATAACGTTATACGTTATATGGTAATGCTACATAACGTTATACATTATATGGTAATGTACATAACGTTATACGTTATATGGTAACAGTATACAACGTTATACGTTATAAGGTAATAGTAAATAACGTTACACGTTATATGGTAATGCTACATAACGTTATACGTTATATGGTAATGCTACATAACGTTATACGTTATATGGTAATGCTACATAACGTTATACGTTATATGGTAATGCTACATAACGTTATACATTACATGGTAATGCTACATAACGTTATACGTTATATGGTAACAGTATACAACGTTATACGTTGTAAGGTAATAGTAAATAACGTTACACGTTATATGGTAATGCTACATAACGTTATACGTTATATGGTAATGCTACATAACGTTATACGTTATATGGTAATGCTACATAACATTATACGTTATATGGTAATGTTAGATTACGTTATACGTTATATGGTAACAGTATATAACGTTATACGTTATATGGTAATGCTACATAACGTTATACGTTATATGGTAATGCTACATAACGTTATACGTTATATGGTAACAGTATACAACGTTATACGTTATATGGTAATAGTAAATAACGTTACACGTTATATGGTAATGCTACATAACGTTATACGTTATATGGTAATGCTACATAACGTTATACGTTATATGGTAATGCTACATAACGTTATACATTATATGGTAATGCTACATAACGTTATACGTTATATGGTAACAGTATACAACGTTATACGTTATATGGTAATGCTACATAACGTTATACGTTATATGGTAATGCTACATAACGTTATACGTTATATGGTAACAGTATACAACGTTATACGTTATATGGTAATAGTAAATAACGTTACACGTTATATGGTAATGCTACATAACGTTATACGTTATATGGTAATGCTACATAACGTTATTCATTATATGGTAATGCTACATAACGTTATACGTTATATGGTAATGCTACATAACGTTATACGTTATATGGTAATGCTACATGTCGTTATACGTTATATGGTAACAGTATACAACGTTATACGTTATAAGGTAATAGTAAATAACGTTACACGTTATATGGTAATGCTACATAACGTTATACGTTATATGGTAATGCTACATAACGTTATACGTTATATGGTAATGCTACATAACGTTATACGTTATATGGTAACAGTATATAACGTTATACGTTATATGGTAATGCTACATAACGTTATACGTTATATGGTAACAGTATATAACGTTATACGTTATATGGTAATGCTACATAACGTTATACGTTATATGGTAATGCTACATAACGTTATACGTTATATGGTAATGCTACATGACGTTATACGTTATATGGTAACGGTATACAACGTTATACGTTATAAGGTAATAGTATATGACGTTACACGTTATATGGTAATGCTACATAACGTTATACGTTATATGGTAATGCTACATAACGTTATACGTTATATGGTAATGCTACATAACGTTATACATTATATGGTAATGCTACATAACGTTATACGTTATATGGTAACAGTATACAACGTTATACGATATAAGGTAATACTAAATAACGTTACACGTTATATGGTAATGCTACATAACGTTATACGTTATATGGTAATGCTACATAACGTTATACGTTATAACGTAACAGTATATAACGTTATACGTTATATGGTAATGCTGCATAACGTTATACGTTATAAGGTAATGCTACATAACGTGATTCATTATATGGTAATGCTACATAACGTTATACGTTATATGGAAATGCTACATAACGTTATACGTTATATGGTAATGCTACATAACGTTATACGTTATATGGTAATGCTACATAACGTTATACGTTATAACGTAACAGTATATAACGTTATACGGTATATGGTAATGCTACATAACGTTATACGTTATAAGGTAATGCTACATAACGTTATACATTATATGGTAATGCTACATAACGTTATACGTTATATGGTAATGCTACATAACGTTATACGTTATATGGTAATGCTACATAACGTTACACGTTATATAGTAATGCTACATAACGTTATACGTTATATGGTAACAGTATATAACGTTATACGTTATATGGTAATGCTACATAACGTTATACGTTATATGGTAATGCTACATGTCGTTATACGTTATATGGTAACAGTATACAACGTTATACGTTATAAGGTAATAGTAAATAACGTTACACGTTATATGGTAATGCTACATAACGTTATACGTTATATGTTAATGCTACATAACGTTATACGTTATATGGTAATGCTACATGGCGTTATACGTTATATGGTAACGGTATACAACGTTATACGTTATAAGGTAATAGTATATAACGTTACACGTTATATGGTAATGCTACATAACGTTATACGTTATATGGTAATGCTACATAACGTTATACGTTATATGGTAATGCTACATAACGTTATACGTTGTATGGTAACAGTATATAACGTTATACGTTATATGGTAATGCTACATGACGTTATACGTTATATGGTAACAGTATACAACGTTATACGTTATAAGGTAATAGTAAATAACGTTACACGTTATATGGTAATGCTACATAACGTTATACGTTATATGGTAATGCTACATAACGTTATACGTTATATGGTAATGCTACATAACGTTATACGTTATAACGTAACAGTATATAACGTTATACGGTATATGGTAAGGCTACATAACGTTACACGTTATATGGTAATGCGACATAACGTTATACGTTATATGGTAAGGCTATATAACGTTATACATTATATGGTAATGCTACATAACGTTATATGTTATATGGTAACAGTATACAACGTTATACGTTATAAGGTAATAGTAAATAACGTTACACGTTATGTGGTAATGCTACATAGCGTTATACGTTATATGGTAATGCTACATAACGTTATACGTTATATGGTAATGCTACATAACGTTATACGTTATTTGGTAATGCTACATAACGTTATACATTATATGGTAACGCTACATAACGTTATACGTTATATGGTAACAGTATACAACGTTATACGTTATAAGGTAATAGTAAATAACGTTACACGTTATATGGTAATGCTACATAACGTTATACGTTATATGGTAATGCTACATAGCGTTATACGTTATATGGTAATGCTACATAACGTTATACGTTATAACGTAACAGTATATAACGTTATACGGTATATGGTAATGCTACATAACGTTATACGTTATAAGGTAATGCTACATAACGTTATACGTTATATGGTAATGCTACATAGCGTTATACGTTATATGGTAATGCTACATAACGTTACACGTTATATGGTAATGCGACATAACGTTATACGTTATATGGTAAGGCTATATAACGTTATACATTATATGGTAATGCTACATAACGTTATATGTTATATGGTAACAGTATACAACGTTATACGTTATAAGGTAATAGTAAATAACGTTACACGTTATGTGGTAATGCTACATAACGTTATACGTTATATGGTAATGCTACATAACGTTATACGTTATATGGTAATGCTACATAACGTTATACGTTATTTGGTAATGCTACATAACGTTATACATTATATGGTAACGCTACATAACGTTATACGTTATATGGTAACAGTATACAACGTTATACGTTATAAGGTAATAGTAAATAACGTTACACGTTATATGGTAATGCTACATAACGTTATGCGTTATATGGTAATGCTACATAACGTTATACGTTATATGGTAACAGTATATAACGTTATACGTTATATGGTAATGCTACATAACGTTATACGTTATATGGTAATGCTACATAACGTTATACGTTATATGGTAATGCTACATAACGTTATACGTTATATGGTAATGCTACATAACGTTATACGTTATATGGTAATGCTACATAGCGTTATACATTATATGGTAATGCTACATAACGTTATACGTTATATGGTAACAGTATACAACGTTATACGTTATAAGGTAATAGTAAATAACGTTACACGTTATATGGTAATGCTACATAACGTTATACGTTATATGGTAATGCTACATAACGTTATACGTTATATGGTAATGCTACATAATGTTATACGTTATATGGTAATGCTACATAACGTTATACATTACATGGTAATGCTACATAACGTTATACGTTATATGGTAACAGTATAAATCGTTATACGTTATAAGGAAATAGTAAATAACGTTACACGTTATATGGTAATGCTACATAACGTTATACGTTATATGGTAATGCTACATAACGTTATACGTTATATGGTAATGCTACGTAACGTTATACGTTATATGGTAATGTTAGATAACGTTATACGTTATATGGTAACAGTATATAACGTTATACGTTATATGGTAATGCTACATAACGTTATACGTTATATGGTAATGCTACATAACGTTATACGTTATATGGTAACAGTATACAACGTTATACGTTATATGGTAATAGTAAATAACGTTACACGTTATATGGTAATGCTACATAACGTTATACGTTATATGGTAATGCTACATAACGTTATCCGTTATATGGTAATGCTACATAACGTTATACATTATATGGTAATGCTACATAACGTTATACGTTATATGGTAACAGTATACAACGTTATACGATATAAGGTAATAGTAAATAACGTTACACGTTATATGGTAATGCTACATAACGTTATACGTTATATGGTAATGCTACATAACGTTATACGTTATATGGTAATGCTACATAACGTTATACTTTATATGGTAATGCTACATAACGTTATACGTTATATGGTAATGCTACATAACGTTATACGTTATAACGTAACAGTATATAACGTTATACGTTATATGGTAATGCTACATAACGTTATACGTTATAAGGTAATACTACATAACGTTATACATTATATGGTAATGCTACATAACGTTATACGTTTTAACGTAACAGTATATAAAGTTATACGATATATGGTAATGCTACATAACGTTATACGTTATAAGGTAATGCTACATAACGTTATACACTATATGGTAATGCTACATAACGTTATACGTTATATGGTAATGCTACATAACTTTATACATTATATGGTAATGCTACATAACGTTATACGTTATATGGTAACAGTATACAACGTTATACGATATAAGGTAATAGTAAATAACGTTACACGTTATATGGTAATGCTACATAACGTTATACGTTATATGGTAATGCTACATAACGTTATACGTTATATGGTAATGCTACATAACGTTATACTTTATATGGTAATGCTACATAACGGTATGCGTTATATGGTAATGCTACATAACGTTATACGTTATAACGTAACAGTATATAACGTTATACGGTATGTGGTAATGCTACATAACGTTACACGTTATATGGTAATGCGACATAACGTTATACGTTATATGGTAAGGCTATATAACGTTATACATTATATGGTAATGCTACATAACGTTATATGTTATATGGTAACAGTATACAACGTTATACGTTATAAGGTAATAGTAAATAACGTTACACGTTATGTGGTAATGCTACATAACGTTATACGTTATATGGTAATGCTACATAACGTTATACGTTATATGGTAATGCTACATAACGTTATACATTATTTGGTAATGCTACATAACGTTATACATTATATGGTAACGCTACATAACGTTATACGTTATATGGTAACAGTATACAACGTTATACGTTATAAGGTAATAGTAAATAACGTTACACGTTATATGGTAATGCTACATAACGTTATACGTTATATGGTAATGCTACATAACGTTATACGTTATATGGTAATGCTACATAACGTTATACGTTATAACGTAACAGTATATAACGTTATACGGTATATGGTAATGCTACATAACGTTATACGTTATAAGGTAATGCTACATAACGTTATACGTTATATGGTAATGCTACATAGCGTTATACGTTATATGGTAATGCTACATAACGTTACACGTTATATGGTAATGCGACATAACGTTATACGTTATATGGTAAGGCTATATAACGTTATACATTATATGGTAATGCTACATAACGTTATATGTTATATGGTAACAGTATACAACGTTATACGTTATAAGGTAATAGTAAATAACGTTACACGTTATGTGGTAATGCTACATAACGTTATACGTTATATGGTAATGCTACATAACGTTATACGTTATATGGTAATGCTACATAACGGTATACGTTATTTGGTAATGCTACATAACGTTATACATTATATGGTAACGCTACATAACGTTATACGTTATATGGTAACAGTATACAACGTTATACGTTATAAGGTAATAGTAAATAACGTTACACGTTATATGGTAATGCTACATAACGTTATACGTTATATGGTAATGCTACATAACGTTATACGTTATAAGGTAACAGTATATAACGTTATACGTTATATGGTAATGCTACATAACGTTATACGTTATATGGTAATGCTACATAACGTTATACGTTATATGGTAATGCTACATAACGTTATACGTTATATGGTAATGCTACATAACGTTATACGTTATATGGTAATGCTACATAGCGTTATACATTATATGGTAATGCTACATAACGTTATACGTTATATGGTAACAGTATACAACGTTATACGTTATAAGGTAATAGTAAATAACGTTACACGTTATATGGTAATGCTACATAACGTTATACGTTATATGGTAATGCTACATAACGTTATACGTTATATGGTAATGCTACATAACGTTATACGTTATATGGTAATGCTACATAACGTTATACATTACATGGTAATGCTACATAACGTTATACGTTATATGGTAACAGTATAAATCGTTATACGTTATAAGGTAATAGTAAATAACGTTACACGTTATATGGTAATGCTACATAACGTTATACGTTATATGGTAATGCTACATAACGTTATACGTTATATGGTAATGCTACATAACGTTATACGTTATATGGTAATGTTAGATAACGTTATACGTTATATGGTAACAGTATATAACGTTATACGTTATATGGTAATGCTACATAACGTTATACGTTATATGGTAATGCTACATAACGTTATACGTTATATGGTAACAGTATACAACGTTATACGTTATATGGTAATAGTAAATAACGTTACACGTTATATGGTAATGCTACATAACGTTATACGTTATATGGTAATGCTACATAACGTTTACGTTATATGGTAATGCTACATAACGTTATACATTACATGGTAATGCTACATAACGTTATACGTTATATGGTAACAGTATACAACGTTATACGATATAAGGTAATAGTAAATAACGTTACACGTTATATGGTAATGCTACATAACGTTATACGTTATATGGTAATGCTACATAACGTTATACGTTATATGGTAATCCTACATAGCGTTATACTTTATATGGTAATGCTACATAACGTTATACGTTATATGGTAATCCTACATAGCGTTATACTTTATATGGTAATGCTACATAACGTTATACGTTATATGGTAATGCTACATAACGTTATACGTTATAACGTAACAGTATATAACGTTATACGTTATATGGTAATGCTACATAACGTTATACGTTATAAGGTAATACTACATGACGTTATACATTATATGGTAATGCTACATAACGTTATACGTGTTAACGTAACAGTATATAACGTTATACGATATATGGTAATGCTACATAACGTTATACGTTATAAGGTAATGCTACATAACGTTATACACTATATGGTAATGCTACATAACGTTATACGTTATATGGTAATGCTACATAACGTTATACGTTATATGGTAATGCTACATAACGTTATACGTTATATGGTAACAGTATACAACGTTATACGTTATATGGTAACAGTATATAACGTTATACGTTATATGGTAATGCTACATAACGTTATACGTTATATGGTAATGCTACATAACGTTATACGTTATAAGGTAACAGTATATAACGTTATACGTTATATGGTAATGCTACATAACGTTATACGTTATATGGTAATGCTACATAACGTTATACGTTATATGGTAACAGTATACAACGTTATACGTTATATGGTAACAGTATATAACGTTATACGTTATATGGTAATGCTACATAACGTTATACGTTATATGGTAATGCTACATAACGTTATACGTTATATGGTAACAGTATATAACGTTATACGTTATATGGTAATGCTACATAACGTTATACGTTATATGGTAACAGTATATAACGTTATACGTTATATGGTAATGCTACATAACGTTATACGTTATATGGTAATGCTACATAACGTTATACGTTATATGGTAATGCTACATGACGTTATACGTTATATGGTAACGGTATACAACGTTATACGTTATAAGGTAATAGTATATAACGTTACACGTTATATGGTAATGCTACATAACGTTATACGTTATATGGTAATGCTACATAACGTTATACGTTATATGGTGATGCTACATAACGTTATACGTTATATGGTAATGCTACATAACGTTATACGTTATATGGTAATGCTACATAACGTTATACGTTATATGGTAATGCTACATAACGTTATACATTATATGGTAATGTACATAACGTTATACGTTATATGGTAACAGTATACAACGTTATACGTTATAAGGTAATAGTAAATAACGTTACACGTTATATGGTAATGCTACATAACGTTATACGTTATATGGTAATGCTACATAACGTTATACGTTATATGGTAATGCTACATAACGTTATACGGTATATGGTAATGCTACATAACGTTATACATTACATGGTAATGCTACATAACGTTATACGTTATATGGTAACAGTATACAACGTTATACGTTGTAAGGTAATAGTAAATAACGTTACACGTTATATGGTAATGCTACATAACGTTATACGTTATATGGTAATGCTACATAACGTTATACGTTATATGGTAATGCTACATAACATTATACGTTATATGGTAATGTTAGATTACGTTATACGTTATATGGTAAAAGTATATAACGTTATACGTTATATGGTAATGCTACATAACGTTATACGTTATATGGTAATGCTACTTAACGTTATACGTTATATGGTAACAGTATACAACGTTATACGTTATATGGTAATAGTAAATAACGTTACACGTTATATGGTAATGCTACATAACGTTATACGTTATATGGTAATGCTACATAACGTTATACGTTATATGGTAATGCTACATAACGTTATACATTATATGGTAATGCTACATAACGTTATACGTTATATGGTAACAGTATACAACGTTATACGATATAAGGTAATACTAAATAACGTTACACGTTATATGGTAATGCTACATAACGTTATACGTTATATGGTAATGCTACATAACGTTATACGTTATAACGTAACAGTATATAACGTTATACGTTATATGGTAATGCTGCATAACGTTATACGTTATAAGGTAATGCTACATAACGTGATTCATTATATGGTAATGCTACATAACGTTATACGTTATATGGAAATGCTACATAACGTTATACGTTATATGGTAATGCTACATAACGTTATACGTTATATGGTAATGCTACATAACGTTATACGTTATAACGTAACAGTATATAACGTTATACGGTATATGGTAATGCTACATAACGTTATACGTTATAAGGTAATGCTACATAACGTTATACATTATATGGTAATGCTACATAACGTTATACGTTATATGGTAATGCTACATAACGTTATACGTAATATGGTAATGCTACATAACGTTACACGTTATATAGTAATGCTACATAACGTTATACGTTATATGGTAACAGTATATAACGTTATACGTTATATGGTAATGCTACATAACGTTATACGTTATATGGTAATGCTACATGTCGTTATACGTTATATGGTAACAGTATACAACGTTATACGTTATAAGGTAATAGTAAATAACGTTACACGTTATATGGTAATGCTACATAACGTTATACGTTATATGTTAATGCTACATAACGTTATACGTTATATGGTAATGCTACATGGCGTTATACGTTATATGGTAACGGTATACAACGTTATACGTTATAAGGTAATAGTATATAACGTTACACGTTATATGGTAATGCTACATAACGTTATACGTTATATGGTAATGCTACATAACGTTATACGTTATATGGTAATGCTACATAACGTTATACGTTGTATGGTAACAGTATATAACGTTATACGTTATATGGTAATGCTACATGACGTTATACGTTATATGGTAATGCTACATAACGTTATACGTTATTTGGTAATGCTACATAACGTTATACATTATATGGTAACGCTACATAACGTTATACGTTATATGGTAACAGTATACAACGTTATACGTTATAAGGTAATAGTAAATAACGTTACACGTTATATGGTAATGCTACATAACGTTATACGTTATATGGTAATGCTACATAGCGTTATACGTTATATGGTAATGCTACATAACGTTATACGTTATAACGTAACAGTATATAACGTTATACGGTATATGGTAATGCTACATAACGTTATACGTTATAAGGTAATGCTACATAACGTTATACGTTATATGGTAATGCTACATAGCGTTATACGTTATATGGTAATGCTACATAACGTTACACGTTATATGGTAATGCGACATAACGTTATACGTTATATGGTAAGGCTATATAACGTTATACATTATATGGTAATGCTACATAACGTTATATGTTATATGGTAACAGTATACAACGTTATACGTTATAAGGTAATAGTAAATAACGTTACACGTTATGTGGTAATGCTACATAACGTTATACGTTATATGGTAATGCTACATAACGTTATACGTTATATGGTAATGCTACATAACGTTATACGTTATTTGGTAATGCTACATAACGTTATACATTATATGGTAACGCTACATAACGTTATACGTTATATGGTAACAGTATACAACGTTATACGTTATAAGGTAATAGTAAATAACGTTACACGTTATATGGTAATGCTACATAACGTTATACGTTATATGGTAATGCTACATAACGTTATACGTTATATGGTAACAGTATATAACGTTATACGTTATATGGTAATGCTACATAACGTTATACGTTATATGGTAATGCTACATAACGTTATACGTTATATGGTAATGCTACATAACGTTATACGTTATATGGTAATGCTACATAACGTTATACGTTATATGGTAATGCTACATAGCGTTATACATTATATGGTAATGCTACATAACGTTATACGTTATATGGTAACAGTATACAACGTTATACGTTATAAGGTAATAGTAAATAACGTTACACGTTATATGGTAATGCTACATAACGTTATACGTTATATGGTAATGCTACATAACGTTATACGTTATATGGTAATGCTACATAACGTTATACGTTATATGGTAATGCTACATAACGTTATACATTACATGGTAATGCTACATAACGTTATACGTTATATGGTAACAGTATAAATCGTTATACGTTATAAGGAAATAGTAAATAACGTTACACGTTATATGGTAATGCTACATAACGTTATACGTTATATGGTAATGCTACATAACGTTATACGTTATATGGTAATGCTACGTAACGTTATACGTTATATGGTAATGTTAGATAACGTTATACGTTATATGGTAACAGTATATAACGTTATACGTTATATGGTAATGCTACATAACGTTATACGTTATATGGTAATGCTACATAACGTTATACGTTATATGGTAACAGTATACAACGTTATACGTTATATGGTAATAGTAAATATCGTTACACGTTATATGGTAATGCTACATAACGTTATACGTTATATGGTAATGCTACATAACGTTATCCGTTATATGGTAATGCTACATAACGTTATACATTATATGGTAATGCTACATAACGTTATACGTTATATGGTAACAGTATACAACGTTATACGATATAAGGTAATAGTAAATAACGTTACACGTTATATGGTAATGCTACATAACGTTATACGTTATATGGTAATGCTACATAACGTTATACGTTATATGGTAATGCTACATAACGTTATACTTTATATGGTAATGCTACATAACGTTATACGTTATATGGTAATGCTACATAACGTTATACGTTATAAGGTAACAGTATATAACGTTATACGTTATATGGTAATGCTACATAACGTTATACGTTATAAGGTAATACTACATAACGTTATACATTATATGGTAATGCTACATAACGTTATACGTTTTAACGTAACAGTATATAAAGTTATACGATATATGGTAATGCTACATAACGTTATACGTTATAAGGTAATGCTACATAACGTTATACACTATATGGTAATGCTACATAACGTTATACGTTATATGGTAATGCTACATAACGTTATACATTATATGGTAATGCTACATAACGTTATACGTTATATGGTAACAGTATACAACGTTATACGATATAAGGTAATAGTAAGTAACGTTACACGTTATATGGTAATGCTACATAACGTTATACGTTATATGGTAATGCTACATAACGTTATACGTTATATGGTAATGCTACATAACGTTATACTTTATATGGTAATGCTACATAACGTTATGCGTTATATGGTAATGCTACATAACGTTATACGTTATAACGTAACAGTATATAACGTTATACGGTATATGGTAATGCTACATAACGTTACACGTTATATGGTAATGCGACATAACGTTATACGTTATATGGTAAGGCTATATAACGTTATACATTATATGGTAATGCTACATAACGTTATATGTTATATGGTAACAGTATACAACGTTATACGTTATAAGGTAATAGTAAATAACGTTACACGTTATGTGGTAATGCTACATAACGTTATACGTTATATGGTAATGCTACATAACGTTATACGTTATATGGTAATGCTACATAACGTTATACATTATTTGGTAATGCTACATAACGTTATACATTATATGGTAACGCTACATAACGTTATACGTTATATGGTAACAGTATACAACGTTATACGTTATAAGGTAATAGTAAATAACGTTACACGTTATATGGTAATGCTACATAACGTTATACGTTATATGGTAATGCTACATAACGTTATACGTTATATGGTAATGCTACATAACGATAAACGTTATAACGAAACAGTATATAACGTTATACGGTATATGGTAATGCTACATAACGTTATACGTTATAAGGTAATGCTACATAACGTTATACGTTATATGGTAATGCTACATAGCGTTATACGTTATATGGTAATGCTACATAACGTTACACGTTATATGGTAATGCGACATAACGTTATACGTTATATGGTAAGGCTATATAACGTTATACATTATATGGTAATGCTACATAACGTTATATGTTATATGGTAACAGTATACAACGTTATACGTTATAAGGTAATAGTAAATAACGTTACACGTTATGTGGTAATGCTACATAACGTTATACGTTATATGGTAATGCTACATAACGTTATACGTTATATGGTAATGCTACATAACGGTATACGTTATTTGGTAATGCTACATAACGTTATACATTATATGGTAACGCTACATAACGTTATACGTTATATGGTAACAGTATACAACGTTATACGTTATAAGGTAATAGTAAATAACGTTACACGTTATATGGTAATGCTACATAACGTTACACGTTATATGGTAATGCTACATAACGTTATACGTTATAAGGTAACAGTATATAACGTTATACGTTATATGGTAATGCTACATAACGTTATACGTTATATGGTAATGCTACATAACGTTATACGTTATATGGTAATGCTACATAACGTTATACGTTATATGGTAATGCTACATAACGTTATACGTTATATGGTAATGCTACATAGCGTTATACATTATATGGTAATGCTACATAACGTTATACGTTATATGGTAACAGTATACAACGTTATACGTTATAAGGTAATAGTAAATAACGTTACACGTTATATGGTAATGCTACATAACGTTATACGTTATATGGTAATGCTACATAACGTTATACGTTATATGGTAATGCTACATAACGTTATACGTTATATGGTAATGCTACATAACGTTATACATTACATGGTAATGCTACATAACGTTATACGTTATATGGTAACAGTATAAATCGTTATACGTTATAAGGTAATAGTAAATAACGTTACACGTTATATGGTAATGCTACATAACGTTATACGTTATATGGTAATGCTACATAACGTTATACGTTATATGGTAATGCTACATAACGTTATACGTTATATGGTAACAGTATACAACGTTATACGTTATATGGTAATAGTAAATAACGTTACACGTTATATGGTAATGCTACATAACGTTATACGTTATATGGTAATGCTACATAACGTTTACGTTATATGGTAATGCTACATAACGTTATACATTACATGGTAATGCTACATAACGTTATACGTTATATGGTAACAGTATACAACGTTATACGATATAAGGTAATAGTAAATAACGTTACACGTTATATGGTAATGCTACATAACGTTATACGTTATATGGTAATGCTACATAACGTTATACGTTATATGGTAATCCTACATAGCGTTATACTTTATATGGTAATGCTACATAACGTTATACGTTATATGGTAATGCTACATAACGTTATACGTTATAACGTAACAGTATATAACGTTATACGTTATATGGTAATGCTACATAACGTTATACGTTATAAGGTAATACTACATGACGTTATACATTATATGGTAATGCTACATAACGTTATACGTGTTAACGTAACAGTATATAACGTTATACGATATATGGTAATGCTACATAACGTTATACGTTATAAGGTAATGCTACATAACGTTATACACTATATGGTAATGCTACATAACGTTATACGTTATATGGTAATGCTACATAACGTTATACGTTATATGGTAATGCTACATAACGTTATACGTTATATGGTAACAGTATACAACGTTATACGTTATATGGTAACAGTATACAACGTTATACGTTATATGGTAATGCTACATAACGTTATACGTTATATGGTAATGCTACATAACGTTATACGTTATAAGGTAACAGTATATAACGTTATACGTTATATGGTAATGCTACATAACGTTATACGTTATATGGTAATGCTACATAACGTTATACGTTATATGGTAATGCTACATAACGTTATACGTTATATGGTAATGCTACATAACGTTATACGTTATATGGTAATGCTACATAGCGTTATACATTATATGGTAATGCTACATAACGTTATACGTTATATGGTAACAGTATACAACGTTATACGTTATAAGGTAATAGTAAATAACGTTACACGTTATATGGTAATGCTACATAACATTATACGTTATATGGTAATGCTACATAACGTTATACATTACATGGTAATGCTACATAACGTTATACGTTATATGGTAACAGTATAAATCGTTATACGTTATAAGGTAATAGTAAATAACGTTACACGTTATATGGTAATGCTACATAACGTTATACGTTATATGGTAATGCTACATAACGTTATACGTTATATGGTAATGCTACATAACGTTATACGTTATATGGTAATGTTAGATAACGTTATACGTTATATGGTAACAGTATATAAGGTTATACGTTATATGGTAATGCTACATAACGTTATACGTTATATGGTAATGCTACATAACGTTATACGTTATATGGTAACAGTATACAACGTTATACGTTATATGGTAATAGTAAATAACGTTACACGTTATATGGTAATGCTACATAACGTTATACGTTATATGGTAATGCTACATAACGTTATACGTTATATGGTAATGCTACATAACGTTATACGTTATATGGTAACAGTATATAACGTTATACGTTATATGGTAATGCTACATAACGTTATACGTTATATGGTAACAGTATATAACGTTATACGTTATATGGTAATGCTACATAACGTTATACGTTATATGGTAACAGTATATAACGTTATACGTTATATGGTAATGCTACATAACGTTATACGTTATATGGTAATGCTACATAACGTTATACGTTATATGGTAATGCTACATAACGTTATACGTTATATGGTAATGCTACATAACGTTATACGTTATATGGTAATGCTACATAACGTTATACATTATATGGTAATGCTACATAACGTTATACGTTATATGGTAATGCTACATAACGTTACACGTTATATGGTAATGCTACATAACGTTATACGTTATATGGTAACAGTGTATAACGTTATACGTTATATGGTAATGCTACATAACGTTATACGTTATATGGTAATGCTACATAACGTTATACATTATATGGTAACGCTACATAACGTTATACGTTATATGGTAACAGTATACAACGTTATACGTTATAAGGCAATAGTAAATAACGTTACACGTTATATGGTAATGCTACATAACGTTATACGTTATATGGTAATGCTACATAACGTTACACGTTATATGGTAACAGTATATAACGTTATACGTTATATGGTAATGCTACATAACGTTATACGTTATATGGTAATGCTACATAACGTTATACGTTATATGGTAATGCTACATAACGTTATACGTTATATGGTAATGCTACATAACGTTATACGTTATATGGTAATGCTACATAGCGTTATACATTATATGGTAATGCTACATAACGTTATACGTTATATGGTAACAGTATACAACGTTATACGTTATAAGGTAATAGTAAATAACGTTACACGTTATATGGTAATGCTACATTACATTATACGTTATATGGTAATGCTACATAACGTTATACATTACATGGTAATGCTACATAACGTTATACGTTATATGGTAACAGTATAAATCGTTATACGTTATAAGGTAATAGTAAATAACGTTACACGTTATATGGTAATGCTACATAACGTTATACGTTATATGGTAATGCTACATAACGTTATACGTTATATGGTAATGCTACATAACGTTATACGTTATATGGTAATGTTAGATAACGTTATACGTTATATGGTAACAGTATATAAGGTTATACGTTATATGGTAATGCTACATAACGTTATACGTTATATGGTAATGCTACATAACGTTATACGTTATATGGTAACAGTATACAACGTTATACGTTATATGGTAATAGTAAATAACGTTACACGTTATATGGTAATGCTACATAACGTTATACGTTATATGGTAATGCTACATAACGTTATACGTTATATGGTAATGCTACATAACGTTATACGTTATATGGTAACAGTATATAACGTTATACGTTATATGGTAATGCTACATAACGTTATACGTTATATGGTAACAGTATATAACGTTATACGTTATATGGTAATGCTACATAACGTTATACGTTATATGGTAACAGTATATAACGTTATACGTTATATGGTAATGCTACATAACGTTATACGTTATATGGTAATGCTACATAACGTTATACGTTATATGGTAATGCTACATAACGTTATACGTTATATGGTAATGCTACATAACGTTATACGTTATATGGTAATGCTACATAACGTTATACATTATATGGTAATGCTACATAACGTTATACGTTATATGGTAATGCTACATAACGTTACACGTTATATGGTAATGCTACATAACGTTATACGTTATATGGTAACAGTATATAACGTTATACGTTATATGGTAATGCTACATAACGTTATACTTTATATGGTAATGCTACATAACGTTATACGTTATATGGTAATGCTACATAACGTTATACGTTATAACGTAACAGTATATAACGTTATACGTTATATGGTAATGCTACATAACGTTATACGTTATAAGGTAATACTACATGACGTTATACATTATATGGTAATGCTACATAACGTTATACGTGTTAACGTAACAGTATATAACGTTATACGATATATGGTAATGCTACATAACGTTATACGTTATAAGGTAATGCTACATAACGTTATACACTATATGGTAATGCTACATAACGTTATACGTTATATGGTAATGCTACATAACGTTATACGTTATATGGTAATGCTACATAACGTTATACGTTATATGGTAACAGTATACAACGTTATACGTTATATGGTAACAGTATACAACGTTATACGTTATATGGTAATGCTACATAACGTTATACGTTATATGGTAATGCTACATAACGTTATACGTTATAAGGTAACAGTATATAACGTTATACGTTATATGGTAATGCTACATAACGTTATACGTTATATGGTAATGCTACATAACGTTATACGTTATATGGTAATGCTACATAACGTTATACGTTATATGGTAATGCTACATAACGTTATACGTTATATGGTAATGCTACATAGCGTTATACATTATATGGTAATGCTACATAACGTTATACGTTATATGGTAACAGTATACAACGTTATACGTTATAAGGTAATAGTAAATAACGTTACACGTTATATGGTAATGCTACATAACATTATACGTTATATGGTAATGCTACATAACGTTATACATTACATGGTAATGCTACATAACGTTATACGTTATATGGTAACAGTATAAATCGTTATACGTTATAAGGTAATAGTAAATAACGTTACACGTTATATGGTAATGCTACATAACGTTATACGTTATATGGTAATGCTACATAACGTTATACGTTATATGGTAATGCTACATAACGTTATACGTTATATGGTAATGTTAGATAACGTTATACGTTATATGGTAACAGTATATAAGGTTATACGTTATATGGTAATGCTACATAACGTTATACGTTATATGGTAATGCTACATAACGTTATACGTTATATGGTAACAGTATACAACGTTATACGTTATATGGTAATAGTAAATAACGTTACACGTTATATGGTAATGCTACATAACGTTATACGTTATATGGTAATGCTACATAACGTTATACGTTATATGGTAATGCTACATAACGTTATACGTTATATGGTAACAGTATATAACGTTATACGTTATATGGTAATGCTACATAACGTTATACGTTATATGGTAACAGTATATAACGTTATACGTTATATGGTAATGCTACATAACGTTATACGTTATATGGTAACAGTATATAACGTTATACGTTATATGGTAATGCTACATAACGTTATACGTTATATGGTAATGCTACATAACGTTATACGTTATATGGTAATGCTACATAACGTTATACGTTATATGGTAATGCTACATAACGTTATACGTTATATGGTAATGCTACATAACGTTATACATTATATGGTAATGCTACATAACGTTATACGTTATATGGTAATGCTACATAACGTTACACGTTATATGGTAATGCTACATAACGTTATACGTTATATGGTAACAGTGTATAACGTTATACGTTATATGGTAATGCTACATAACGTTATACGTTATATGGTAATGCTACATAACGTTATACATTATATGGTAACGCTACATAACGTTATACGTTATATGGTAACAGTATACAACGTTATACGTTATAAGGCAATAGTAAATAACGTTACACGTTATATGGTAATGCTACATAACGTTATACGTTATATGGTAATGCTACATAACGTTACACGTTATATGGTAACAGTATATAACGTTATACGTTATATGGTAATGCTACATAACGTTATACGTTATATGGTAATGCTACATAACGTTATACGTTATATGGTAATGCTACATAACGTTATACGTTATATGGTAATGCTACATAACGTTATACGTTATATGGTAACAGTATACAACGTTATACGTTATAAGGTAATAGTAAATAACGTTACACGTTATATGGTAATGCTACATTACATTATACGTTATATGGTAATGCTACATAACGTTATACATTACATGGTAATGCTACATAACGTTATACGTTATATGGTAACAGTATAAATCGTTATACGTTATAAGGTAATAGTAAATAACGTTACACGTTATATGGTAATGCTACATAACGTTATACGTTATATGGTAATGCTACATAACGTTATACGTTATATGGTAATGCTACATAACGTTATACGTTATATGGTAATGTTAGATAACGTTATACGTTATATGGTAACAGTATATAAGGTTATACGTTATATGGTAATGCTACATAACGTTATACGTTATATGGTAATGCTACATAACGTTATACGTTATATGGTAACAGTATACAACGTTATACGTTATATGGTAATAGTAAATAACGTTACACGTTATATGGTAATGCTACATAACGTTATACGTTATATGGTAATGCTACATAACGTTATACGTTATATGGTAATGCTACATAACGTTATACGTTATATGGTAACAGTATATAACGTTATACGTTATATGGTAATGCTACATAACGTTATACGTTATATGGTAACAGTATATAACGTTATACGTTATATGGTAATGCTACATAACGTTATACGTTATATGGTAACAGTATATAACGTTATACGTTATATGGTAATGCTACATAACGTTATACGTTATATGGTAATGCTACATAACGTTATACGTTATATGGTAATGCTACATAACGTTATACGTTATATGGTAATGCTACATAACGTTATACGTTATATGGTAATGCTACATAACGTTATACATTATATGGTAATGCTACATAACGTTATACGTTATATGGTAATGCTACATAACGTTACACGTTATATGGTAATGCTACATAACGTTATACGTTATATGGTAACAGTGTATAACGTTATACGTTATATGGTAATGCTACATAACGTTATACGTTATATGGTAATGCTACATAACGTTATACATTATATGGTAACGCTACATAACGTTATACGTTATATGGTAACAGTATACAACGTTATACGTTATAAGGCAATAGTAAATAACGTTACACGTTATATGGTAATGCTACATAACGTTATACGTTATATGGTAATGCTACATAACGTTACACGTTATATGGTAACAGTATATAACGTTATACGTTATATGGTAATGCTACATAACGTTATACGTTATATGGTAATGCTACATAACGTTATACGTTATATGGTAATGCTACATAACGTTATACGTTATATGGTAATGCTACATAACGTTATACGTTATATGGTAATGCTACATAGCGTTATACATTATATGGTAATGCTACATAACGTTATACGTTATATGGTAACAGTATACAACGTTATACGTTATAAGGTAATAGTAAATAACGTTACACGTTATATGGTAATGCTACATAACATTATACGTTATATGGTAATGCTACATAACGTTATACATTACATGGTAATGCTACATAACGTTATACGTTATATGGTAACAGTATAAATCGTTATACGTTATAAGGTAATAGTAAATAACGTTACACGTTATATGGTAATGCTACATAACGTTATACGTTATATGGTAATGCTACATAACGTTATACGTTATATGGTAATGCTACATAACGTTATACGTTATATGGTAATGTTAGATAACGTTATACGTTATATGGTAACAGTATATAAGGTTATACGTTATATGGTAATGCTACATAACGTTATACGTTATATGGTAATGCTACATAACGTTATACGTTATATGGTAACAGTATACAACGTTATACGTTATATGGTAATAGTAAATAACGTTACACGTTATATGGTAATGCTACGTAACGTTATACGTTATATGGTAATGCTACATAACGTTATACGTTATATGGTAATGCTACATAACGTTATACGTTATATGGTAACAGTATATAACGTTATACGTTATATGGTAATGCTACATAACGTTATACGTTATATGGTAACAGTATATAACGTTATACGTTATATGGTAATGCTACATAACGTTATACGTTATATGGTAACAGTATATAACGTTATACGTTATATGGTAATGCTACATAACGTTATACGTTATATGGTAATGCTACATAACGTTATACGTTATATGGTAATGCTACATAACGTTATACGTTATATGGTAATGCTACATAACGTTATACGTTATATGGTAATGCTACATAACGTTATACATTATATGGTAATGCTACATAACGTTATACGTTATATGGTAATGCTACATAACGTTACACGTTATATGGTAATGCTACATAACGTTATACGTTATATGGTAACAGTGTATAACGTTATACGTTATATGGTAATGCTACGTAACGTTATACGTTATATGGTAATGCTACATAACGTTATACATTATATGGTAACGCTACATAACGTTATACGTTATATGGTAACAGTATACAACGTTATACGTTATAAGGCAATAGTAAATAACGTTACACGTTATATGGTAATGCTACATAACGTTATACGTTATATGGTAATGCTACATAACGTTACACGTTATATGGTAACAGTATATAACGTTATACGTTATATGGTAATGCTACATAACGTTATACGTTATATGGTAATGCTACATAACGTTATACGTTATATGGTAATGCTACATAACGTTATACGTTATATGGTAATGCTACATAACGTTATACGTTATATGGTAATGCTACATAACGTTATACATTATATGGTAATGCTACATAACGTTATACGTTATATGGTAACAGTATACAACGTTATACGTTATATGGTAATGCTACATAACGTTATACGTTATATGGTAATGCTACATAACGTTATACGTTATATGGTAATGCTACATAACGTTATACGTTATAACGTAACAGTATATAACGTTATACGTTATAAGGTAATAGTAAATAACGTTACACGTTATATGGTAATGCTACATAACGTTATACGTTATATGGTAATGCTACATAACGTTATACGTTATATGGTAATGCTACATAACGTTATACGTTATATGGTAATGCTACATAACGTTATACGTTATATGGTAATGCTACATAACGTTATACGTTATATGGTAACAGTATACAACGTTATACGTTATATGGTAATGCTACATAACGTTATACGTTATATGGTAATGCTACATAACGTTATACGTTATATGGTAACAGTATACAACGTTATACGTTATATGGTAATGCTACATAACGTTATACGTTATATGGTAATGCTACATAACGTTATACGTTATATGGTAATGCTACATACCGTTATACATTATATGGTAATGCTACATAACGTTATACGTTATATGGTAACAGTATATAACATTATACGTTATAACGTAATGTTACATAACGTTATTCGTTATATGGTAATGCTACATATCGTTATACGTTATATGGTAATGCTACATAACGTTATACGTTATATGGTAACAGTATACAACGTTATACGATATAAGGTAATAGTAAATAACGTTACACGTTATATGGTAATGCTACATAACGTTATACGTTATAAGGTAATAGTAAATAACGTTACACGTTATATGGTAATGCTACATAACGTTATACGGTATATGGTAATGCTACATAACGTTATACGTTATATGGTAATGCTACATAACGTTATACGTTATATGGTAATGCTACATAACGTTATACGTTATATGGTAATGCTACATAACGTTATACGTTATATGGTAACAGTATATAACGTTATACGTTATATGGTAATGCTACATAACGTTATACGTTATATGGTAACAGTATATAACGTTATACGTTATATGGTAATGCTACATAACGTTATACGTTATATGGTAACAGTATATAACGTTATACGTTATATGGTAATGCTACATAACGTTATACGTTATATGGTAATGCTACATAACGTTATACGTTATATGGTAATGCTACATAACGTTATACGTTATATGGTAATGCTACATAACGTTATACGTTATATGGTAATGCTACATAACGTTATACATTATATGGTAATGCTACATAACGTTATACGTTATATGGTAATGCTACATAACGTTACACGTTATATGGTAATGCTACATAACGTTATACGTTATATGGTAACAGTGTATAACGTTATACGTTATATGGTAATGCTACATAACGTTATACGTTATATGGTAATGCTACATAACGTTATACATTATATGGTAACGCTACATAACGTTATACGTTATATGGTAACAGTATACAACGTTATACGTTATAAGGCAATAGTAAATAACGTTACACGTTATATGGTAATGCTACATAACGTTATACGTTATATGGTAATGCTACATAACGTTACACGTTATATGGTAACAGTATATAACGTTATACGTTATATGGTAATGCTACATAACGTTATACGTTATATGGTAATGCTACATAACGTTATACGTTATATGGTAATGCTACATAACGTTATACGTTATATGGTAATGCTACATAACGTTATACGTTATATGGTAATGCTACATAGCGTTATACATTATATGGTAATGCTACATAACGTTATACGTTATATGGTAACAGTATACAACGTTATACGTTATAAGGTAATAGTAAATAACGTTACACGTTATATGGTAATGCTACATAACATTATACGTTATATGGTAATGCTACATAACGTTATACATTACATGGTAATGCTACATAACGTTATACGTTATATGGTAACAGTATAAATCGTTATACGTTATAAGGTAATAGTAAATAACGTTACACGTTATATGGTAATGCTACATAACGTTATACGTTATATGGTAATGCTACATAACGTTATACGTTATATGGTAATGCTACATAACGTTATACGTTATATGGTAATGTTAGATAACGTTATACGTTATATGGTAACAGTATATAAGGTTATACGTTATATGGTAATGCTACATAACGTTATACGTTATATGGTAATGCTACATAACGTTATACGTTATATGGTAACAGTATACAACGTTATACGTTATATGGTAATAGTAAATAACGTTACACGTTATATGGTAATGCTACATAACGTTATACGTTATATGGTAATGCTACATAACGTTATACGTTATATGGTAATGCTACATAACGTTATACGTTATATGGTAACAGTATATAACGTTATACGTTATATGGTAATGCTACATAACGTTATTCGTTATATGGTAACAGTATATAACGTTATACGTTATATGGTAATGCTACATAACGTTATACGTTATATGGTAACAGTATATAACGTTATACGTTATATGGTAATGCTACATAACGTTATACGTTATATGGTAATGCTACATAACGTTATACGTTATATGGTAATGCTACATAACGTTATACGTTATATGGTAATGCTACATAACGTTATACGTTATATGGTAACAGTATATAACGTTATACGTTATATGGTAATGCTACATAACGTTATACGTTATATGGTAACAGTATATAACGTTATACGTTATATGGTAATGCTACATAACGTTATACGTTATATGGTAACAGTATAAATCGTTATACGTTATAAGGTAATAGTAAATAACGTTACACGTTATATGGTAATGCTACATAACGTTATACGTTATATGGTAATGCTACATAACGTTATACGTTATATGGTAATGCTACATAACGTTATACGTTATATGGTAATGTTAGATAACGTTATACGTTATATGGTAACAGTATATAAGGTTATACGTTATATGGTAATGCTACATAACGTTATACGTTATATGGTAATGGTACATAACGTTATACGTTATATGGTAACAGTATACAACGTTATACGTTATATGGTAATAGTAAATAACGTTACACGTTATATGGTAATGCTACATAACGTTATACGTTATATGGTAATGCTACATAACGTTATACGTTATATGGTAATGCTACATAACGTTATACGTTATATGGTAACAGTATACAACGTTATACGTTATATGGTAATGCTACATAACGTTATACGTTATATGGTAATGCTACATAACGTTATACGTTATATGGTAATGCTACATACCGTTATACATTATATGGTAATGCTACATAACGTTATACGTTATATGGTAACAGTATATAACATTATACGTTATAACGTAATGTTACATAACGTTATTCGTTATATGGTAATGCTACATAACGTTATACGTTATATGGTAATGCTACATAACGTTATACGTTATATGGTAACAGTATACAACGTTATACGATATAAGGTAATAGTAAATAACGTTACACGTTATATGGTAATGCTACATAACGTTATACGGTATATGGTAATGCTACATAACGTTATACGTTATATGGTAATGCTACATAACGTTATACGTTATATGGTAATGCTACATAACGTTATACGTTATATGGTAATGCTACATAACGTTATACGTTATATGGTAACAGTATATAACGTTATACGTTATATGGTAATGCTACATAACGTTATACGTTATATGGTAACAGTATATAACGTTATACGTTATATGGTAATGCTACATAACGTTATACGTTATATGGTAACAGTATATAACGTTATACGTTATATGGTAATGCTACATAACGTTATACGTTATATGGTAATGCTACATAACGTTATACGTTATATGGTAATGCTACATAACGTTATACGTTATATGGTAATGCTACATAACGTTATACGTTATATGGTAATGCTACATAACGTTATACATTATATGGTAATGCTACATAACGTTATACGTTATATGGTAATGCTACATAACGTTACACGTTATATGGTAATGCTACATAACGTTATACGTTATATGGTAACAGTGTATAACGTTATACGTTATATGGTAATGCTACATAACGTTATACGTTATATGGTAATGCTACATAACGTTATACATTATATGGTAACGCTACATAACGTTATACGTTATATGGTAACAGTATACAACGTTATACGTTATAAGGCAATAGTAAATAACGTTACACGTTATATGGTAATGCTACATAACGTTATACGTTATATGGTAATGCTACATAACGTTACACGTTATATGGTAACAGTATATAACGTTATACGTTATATGGTAATGCTACATAACGTTATACGTTATATGGTAATGCTACATAACGTTATACGTTATATGGTAATGCTACATAACGTTATACGTTATATGGTAATGCTACATAACGTTATACGTTATATGGTAATGCTACATAGCGTTATACATTATATGGTAATGCTACATAACGTTATACGTTATATGGTAACAGTATACAACGTTATACGTTATAAGGTAATAGTAAATAACGTTACACGTTATATGGTAATGCTACATAACATTATACGTTATATGGTAATGCTACATAACGTTATACATTACATGGTAATGCTACATAACGTTATACGTTATATGGTAACAGTATAAATCGTTATACGTTATAAGGTAATAGTAAATAACGTTACACGTTATATGGTAATGCTACATAACGTTATACGTTATATGGTAATGCTACATAACGTTATACGTTATATGGTAATGCTACATAACGTTATACGTTATATGGTAATGTTAGATAACGTTATACGTTATATGGTAACAGTATATAAGGTTATACGTTATATGGTAATGCTACATAACGTTATACGTTATATGGTAATGCTACATAACGTTATACGTTATATGGTAACAGTATACAACGTTATACGTTATATGGTAATAGTAAATAACGTTACACGTTATATGGTAATGCTACATAACGTTATACGTTATATGGTAATGCTACATAACGTTATACGTTATATGGTAATGCTACATAACGTTATACGTTATATGGTAACAGTATATAACGTTATACGTTATATGGTAATGCTACATAACGTTATACGTTATATGGTAACAGTATATAACGTTATACGTTATATGGTAATGCTACATAACGTTATACGTTATATGGTAACAGTATATAACGTTATACGTTATATGGTAATGCTACATAACGTTATACGTTATATGGTAATGCTACATAACGTTATACGTTATATGGTAATGCTACATAACGTTATACGTTATATGGTAATGCTACATAACGTTATACGTTATATGGTAACAGTATATAACGTTATACGTTATATGGTAATGCTACATAACGTTATACGTTATATGGTAACAGTATATAACGTTATACGTTATATGGTAATGCTATATAACGTTATACGTTATATGGTAACAGTATAAATCGTTATACGTTATAAGGTAATAGTAAATAACGTTATACGTTATATGGTAATGCTACATAACGTTATACGTTATATGGTAACAGTATACAACGTTATACGTTATATGGTAATAGTAAATAACGTTACACGTTATATGGTAATGCTACATAACGTTATACGTTATATGGTAATGCTACATAACGTTATACGTTATATGGTAATGCTACATAACGTTATACGTTATATGGTAACAGTATATAACGTTATACGTTATATGGTAATGCTACATAACGTTATACGTTATATGGTAACAGTATATAACGTTATACGTTATATGGTAATGCTACATAACGTTATACGTTATATGGTAACAGTATATAACGTTATACGTTATATGGTAATGCTACATAACGTTATACGTTACATGGTAATGCTACATAACGTTATACGTTATATGGTAATGCTACATAACGTTATACGTTATATGGTAATGCTACATAACGTTATACGTTATATGGTAATGCTACATAACGTTATACATTATATGGTAATGCTACATAACGTTATACGTTATATGGTAATGCTACATAACGTTACACGTTATATGGTAATGCTACATAACGTTATACGTTATATGGTAACAGTGTATAACGTTATACGTTATATGGTAATGCTACATAACGTTATACGTTATATGGTAATGCTACATAACGTTATACATTATATGGTAACGCTACATAACGTTATACGTTATATGGTAACAGTATACAACGTTATACGTTATAAGGCAATAGTAAATAACGTTACACGTTATATGGTAATGCTACATAACGTTATACGTTATATGGTAATGCTACATAACGTTATACGTTATAAGGTAATGCTACATAACGTTATACGTTATATGGTAATGCTACATAACGTTATACATTATATGGTAATGCTACATAACGTTATACGTGTTAACGTAACAGTCTATAACGTTATACGATATATGGTAATGCTACATAACGTTATACGTTATAAGGTAATGCTACATAACGTTATACACTATATGGTAATGCTACATAACGTTATACGTTATATGGTAATGCTACATAACGTTATACGTTATATGGTAATGCTACTTAACGTTATACGTTATATGGTAACAGTATACAACGTTATACGTTATAAGGTAATAGTAAATAACGTTACACGTTATATGGTAATGCTACATAACGTTATACGTTATATGGTAATGCTACATAACGTTATACGTTATATGGTAATGCTACATAACGTTATACGTTATATGGTAACAGTATATAACGTTATACGTTATATGGTAATGCTACATATCGTTATACATTATATGGTAATGCTACACAACGTTATACGTTATATGGTAACAGTATACAACGTTATACGTTATAAGGTAATAGTAAATAACGTTACACGTTATGTGGTAATGCTACATAACGTTATACGTTATATGGTAATGCTACATAACGTTATACGTTATAAGGTAATGCTACATAACGCTATACATTATATGGTAATGCTACATAACGTCATACGTTATATGGTAATGCTACATAATGATATACGTTATATGGTAATGCTACATAACGTTACACGTTATATGGTAATGCGACATAACGTTATACGTTATATGGTAACAGTATATAACGTTATACGTTATATGGTAATGCTACATAACGTTATACGTTATATGGTAATGCTACATGTCGTTATACGTTATATGGTAACAGTATACAACGTTATACGTTATAAGGTAATAGTAAATAACGTTACACGTTATATGGTAATGCTACATAACGTTATACGCTATATGGTAATGCTACATAACGTTATACGTTATATGGTAATGCTACATAACGTTATACGTTATATGGTAATGCTACATAACGTTATACGTTATATGGTAACAGTATATAACGTTATACGTTATATGGTAATGCTACATAACGTTATACGTTATATGGTAACAGTATATAACGTTATACGTTATATGGTAATGCTACATAACGTTATACGTTATATGGTAACAGTATATAACGTTATACGTTATATGGTAATGCTACATAACGTTATACGTTATATGGTAATGCTACATAACGTTATACGTTATATGGTAATGCTACATAACGTTATACGTTATATGGTAATGCTACATAACGTTATACGTTATATGGTAATGCTACATAACGTTATACATTATATGGTAATGCTACATAACGTTATACGTTATATGGTAATGCTACATAACGTTACACGTTATATGGTAATGCTACATAACGTTATACGTTATATGGTAACAGTGTATAACGTTATACGTTATATGGTAATGCTACATAACGTTATACGTTATATGGTAATGCTACATAACGTTATACATTATATGGTAACGCTACATAACGTTATACGTTATATGGTAACAGTATACAACGTTATACGTTATAAGGCAATAGTAAATAACGTTACACGTTATATGGTAATGCTACATAACGTTATACGTTATATGGTAATGCTACATAACGTTATACGTTATATGGTAACAGTATATAACGTTATACGTTATATGGTAATGCTACATAACGTTATACGTTATATGGTAATGCTACATAACGTTATACGTTATATGGTAATGCTACATAACGTTATACGTTATATGGTAATGCTACATAACGTTATACGTTATATGGTAATGCTACATAACGTTATACATTATATGGTAATGCTACATAACGTTATACGTTATATGGTAACAGTATACAACGTTATACGTTATATGGTAACAGTATATAACGTTATACGTTATATGGTAATGCTACATGACGTTATACGTTATATGGTAACAGTATACAACGTTATACGTTATAAGGTAATCGTAAATAACGTTACACGTTATATGGTAATGCTACATAACGTTATACGTTATATGGTAATGCTACATAACGTTATACGTTATATGGTAATGCTACATAACGTTATACGTTATATGGTAATGCTACATAACGTTATACGTTATAACGTAACAGTATATAACGTTATACGTTATAAGGTAATAGTAAATAACGTTACACGTTATATGGTAATGCTACATAACGTTATACGTTATATGGTAATGCTACATAACGTTATACGTTATATGGTAATGCTACATAACGTTATACGTTATATGGTAATGCTACATAACGTTATACGTTATATGGTAACAGTATACAACGTTATACGTTATATGGTAATGCTACATAACGTTATACGTTATATGGTAGTGCTACATAACGTTATACGTTATATGGTAATGCTACATAACGTTATACGTTATATCGTAACAGTATACAACGTTATACGTTATATGGTAATGCTACATAACGTTATACGTTATATGGTAATGCTACATAACGTTATACGTTATATGGTAATGCTACATACCGTTATACATTATATGGTAATGCTACATAACGTTATACGTTATATGGTAACAGTATATAACATTATACGTTATAACGTAATGTTACATAACGTTATTCGTTATATGGTAATGCTACATAACGTTATACGTTATATGGTAATGCTACATAACGTTATACGTTATATGGTAACAGTATACAACGTTATACGATATAAGGTAATAGTAAATAACGTTACACGTTATATGGTAATGCTACATAACGTTATACGTTATAAGGTAATAGTAAATAACGTTACACGTTATATGGTAATGCTACATAACGTTATACGGTATATGGTAATGCTACATAACGTTATACGTTATATGGTAATGCTACATAACGTTATACATTATATGGTAATGCTACATAACGTTACACGTTATATGGTAATGCTACATAACGTTATACGTTATATGGTAATGCTACATAACGTTATACGTTATAACGTAACAGTATATAACGTTATACGTTATATGGTAATGCTACATAACGTTATACGTTATAAGGTAATGCTACATAACGTTATACGTTATATGGTAATGCTACATAACGTTATACATTATATGGTAATGCTACATAACGTTACACGTTATATGGTAATGCTACATAACGTTATACGTTATATGGTAATGCTACATAACGTTATACGTTATAACGTAACAGTATATAACGTTATACGTTATATGGTAATGCTACATAACGTTACACGTTATATGGTAATGCTACATAACGTTATACGTTATATGGTAATGCTACATAACGTTATACGTTATAACGTAACAGTATATAACGTTATACGTTATATGGTAATGCTACATAACGTTATACGTTATAAGGTAATGCTACATAACGTTATTCATTATATGGTAATGCTACATAACGTTATACGTTATATGGTAATGCTACATAACGTTATACGTTATAAGGTAATACTACATGACGTTATACATTATATGGTAATGCTACATAACGTTATACGTGTTAACGTAACAGTCTATAACGTTATACGATATATGGTAATGCTACATAACGTTATACGTTATAAGGTAATGCTACATAACGTTATACACTATATGGTAATGCTACATAACGTTATACGTTATATGGTAATGCTACATAACGTTATACGTTATATGGTAATGCTACTTAACGTTATACGTTATATGGTAACAGTATACAACGTTATACGTTATAAGGTAATAGTAAATAACGTTACACGTTATATGGTAATGCTACATAACGTTATACATTATATGGTAATGCTACATAACGTTATACGTTATATGGTAATGCTACATAACGTTATACGTTATATGGTAACAGTATATAACGTTATACGTTATATGGTAATGCTACATATCGTTATACATTATGTGGTAATGCTACACAACGTTATACGTTATATGGTAACAGTATACAACGTTATACGTTATAAGGTAATAGTAAATAACGTTACACGTTATGTGGTAATGCTACATAACGTTATACGTTATATGGTAATGCTACATAACGTTATACGTTATAAGGTAATGCTACATAACGCTATACATTATATGGTAATGCTACATAACGTCATACGTTATATGGTAATGCTACATAATGATATACGTTATATGGTAATGCTACATAACGTTACACGTTATATGGTAATGCGACATAACGTTATACGTTATATGGTAACAGTATATAACGTTATACGTTATATGGTAATGCTACATAACGTTATACGTTATATGGTAATGCTACATGTCGTTATACGTTATATGGTAACAGTATACAACGTTATACGTTATAAGGTAATAGTAAATAACGTTACACGTTATATGGTAATGCTACATAACGTTATACGCTATATGGTAATGCTACATAACGTTATACGTTATATGGTAATGCTAAATAACGTTATACGTTATATGGTAACAGTATATAACGTTATACGTTATATGGTAATGCTACATAACGTTATACGTTATATGGTAACAGTATATAACGTTATACGTTATATGGTAATGCTACATAACGTTATACGTTATATGGTAACAGTATATAACGATATACGTTATATGGTAATGCTACATAACGTTATACGTTATATGGTAATGCTACATAACGTTATACGTTATATGGTAATGCTACATAACGTTATACGTTATATGGTAATGCTACATAACGTTATACGTTATATGGTAATGCTACATAACGTTATACATTATATGGTAATGCTACATAACGTTATACGTTATATGGTAATGCTACATAACGTTACACGTTATATGGTAATGCTACATAACGTTATACGTTATATGGTAACAGTGTATAACGTTATACGTTATATGGTAATGCTACATAACGTTATACGTTATATGGTAATGCTACATAACGTTATACATTATATGGTAACGCTACATAACGTTATACGTTATATGGTAACAGTATACAACGTTATACGTTATAAGGCAATAGTAAATAACGTTACACGTTATATGGTAATGCTACATAACGTTATACGTTATATGGTAATGCTACATAACGTTATACGTTATATGGTAACAGTATATAACGTTATACGTTATATGGTAATGCTACATAACATTATACGTTATATGGTAATGCTACATAACGTTATACGTTATATGGTAATGCTACGTAACGTTATACGTTATATGGTAATGCTACATAACGTTATACGTTATATGGTAATGCTACATAACGTTATACATTATATGGTAATGCTACATAACGTTATACGTGATATGGTAACAGTATACAACGTTATACGTTATATGGTAACAGTATATAACGTTATACGTTATATGGTAATGCTACATGACGTTATACGTTATATGGTAACAGTATACAACGTTATACGTTATAAGGTAATCGTAAATAACGTTACACGTTATATGGTAATGCTACATAACGTTATACGTTATATGGTAATGCTACATAACGTTATACGTTATATGGTAATGCTACATAACGTTATACGTTATATGGTAATGCTACATAACGTTATACGTTATAACGTAACAGTATATAACGTTATACGTTATAAGGTAATAGTAAATAACGTTACACGTTATATGGTAATGCTACATAACGTTATACGTTATATGGTAATGCTACATAACGTTATACGTTATATGGTAATGCTACATAACGTTATACGTTATATGGTAATGCTACATAACGTTATACGTTATATGGTAACAGTATACAACGTTATACGTTATATGGTAATGCTACATAACGTTATACGTTATATGGTAGTGCTACATAACGTTATACGTTATATGGTAATGCTACATAACGTTATACGTTATATCGTAACAGTATACAACGTTATACGTTATATGGTAATGCTACATAACGTTATACGTTATATGGTAATGCTACATAACGTTATACGTTATATGGTAATGCTACATACCGTTATACATTATATGGTAATGCTACATAACGTTATACGTTATATGGTAACAGTATATAACATTATACGTTATAACGTAATGTTACATAACGTTATTCGTTATATGGTAATGCTACATAACGTTATACGTTATATGGTAATGCTACATAACGTTATACGTTATACGGTAACAGTATACAACGTTATACGATATAAGGTAATGCTACATAACGTTATACGTTATAAGGTAATGCTACATAACGTTATACGGTATATGGTAATGCTACATAACGTTATACGTTATATGGTAATGCTACATAACGTTATACATTATATGGTAATGCTACATAACGTTACACGTTATATGGTAATGCTACATAACGTTATACGTTATATGGTAATGCTACATAACGTTATACGTTATAACGTAACAGTATATAACGTTATACGTTATATGGTAATGCTACATAACGTTATACGTTATAAGGTAATGCTACATAACGTTATTCATTATATGGTAATGCTACATAACGTTATACGTTATATGGTAATGCTACATAACGTTATACGTTATATGGTAATGCTACATAACGTTATACGTTATATGGTAATGCTACATAACGTTACACGTTATATGGTAATGCTACATAACGTTATACGTTATATGGTAACAGTATATAACGTTATACGTTATATGGTAATGCTACATAACGTTATACGTTATATGGTAATGCTACATGTCGTTCTACGTTATATGGTAACAGAATACAACGTCATACGTTATAAGGTAATAGTAAATAACGTTACACGTTAAATGGTAATGCTACATAACGTTATACGTTATATGGTAATGCTACATAACGTTATACGTTATATGGTAATGCTACATAACGTTATACGTTATATGGTAACAGTATATAACGTTATACGTTATATGGTAATGCTACATAACGTTATACGTTATATGGTAACAGTATATATCGTTATACGTTATATGGTAATGCTACATAACGTTATACGTTATATGGTAATGCTACATAACGTTATACGTTATATGGTAATGCTACATAACGTTATACGTTATATGGTAACAGTATACAACGTTATACGATATAAGGTAATAGTAAATAACGTTACACGTTATATGGTAATGCTACATAACGTTATACGTTATAAGGTAATAGTAAATAACGTTACACGTTATATGGTAATGCTACATAACGTTATACGTTATATGGTAATGCTACATAACGTTATACGTTATATGGTAATGCTACATAACGTTATACATTATATGGTAATGCTACATAACGTTACACGTTATATGGTAATGCTACATAACGTTATACGTTATATGGTAATGCTACATAACGTTATACGTTATAACGTAACAGTATATAACGTTATACGTTATATGGTAATGCTACATAACGTTATACGTTATAAGGTAATGCTACATAACGTTATTCATTATATGGTAATGCTACATAACGTTATACGTTATATGGTAATGCTACATAACGTTATACGTTATATGGTAATGCTACATAAAGTTATACGTTATATGGTAATGCTACATAACGTTATACGTTATATGGTAATGCTACATAACGTTACACGTTATATGGTAATGCTACATAACGTTATACGTTATATGGTAACAGTATATAACGTTATACGTTATATGGTAATGCTACATAACGTTACACGTTATATGGTAATGCTACATAACGTTATACGTTATATGGTAACAGTATATAACGTTATACGTTATATGGTAATGCTACATAACGTTATACGTTATATGGTAACAGTATATATCGTTATACGTTATATGGTAATGCTACATAACGTTATACGTTATATGGTAATGCTACATAACGTTATACGTTATATGGTAATGCTACATGACGTTATACGTTATATGGTAACAGTATACAACGTTATACGTTATAAGGTAATAGTAAATAACGTTACACGTTATATGGTAATGCTACATAACGTTATACGTTATATGGTAATGCTACATAACGTTATACGTTATATGGTAATGCTACATAACGTTATACGTTATATGGTAACAGTATATAACGTTATACGTTATAAGGTAATAGTAAATAACGTTACACGATATATGGTAATGCTACATAACGTTATACGTTATATGGTAATGCTACATAACGTTATACGTTATATGGTAATGCTACATAACGTTATACGTTATAACGTAACAGTATATAACGTTATACGGTATATGGTAATGCTACATAACGTTATACGTTATAAGGTAATGCTACATAACGTTATACATTATATGGTAATGCTACATAACGTTATACGTTATATGGTAATGCTACATATCGTTATACGTTATATGGTAATGCTACATAACGTTATACGTTATATGGTAATGCTACATAACGTTATACGTTATATGGTAACAGTATACAACGTTATACGTTATATGGTAATGCTACATAACGTTATACGTTATATGGTAATGCTACATAACGTTATACGTTATATGGTAACAGTATACAACGTTATACGTTGTAAGGTAATAGTAAATAACGTTACACGTTATATGGTAATGCTACATAATGTTATACGTTATATGGTAGTGCTACATAACGTTATACGTTATATGGTAACAGTATACAACGTTATACGTTATATGGTAATAGTAAATAACGTTACACGTTATATGGTAATGCTACATAACGTTATACGTTATATGGTAATGCTACATAACGTTATACGTTATATGGTAATGCTACATAACGTTATACATTATATGGTAATGCTACATAACGTTATACGTTATATGGTAACAGTATACAACGTTATACGATATAAGGTAATACTAAATAACGTTACACGTTATATGGTAATGCTACATAACGTTATACGTTATATGGTAATGCTACATAACGTTATACGTTATAACGTAACAGTATATAACGTTATACGTTATATGGTAATGCTACATAACGTTATACGTTATAAGGTAATGCTACATAACGTTATTCATTATATGGTAATGCTACATAACGTTATACGTTATATGGTAATGCTACATAACGTTATACGTTATATGGTAATGCTACATAACGTTATACGTTATATGGTAATGCTACATAACGTTATACGTTATAACGTAACAGTATATAACGTTATACGGTATATGGTAATGCTACATAACGTTATACGTTATAAGGTAATGCTACATAACGTTATACATTATATGGTAATGCTACATAACGTTATACGTTATATGGTAATGCTACATAACGTTATACGTTATATGGTAATGCTACATAACGTTACACGTTATATGGTAATGCTACATAACGTTATACGTTATATGGTAACAGTATATAACGTTATACGTTATATGGTAATGCTACATAACGTTATACGTTATATGGTAATGCTACATGTCGTTATACGTTATATGGTAACAGTATACAACGTTATACGTTATAAGGTAATAGTAAATAACGTTACACGTTATATGGTAATGCTACATAACGTTATACGTTATATGGTAATGCTACATAACGTTATACGTTATATGGTAATGCTACATAACGTTATACGTTATATGGTAACAGTATATAACGTTATACGTTATATGGTAATGCTACATAACGTTATACGTTATATGGTAACAGTATATAACGTTATACGTTATATGGTAATGCTACATAACGTTATACGTTATATGGTAATGCTACATAACGTTATACGTTATATGGTAATGCTGCATGACGTTATACGTTATATGGTAACGGTATACAACGTTATACGTTATAAGGTAATAGTATATAACGTTACACGTTATATGGTAATGCTACATAACGTTATACGTTATATGGTAATGCTACATAACGTTATACGTTATATGGTAATGCTACATAACGTTATACGTTATATGGTAATGCTACATAAGGTTATACGTTATATGGTAATGCTACATAACGTTATACATTATATGGTAACGCTACATAACGTTATACGTTATATGGTAACAGTATACAACGTTATACGTTATAAGGTAATAGTAAATAACGTTACACGTTATATGGTAATGCTACATAACGTTATACGTTATATGGTAATGCTACATAACGTTATACGTTATATGGTAACAGTATATAACGTTATACGTTATATGGTAATGCTACATAACGTTATACGTTATATGGTAATGCTACATAACGTTATACGTTATATGGTAATGCTACATAACGTTATACGTTATATGGTAATGCTACATAACGTTATACGTTATATGGTAATGCTACATAACGTTATACATTATATGGTAATGCTACATAACGTTATACGTTATATGGTAACAGTATACAACGTTATACGTTATAAGGTAATAGTAAATAACGTTACACGTTATATGGTAATGCTACATAACGTTATACGTTATATGGTAATGCTACATAACGTTATACGTTATATGGTAATGCTACATAACGTTATACGTTATATGGTAATGCTACATAACGTTATACATTACATGGTAATGCTACATAACGTTATACGTTATATGGTAACAGTATACAACGTTATACGTTGTAAGGTAATAGTAAATAACGTTACACGTTATATGGTAATGCTACATAACGTTATGCGTTATATGGTAATGCTACATAACGTTATACGTTATATGGTAATGCTACATAACATTATACGTTATATGGTAATGTTAGATTACGTTATACGTTATATGGTAACAGTATATAACGTTATACGTTATATGGTAATGCTACATAACGTTATACGTTATATGGTAATGCTACATAACGTTATACGTTATATGGTAACAGTATACAACGTTATACGTTATATGGTAATAGTAAATAACGTTACACGTTATATGGTAATGCTACATAACGTTATACGTTATATGGTAATGCTACATAACGTTATACGTTATATGGTAATGCTACATAACGTTATACATTATATGGTAATGCTACATAACGTTATACGTTATATGGTAACAGTATACAACGTTATACGATATAAGGTAATACTAAATAACGTTACACGTTATATGGTAATGCTACATAACGTTATACGTTATATGGTAATGCTACATAACGTTATACGTTATAACGTAACAGTATATAACGTTATACGTTATATGGTAATGCTACATAACGTTATACGTTATAAGGTAATGCTACATAACGTGATTCATTATATGGTAATGCTACATAACGTTATACGTTATATGGAAATGCTACATAACGTTATACGTTATATGGTAACAGTATACAACGTTATACGTTATATGGTAATAGTAAATAACGTTACACGTTATATGGTAATGCTACATAACGTTATACGTTATATGGTAATGCTACATAACGTTATACGTTATATGGTAATGCTACATAACGTTATACGTTATATGGTAATGCTACATAACGTTATACGTTATATGGTAACAGTATACAACGTTATACGTTATATGGTAATAGTAAATAACGTTACGCGTTATATGGTAATGCTACATAACGTTATACGTTATATGGTAACAGTATATAACGTTATACGTTATATGGTAATGCTACATAACGTTATACGTTATATGGTAATGCTACATGTCGTTATACGTTATATGGTAACAGTATACAACGTTATACGTTATAAGGTAATAGTAAATAACGTTACACGTTATATGGTAATGCTACATAACGTTATACGTTATATGGTAATGCTACATAACGTTATACGTTATATGGTAATGCTACATAACGTTATACGTTATATGGTAACAGTATATAACGTTATACGTTATATGGTAATGCTACATAACGTTATACGTTATATGGTAACAGTATATAACGTTATACGTTATATGGTAATGCTACATAACGTTATACGTTATATGGTAATGCTACATAACGTTATACGTTATATGGTAATGCTGCATGACGTTATACGTTATATGGTAACGGTATACAACGTTATACGTTATAAGGTAATAGTATATAACGTTACACGTTATATGGTAATGCTACATAACGTTATACGTTATATGGTAATGCTACATAACGTTATACGTTATATGGTAATGCTACATAACGTTATACGTTATATGGTAATGCTACATAAGGTTATACGTTATATGGTAATGCTACATAACGTTATACATTATATGGTAACGCTACATAACGTTATACGTTATATGGTAACAGTATACAACGTTATACGTTATAAGGTAATAGTAAATAACGTTACACGTTATATGGTAATGCTACATAACGTTATACGTTATATGGTAATGCTACATAACGTTATACGTTATATGGTAACAGTATATAACGTTATACGTTATATGGTAATGCTACATAACGTTATACGTTATATGGTAATGCTACATAACGTTATACGTTATATGGTAATGCTACATAACGTTATACGTTATATGGTAATGCTACATAACGTTATACGTTATATGGTAATGCTACATAACGTTATACATTATATGGTAATGCTACATAACGTTATACGTTATATGGTAACAGTATACAACGTTATACGTTATAAGGTAATAGTAAATAACGTTACACGTTATATGGTAATGCTACATAACGTTATACGTTATATGGTAATGCTACATAACGTTATACGTTATATGGTAATGCTACATAACGTTATACGTTATATGGTAATGCTACATAACGTTATACATTACATGGTAATGCTACATAACGTTATACGTTATATGGTAACAGTATACAACGTTATACGTTGTAAGGTAATAGTAAATAACGTTACACGTTATATGGTAATGCTACATAACGTTATGCGTTATATGGTAATGCTACATAACGTTATACGTTATATGGTAATGCTACATAACATTATACGTTATATGGTAATGTTAGATTACGTTATACGTTATATGGTAACAGTATATAACGTTATACGTTATATGGTAATGCTACATAACGTTATACGTTATATGGTAATGCTACATAACGTTATACGTTATATGGTAACAGTATACAACGTTATACGTTATATGGTAATAGTAAATAACGTTACACGTTATATGGTAATGCTACATAACGTTATACGTTATATGGTAATGCTACATAACGTTATACGTTATATGGTAATGCTACATAACGTTACACATTATATGGTAATGCTACATAACGTTATACGTTATATGGTAACAGTATACAACGTTATACGATATAAGGTAATACTAAATAACGTTACACGTTATATGGTAATGCTACATAACGTTATACGTTATATGGTAATGCTACATAACGTTATACGTTATAACGTAACAGTACATAACGTTATACGTTATATGGTAATGCTACATAACGTTATACGTTATAAGGTAATGCTACATAACGTGATTCATTATATGGTAATGCTACATAACGTTATACGTTATATGGAAATGCTACATAACGTTATACGTTATATGGTAACAGTATACAACGTTATACGTTATATGGTAATAGTAAATAACGTTACACGTTATATGGTAATGCTACATAACGTTATACGTTATATGGTAATGCTACATAACGTTATACGTTATATGGTAATGCTACATAACGTTATACGTTATACGGTAATGCTGCATAACGTTATACGTTATATGGTAACAGTATACAACGTTATACGTTATATGGTAATAGTAAATAACGTTACACGTTATATGGTAATGCTACATAACGTTATACGTTATATGGTAATGCTACATAACGTTATACGTTATATGGTAATGCTACATAACGTTATACATTATATGGTAATGCTACATAACGTTATACGTTATATGGTAACAGTATACAACGTTATACGATATAAGGTAATACTAAATAACGTTACACGTTATATGGTAATGCTACATAACGTTATACGTTATATGGTAATGCTACATAACGTTATACGTTATAACGTAACAGTATATAACGTTATACGTTATATGGTAATGCTACATAACGTTATACGTTATAAGGTAATGCTACATAACGTGACTCATTATATGGTAATGCTACATAACGTTATGCGTTATATGGAAATGCTACATAACGTTATACGTTATATGGTAATGCTACATAACGTTATACGTTATATGGTAATGCTACATAACGTTATACGTTATAACGTAACTGTATATAACGTTATACGGTATATGGTAATGCTACATAACGTTATACGTTATAAGGTAATGCTACATAACGTTATACATTATATGGTAATGCTACATAACGTTATACGTTATATGGTAATGCTACATAACGTTATACGTTATATGGTAATGCTACATAACGTTACACGTTATATGGTAATGCTACATAACGTTATACGTTATATGGTAACAGTATATAACGTTATACGTTATATGGTAATGCTACATAACGTTATACGTTATATGGCAATGCTACATGTCGTTATACGTTATATGGTAACAGTATACAACGTTATACGTTATAAGGTAATAGTAAATAACGTTACACGTTATATGGTAATGCTACATAACGTTATACGTTATATGGTAATGCTACATAACGTTATACGTTATATGGTAATGCTACATAACGTTATACGTTATATGGTAACAGTATATAACGTTATACGTTATATGGTAATGCTACATAACGTTATACGTTATATGGTAATGCTACATGACGTTATACGTTATATGGTAACGGTATACAACGTTATACGTTATAAGGTAATAGTATATAACGTTACACGTTATATGGTAATGCTACATAACGTTATACGTTATATGGTAATGCTACATAACGTTATAGGTTATATGGTAATGCTACATAACGTTATACGTTGTATGGTAACAGTATATAACGTTATACGTTATATGGTAATGCTACATGACGTTATACGTTATATGGTAACAGTATACAACGTTATACGTTATAAGGTAATAGTAAATAACGTTACACGTTATATGGTAATGCTACATAACGTTATACGTTATATGGTAATGCTACATAACGTTATACGTTATATGGTAATGCTACATAACGTTATACGTTATAACGTAACAGTATATAACGTTATACGGTATATGGTAATGCTACATAACGTTATACGTTATAAGGTAATGCTACATAACGTTATACGTTATATGGTAATGCTACATAGCGTTATACGTTATATGGTAATGCTACATAACGTTACACGTTATATGGTAATGCGACATAACGTAATACCTTATAACGTAACAGTATATAACGTTATACGGTATATGGTAATGCTACATATCGTTATACGTTATAAGGTAATGCTACATAACGTTATACGTTATATGGTAATGCTACATAGCGTTATACGTTATATGGTAATGCTACATAACGTTACACGTTATATGGTAATGCGACATAACGTTATACGTTATGTGGTAAGGCTATATAACGTTATACATTATATGGTAATGCTACATAACGTTATATGTTATATGGTAACAGTATACAACGTTATACGTTATAAGGTAATAGTAAATAACGTTACACGTTATGTGGTAATGCTACATAACGTTATACGTTATATGGTAATGCTACATAACGTTATACGTTATATGGTAATGCTACATAACGTTATACGTTATTTGGTAATGCTACATAACGTTATACATTATATGGTAACGCTACATAACGTTATACGTTATATGGTAATAGTATACAACGTTATACGTTATAAGGTAATAGTAAATAACGTTACACGTTATATGGTAATGCTACATAACGTTATACGTTATATGGTAATGCTACATAACGTTATACGTTATATGGTAACAGTATATAACGTTATACGTTATATGGTAATGCTACATAACGTTATACGTTATATGATAATGCTACATAACGTTATACGTTATATGGTAATGCTACATAACGTTATACGTTATATGGTAATGCTACATAACGTTATACGTTATATGGTAATGCTACATAGCGTTATACATTATATGGGAATGCTACATAACGTTATACGTTATATGGTAACAGTATACAACGTTATACGTTATAAGGTAATAGTAAATAACGTTACACGTTATATGGTAATGCTACATAACGTTATACGTTATATGGTAATGCTACATAACGTTATACGTTATATGGTAATGCTACATAACGTTATACGTTATATGGTAATGCTACATAACGTTATACATTACATGGTAATGCTACATAACGTTATACGTTATATGGTAACAGTATAAATCGTTATACGTTATAAGGTAATAGTAAATAACGTTACACGTTATATGGTAATGCTACATAACGTTATACGTTATATGGTAATGCTACATAACGTTATACGTTATATGGTAATGCTACATAACGTTATACGTTATATGGTAATGTTAGATAACGTTATACGTTATATGGTAACAGTATATAACGTTATACGTTATATGGTAATGCTACATAACGTTATACGTTATATGGTAATGCTACATAACGTTATACGTTATATGGTAACAGTATACAACGTTATACGATATAAGGTAATAGTAAATAACGTTACACGTTATATGGTAATGCTACATAACGTTATACGTTATATGGTAATGCTGCATAACGTTATACGTTATATGGTAATGCTACATAACGTTATACTTTATATGGTAATGCTACATAACGTTATACGTTATATGGTAATGCTACATAACGTTATACGTTATAACGTAACAGTATATAACGTTATACGTTATATGGTAATGCTACATAACGTTATACGTTATAAGGTAATACTACATAACGTTATACATTATATGGTAATGCTACATAACGTTATACGTTTTAACGTAACAGTATATAACGTTATACGATATATGGTAATGCTACATAACGTTATACGTTATAAGGTAATGCTACATAACGTTATACACTATATGGTAATGCTACATAACGTTATACGTTATATGGTAATGCTGCATAACGTTGTACGTTATATGGTGATGCTACAAGACGTTATACGTTATATGGTAATGCTACATAACGTTATACGTTATATGGTAACAGTATATAACGTTATACGTTATATGGTAATGCTACATAACGTTATACGTTATATGGTAATGCTACATAACGTTATACGTTATATGGTAATGCTACATAACGTTATACGTTATATGGTAATGCTACATAACGTTATACGTTATCTGGTAACAGTATACAACGTTATACGTTATAAGGTAATAGTAAATAACGTTACACGTTATATGGTAATGCTACATAACGTTATACGTTATATGGTAATGCTACATAACGTTATACGTTATATGGTAATGCTACATAACGTTATACGTTATATGGTAACAGTATATAACGTTATACGTTATATGGTAATGCTACATAACGTTATACGTTATATGGTAACAGAATATAACGTTATGCGTTATATGGTAATGCTACATAACGTTATACGTTATATGGTAATGCTACATAACGTTATACGTTATATGGTAACAGTATACAACGTTATACGTTATAAGGTAATAGTAAATAACGTTACACGTTATATGGTAATGCTACATAACGTTATACGTTATATGGTAATGCTACATAACGTTATACGTTATATGGTAATGCTACATAACGTTATACGTTATATGGTAACAGTATACAACGTTATACGTTATAAGGTAATAGTAAATAACGTTACACGTTATATTGTAATGCTACATAACGTTATACGTTATATGGTAATGCTACATAACGTTATACGTTATATGGTAATGCTACATAACGTTATACGTTATATGGTAACAGTATATAACGTTATACGTTATATGGTAATGCTACATATCGTTATACATTATATGGTAATGCTACATAACGTTATACGTTATATGGTAACAGTATACAACGTTATACGTTATAAGGTAATAGTAAATAACGTTACACGTTATGTGGTAATGCTACATAACGTTATACGTTATATGGTAATGCTACATAACGTTATACGTTATAAGGTAATGCTACATAACGTTATACATTATATGGTAATGCTACATAACGTCATACGTTATATGGTAATGCTACATAATGATATACGTTATATGGTAATGCTACATAACGTTACACGTTATATGGTAATGCTACATAACGTTATACGTTATATGGTAACAGTATATAACGTTATGCGTTATATGGTAATGCTACATAACGTTATACGTTATATGGTAATGCTACATGACGTTATACGTTATATGGTAACAGTATACAACGTTATACGTTATAAGGTAATAGTAAATAACGTTACACGTTATATGGTAATGCTACATAACGTTATACGTTATATGGTAATGCTACATAACGTTATACGTTATATGGTAATGCTACATAACGTTATACGTTATATGGTAACAGTATATAACGTTATACGTTATATGGTAATGCTACATGACGTTATACGTTATATGGTAACAGTATACAACGTTATACGTTATAAGGTAACAGTAAATAACGTTACACGTTATATGGTAATGCTACATGACGTTATACGTTATATGGTAACAGTATATAACGTTATACGTTATATGGTAATGCTACATAACGTTATACGTTATATGGTAACAGTATATAACGTTATACGTTATATGGTAATGCTACATAACGTTATACGTTATATGGTAATGCTACATAACGTTATACGTTATATGGTAATGCGACATGACGTTATACGTTATATGGTAACAGTATACAACGTTATACGTTATAAGGTAATAGTAAATAACGTTACACGTTATATGGTAATGCTACATAACGTTATACGTTATATGGTAATGCTACATAACGTTATACGTTATATGGTAATGCTACATAACGTTATACGTTATATGGTAACAGTATATAACGTTATACGTTATATGGTAATGCTACATGACGTTATACGTTATATGGTAACAGTATACAACGTTATACGTTATAAGGTAATAGTAAATAACGTTACACGTTATATGGTAATGCTACATAACGTTATACGTTATATGGTAATGCTACATAACGTTATACGTTATATGGTAATGCTACATAACGTTATACGTTATATGGTAATGCTACATAACGTTATACGTTATATGGTAACAGTATATAACGTTATACGTTATATGGTAATGCTACATGACGTTATACGTTATATGGTAACAGTATACAACGTTATACGTTATAAGGTAATAGTAAATAACGTTACACGTTATATGGTAATGCTACATAACGTTATACGTTATATGGTAATGCTACATAACGTTATACGTTATATGGTAATGCTACATAACGTTATACGTTATAACGTAACAGTATATAACGTTATACGGTATATGGTAATGCTACATAACGTTATACGTTATAAGGTAATGCTACATAACGTTATACATTATATGGAAATGCTACATAACGTTATACGTTATATGGTAATGCTACATAGCGTTATACGTTATATTGTAATGCTACATACCGTTACACGTTATATGGTAATGCGACATAACGTTATACGTTATATGGTAAGGCTATATAAAGTTATACATTATATGGTAATGCTACATAACGTTATATGTTATATGGTAACAGTATACAACGTTATACGTTATAAGGTAATAGTAAATAACGTTACACGTTATGTGGTAATGCTACATAACGTTATACGTTATATGGTAATGCTACATAACGTTATACGTTATATGGTAATGCTACATAACGTTAAACGTTATATGGTAATGCTACATAACGTTATACATTATATGGTAACGCTACATAACGTTATACGTTATATGGTAACAGTATACAACGTTATACGTTATAAGGTAATAGTAAATAACGTTACACGTTATATGATAATGCTACATAACGTTATACGTTATATGGTAATGCTACATAACGTTATACGTTATATGGTAATGCTACATAACGTTATACGTTATATGGTAATGCTACATAACGTTATACGTTATATGGTAATGCTACATAACGTTATACGTTATATGGTAATGCTACATAACGTTGTACATTATATGGTAATGCTACATAACGTTATACGTTATATGGTAACAGTATACAACGTTATACGTTATAAGGTAATAGTAAATAACGTTACACGTTATATGGTAATGCTACATAACGTTATACGTTATATGGTAATGCTACATAACGTTATACGTTATATGGTAATGCTACATAACGTTATACGTTATATGGTAATGCTACATAACGTTATACATTACATGGTAATGCTACATAACGTTATACGTTATATGGTAACCGTATACAACGTTATACGTTATAAGGTAATAGTAAATAACGTTACACGTTATATGGTAATGCTACATAACGTTATACGTTATATGGTAATGCTACATAACGTTATACGTTATATGGTAATGCTACATAACGTTATACGTTATATGGTAATGTTAGATAACGTTATACGTTATATGGTAATACTACATAACGTTATACATTATATGGTAATGCTACATAACGTTATACGTTATATGGTAATGCTACATAACGTTATACGTTATATGGTAATGCTACATAACGTTATACGTTATATGGTAATGCTACATAACGTTATACATTATATGGTAATGCTACATAACGTTATACGTTATATGGTAACCGTATACAACGTTATACGTTATAAGGTAATAGTAAATAACGTTACACGTTATATGGTAATGCTACATAACGTTATACGTTATATGGTAATGCTACATAACGTTATACGTTATATGGTAATGCTACATAACGTTATACGTTATATGGTAATGTTAGATAACGTTATACGTTATATGGTATTGCTACATAACGTTATACGTTATATGGTAATGCTACATAACGTTATACGTTATATGGTAACAGTATACAACGTTATACGTTATATGGTAATAGTAAATAACGTTATACGTTATATGGTAATGCTACATAACGTTATACGTTATATGGTAATGCGACATAACGTTATACGTTATATGGTAATGCTACATAACGTTATACATTATATGGTAATGCTACATAACGTTATACGTTATATGGTAACAGTATACAACGTTATACGATATAAGGTAATAGTAAATAACGTTACACGTTATATGGTAATGCTACATAACGTTACACTTTATGTGGTAATGCTACATAACGTTATACGTTATATGGTAATGCTACATAACGTTATACGTTATAACGTAACAGTATATAACGTTATACGTTATATGGTAATGCTACATAACGTTATACGTTATAAGGTAATACTACATAACGTTATACATTATATGGTAATGCTACATAACGTTATACGTTATATGGTAATGCTACATAACGTTATACGTTATATGGTAATGCTACATAACGTTATACGTTATATGGTAGTGCTACATAACATTATTCGTTATATGGTAATGCTACATAACGTTATACTTAATATGGTAATGTTACATAACGTTATAAGTTATACTGTAACAGTATATAACGTTATACGTTATATGGTAATGCTACATAACGTTATACGTTATATGGTAAAGATACATAACGTTATACGTTATATGGTAATGCTACATAACGTTATACGTTATAACGTAACAGTATATAACGTTATACGATATATGGTAATGCTACATAACGTTATACGTTATAAGGTAATGCTACATAACGTTATACATTATATGGTAATGCTACATAACGTTATACGTTATATGGTAATGCTACATAACGTTGTACGTTATATGGTGATGCGACATAACGTTATACGTTATATGGTAATGCTACATAACGTTATACGTTATATGGTAACAGTATATAACGTTATACGTTATATGGTAATGCTACATAACGTTATACGTTATATGGTAATGCTACATAACGTTATACGTTATATGGTAACAGTATACAACGTTATACGTTATAAGGTAATAGTAAATAACGTTACACGTTATATGGTAATGCTACATAACGTTATACGATATATGGTAATGCTACATAACGTTATACGTTATATGGTAATGCTACATAACGTTATACGTTATATGGTAGTGCTACATAACGTTATACGTTATATGGTAATGCTACATAACGTTATACTTAATATGGAAATGCTACATAACGTTATAAGTTATACTGTAACAGTATATAACGTTATACGTTATATGGTAATGCTACATAACGTTATACGTTATATGGTAATGCTACATAACGTTGTACGTTATATGGTGATGCTACATAACGTTATACGTTATATGGTAATGGTACATAACGTTATACGTTATATGGTAACAGTATATAACGTTATACGTTATATGGTAAAGCTACATAACGTTATACGTTATATGGTAATGCTACATAACGTTATACGTTATATGGTAATGCTACATAACGTTGTACGTTCTATGGTGATGCTACATAACGTTATACGTTATATGGTAATGCTACATAACGTTATACGTTATAACGTAACAGTATATAACGTTATACGATATATGGTAATGCTACATAACGTTATACGTTATAAGGTAATGCTACATAACGTTATACATTATATGGTAATGCTACATAACGTTATACGTTATATGGTAATGCTACATAACGTTGTACGTTATATGGTGATGCTACATAACGTTATACGTTATATGGTAATGCTACATAACGTTATACGTTATATGGTAATGCGACATAACGTTATACGTTATATGGTAAGGCTATATAAAGTTATACATTATATGGTAATGCTACATAACGTTATATGTTATATGGTAACAGTATACAACGTTATACGTTATAAGGTAATAGTAAATAACGTTACACGTTATGTGGTAATGCTACATAACGTTATACGTTATATGGTAATGCTACATAACGTTATACGTTATATGGTAATGCTACATAACGTTAAACGTTATATGGTAATGCTACATAACGTTATACATTATATGGTAACGCTACATAACGTTATACGTTATATGGTAACAGTATACAACGTTATACGTTATAAGGTAATAGTAAATAACGTTACACGTTATATGATAATGCTACATAACGTTATACGTTATATGGTAATGCTACATAACGTTATACGTTATATGGTAATGCTACATAACGTTATACGTTATATGGTAATGCTACATAACGTTATACGTTATATGGTAATGCTACATAACGTTATACGTTATATGGTAATGCTACATAACGTTATACGTTATAACGTAACAGTATATAACGTTATACGATATATGGTAATGCTACATAACGTTATACGTTATAAGGTAATGCTACATAACGTTATACATTATATGGTAATGCTACATAACGTTATACGTTATATGGTAATGCTACATAACGTTGTACGTTATATGGTGATGCGACATAACGTTATACGTTATATGGTAATGCTACATAACGTTATACGTTATATGGTAACAGTATATAACGTTATACGTTATATGGTAATGCTACATAACGTTATACGTTATATGGTAATGCTACATAACGTTATACGTTATATGGTAACAGTATACAACGTTATACGTTATAAGGTAATAGTAAATAACGTTACACGTTATATGGTAATGCTACATAACGTTATACGATATATGGTAATGCTACATAACGTTATACGTTATATGGTAATGCTACATAACGTTATACGTTATATGGTAGTGCTACATAACGTTATACGTTATATGGTAATGCTACATAACGTTATACTTAATATGGAAATGCTACATAACGTTATAAGTTATACTGTAACAGTATATAACGTTATACGTTATATGGTAATGCTACATAACGTTATACGTTATATGGTAATGCTACATAACGTTGTACGTTATATGGTGATGCTACATAACGTTATACGTTATATGGTAATGGTACATAACGTTATACGTTATATGGTAACAGTATATAACGGTATACGTTATATGGTAAAGCTACATAACGTTATACGTTATATGGTAATGCTACATAACGTTATACGTTATATGGTAATGCTACATAACGTTGTACGTTCTATGGTGATGCTACATAACGTTATACGTTATATGGTAATGCTACATAACGTTGTACGTTATATGGTGATGCTACATAACGTTATACGTTATATGGTAATGGTACATAACGTTATACGTTATATGGTAACAGTATATAACGTTATACGTTATATGGTAAAGCTACATAACGTTATACGTTATATGGTAATGCTACATAACGTTATACGTTATATGGTAATGCTACATAACGTTGTACGTTCTATGGTGATGCTACATAACGTTATACGTTATATGGTAATGCTACATAACGTTATACGTTATAACGTAACAGTATATAACGTTATACGATATATGGTAATGCTACATAACGTTATACGTTATAAGGTAATGCTACATAACGTTATACATTATATGGTAATGCTACATAACGTTATACGTTATATGGTAATGCTACATAACGTTGTACGTTATATGGTGATGCTACATAACGTTATACGTTATATGGTAATGCTACATAACGTTATACGTTATATGGTAATGCGACATAACGTTATACGTTATATGGTAAGGCTATATAAAGTTATACATTATATGGTAATGCTACATAACGTTATATGTTATATGGTAACAGTATACAACGTTATACGTTATAAGGTAATAGTAAATAACGTTACACGTTATGTGGTAATGCTACATAACGTTATACGTTATATGGTAATGCTACATAACGTTATACGTTATATGGTAATGCTACATAACGTTAAACGTTATATGGTAATGCTACATAACGTTATACATTATATGGTAACGCTACATAACGTTATACGTTATATGGTAACAGTATACAACGTTATACGTTATAAGGTAATAGTAAATAACGTTACACGTTATATGATAATGCTACATAACGTTATACGTTATATGGTAATGCTACATAACGTTATACGTTATATGGTAATGCTACATAACGTTATACGTTATATGGTAATGCTACATAACGTTATACGTTATATGGTAATGCTACATAACGTTATACGTTATATGGTAATGCTACATAACGTTGTACATTATATGGTAATGCTACATAACGTTATACGTTATATGGTAACAGTATACAACGTTATACGTTATAAGGTAATAGTAAATAACGTTACACGTTATATGGTAATGCTACATAACGTTATACGTTATATGGTAATGCTACATAACGTTATACGTTATATGGTAATGCTACATAACGTTATACGTTATATGGTAATGCTACATAACGTTATACATTACATGGTAATGCTACATAACGTTATACGTTATATGGTAACCGTATACAACGTTATACGTTATAAGGTAATAGTAAATAACGTTACACGTTATATGGTAATGCTACATAACGTTATACGTTATATGGTAATGCTACATAACGTTATACGTTATATGGTAATGCTACATAACGTTATACGTTATATGGTAATGTTAGATAACGTTATAGGTTATATGGTAATACTACATAACGTTATACATTATATGGTAATGCTACATAACGTTATACGTTATATGGTAATGCTACATAACGTTATACGTTATATGGTAATGCTACATAACGTTATACGTTATATGGTAATGCTACATAACGTTATACATTATATGGTAATGCTACATAACGTTATACGTTATATGGTAACCGTATACAACGTTATACGTTATAAGGTAATAGTAAATAACGTTACACGTTATATGGTAATGCTACATAACGTTATACGTTATATGGTAATGCTACATAACGTTATACGTTATATGGTAATGCTACATAACGTTATACGTTATATGGTAATGTTAGATAACGTTATACGTTATATGGTATTGCTACATAACGTTATACGTTATATGGTAATGCTACATAACGTTATACGTTATATGGTAACAGTATACAACGTTATACGTTATATGGTAATAGTAAATAACGTTATACGTTATATGGTAATGCTACATAACGTTATACGTTATATGGTAATGCGACATAACGTTATACGTTATATGGTAATGCTACATAACGTTATACATTATATGGTAATGCTACATAACGTTATACGTTATATGGTAACAGTATACAACGTTATACGATATAAGGTAATAGTAAATAACGTTACACGTTATATGGTAATGCTACATAACGTTACACTTTATGTGGTAATGCTACATAACGTTATACGTTATATGGTAATGCTACATAACGTTATACGTTATAACGTAACAGTATATAACGTTATACGTTATATGGTAATGCTACATAACGTTATACGTTATAAGGTAATACTACATAACGTTATACATTATATGGTAATGCTACATAACGTTATACGTTATATGGTAATGCTACATAACGTTATACGTTATATGGTAATGCTACATAACGTTATACGTTATATGGTAGTGCTACATAACGTTATTCGTTATATGGTAATGCTACATAACGTTATACTTAATATGGTAATGTTACATAACGTTATAAGTTATACTGTAACAGTATATAACGTTATACGTTATATGGTAATGCTACATAACGTTATACGTTATATGGTAAAGATACATAACGTTATACGTTATATGGTAATGCTACATAACGTTATACGTTATATGGTAATGCTACATAACGTTATACGTTATAACGTAACAGTATATAACGTTATACGATATATGGTAATGCTACATAACGTTATACGTTATAAGGTAATGCTACATAACGTTATACATTATATGGTAATGCTACATAACGTTATACGTTATATGGTAATGCTACATAACGTTGTACGTTATATGGTGATGCGACATAACGTTATACGTTATATGGTAATGCTACATAACGTTATACGTTATATGGTAACAGTATACAACGTTATACGTTATAAGGTAATAGTAAATAACGTTACACGTTATATGGTAATGCTACATAACGTTATACGATATATGGTAATGCTACATAACGTTATACGTTATATGGTAATGCTACATAACGTTATACGTTATATGGTAGTGCTACATAACGTTATACGTTATATGGTAATGCTACATAACGTTATACTTAATATGGAAATGCTACATAACGTTATAAGTTATACTGTAACAGTATATAACGTTATACGTTATATGGTAATGCTACATAACGTTATACGTTATATGGTAATGCTACATAACGTTGTACGTTATATGGTGATGCTACATAACGTTATACGTTACATGGTAATGGTACATAACGTTATACGTTATATGGTAACAGTATATAACGTTATACGTTATATGGTAAAGCTACATAACGTTATACGTTATATGGTAATGCTACATAACGTTATACGTTATATGGTAATGCTACATAACGTTGTACGTTCTATGGTGATGCTACATAACGTTATACGTTATATGGTAATGCTACATAACGTTATACGTTATAACGTAACAGTATATAACGTTATACGATATATGGTAATGCTACATAACGTTATACGTTATAAGGTAATGCTACATAACGTTATACATTATATGGTAATGCTACATAACGTTATACGTTATATGGTAATGCTACATAACGTTGTACGTTATATGGTGATGCTACATAACGTTATACGTTATATGGTAATGCTACATAACGTTATACGTTATATGGTAACAGTATATAACGTTATACGTTATATGGTAATGCTACATAACGTTATACGTTATATGATAATGCTACATAACGTTATACGTTATATGGTAACAGTATACAACGTTATACGTTATAAGGTAATAGTAAATAACGTTACACGTTATATGGTAATGCTACATATCGTTATACGTTATATGGTAATGCTACATAACGTTATACGTTATATGGTAATGCTACATAACGTTATACGTTATATGGTAACAGTATATAACGTTATACGTTATATGGTAATGCTACATAACGTTATACGTTATAAGGTAATGCTACATAACGTTATACGTTATATGGTAACAGTATATAACGTTATACGTTATCTGGTAATGCTACATAACGTCATACGTTATATGGTAACAGTATACAACGTTATACGTTATAAGGTAATAGTAAATAACGTTACACGTTATATGGTAATGCTACATAACGTTATACGTTATATGGTAATGCTACATAACGTTATACGTTATATGGTAATGCTACATAACGTTATACGTTATATGGTAACAGTATATAACGTTATACGTTATATGGTAATGCTACATAACGTTATACGTTATATGGTAATGCTACATAACGTTATACGTTATATGGTAATGCTACATATCGTTATACATTATATGGTAATGCTACATAACGTTATACGTTATGTGATAACAGTATACAACGTTATACGTTATAAGGTAATAGTAAATAACGTTACACGTTATACGGTAATGCTACATAACGTTATACGTTATATGGTAATGCTACATAACGTTATACGTTATATGGTAACAGTATATAACGTTATACGTTATATGGTAATGCTACATAACGTTATACGTTATATGGTAATGCTACATAACGTTATACATTATATGGTAATGCTACATAACGTTATACGTTATGTGATAACAGTATACAACGTTATACGTTATAAGGTAATAGTAAATAACGTTACACGTTATATGGTAATGCTACATAACGTTATACGTTATATGGTAATGCTACATAACGTTATACGTTATATGGTAACAGTATATAACGTTATACGTTATATGGTAATGCTACATAACGTTATACGTTATATGGTAATGCTACATAACGTTATACGTTATATGGTAATGCTACATAACGTTATACGTTATATGGTAATGCTACATAACGTTATACGTTATATGGTAATGCTACATAACGTTATACGTTATATGGTAATGCTACATAACGTTATACGTTATATGGTAATGCTACATGACGTTATACATTATATGGTAATGCTACATAACGTTACACGTTATATGGTAACAGTATACAACGTTATACGTTATAAGGTAATAGTAAATAACGTTACACGTTATATGGTAAAGCTACATAACGTTATACGTTATATGGTAATGCTACATAACGTTATACGTTATAACGTAACAGTATATAACGTTATACGTTATATGGTAATGCTACATAACGTTATACGTTATATGGTAATGCTACATAACGTTGTACGTTCTATGGTGATGCTACATAACGTTATACGTTATATGGTAATGCTACATTACGTTATACGTTATAACGTAACAGTATATAACGTTATACGATATATGGTAATGCTACATAACGTTATACGTTATAAGGTAATGCTACATAACGTTATACATTATATGGTAATGCTACATAACGTTATACGTTATATGGTAATGCTACATAACGTTGTACGTTATATGGTGATGCTACATAACGTTATACGTTATATGGTAATGCTACATAACGTTATACGTTATATGGTAACAGTATATAACGTTATACGTTATATGGTAATGCTACATAACGTTATACGTTATATGGTAATGCTACATAACGTTATACGTTATATGGTAACAGTATACAACGTTATACGTTATAAGGTAATAGTAAATAACGTTACACGTTATATGGTAATGCTACATATCGTTATACGTTATATGGTAATGCTACATAACGTTATACGTTATATGGTAATGCTACATAACGTTATACGTTATATGGTAACAGTATATAACGTTATACGTTATATGGTAATGCTACATAACGTTATACGTTATAAGGTAATGCTACATAACGTTATACGTTATATGGTAACAGTATATAACGTTATACGTTATCTGGTAATGCTACATAACGTCATACGTTATATGGTAACAGTATACAACGTTATACGTTATAAGGTAATAGTAAATAACGTTACACGTTATATGGTAATGCTACATAACGTTATACGTTATATGGTAATGCTACATAACGTTATACGTTATATGGTAATGCTACATAACGTTATACGTTATATGGTAACAGTATATAACGTTATACGTTATATGGTAATGCTACATAACGTTATACATTATATGGTAATGCTACATAACGTTATACGTTATGTGATAACAGTATACAACGTTATACGTTATAAGGTAATAGTAAATAACGTTACACGTTATATGGTAATGCTACATAACGTTATACGTTATATGGTAATGCTACATAACGTTATACGTTATATGGTAATGCTACATAACGTTATACGTTATATGGTAATGCTACATAACGTTATACGTTATATGGTAATGCTACATAACGTTATACGTTATATGGTAATGCTACATAACGTTATACGTTATATGGTAATGCTACATATCGTTATACGTTATATGGTAATGCTACATAACGTTATACATTATATGGTAATGCTACATAACGTTATACGTTATATGGTAACAGTATACAACGTTATACGTTATAAGGTAATAGTAAATAACGTTACACGTTATATGGTAATGCTACATAACGTTATACGTTATATGGTAATGCTACATAACGTTATACGTTATATGGTAATGCTACATAACGTTACACGTTATATGGTAATGCTACATAACGTTATACGTTATATGGTAATGCTACATAACGTTATACGTTATATGGCAATGCTACATAACGTTATACGTTATATGGTAATGCTACATAACGTTATACATTATATGGTAATGCTACATAACGTTACACGTTATATGGTAACAGTATACAACGTTATACGTTATAAGGTAATAGTAAATAACGTTACACGTTATATGGTAAAGCTACATAACGTTATACGTTGTATGGTAATGCTACATAACGTTATACGTTATAACGTAACAGTATATAACGTTATACGTTATATGGTAATGCTACATAACGTTATACGCTATATGGTAATGCTACATAACGTTATACGTTATATGGTAATGCTACATAACGTTATACGTTATATGGTAATGCTACATAACGTTATACGTTATATGGTAATGCTACATAACGTTATACGTTATAACGTAACAGTATATAACGTTATACGTTATATGGTAATGCTACATAACGTTATACGTTATATGGAAATGCTACATAAAGTTATACATTATATGGTAATGCTACATAACGTTATACGTTATATGGTAACAGTATACAACGTTATACGTTATAAGGTAATAGTAAATAACGTTACACGTTATATGGTAATGCTACATAACGTTATACGTTACATGGTAATGCTACATAACGTTATACATTATATGGTAATGCTACATAACGCTATACGTTATATGGTAACAGTATACAACGTTATACGTTATAAGGTAATAGTAAATAACGTTACACGTTATATGGTTAAGCTACATAACGTTATACGTTATATGGTAATGCTACATAACGTTATACGTTATATGGTAATGCTACATAACGTTATACATTATATGGTAATGCTACATAACGTTATACGTTATATGGTAACAGTATACAACGTTATACGTTATAAGGTAATAGTAAATAACGTTACACGTTATGTGGTAATGCTACATAACGTTATACGTTATATGGTAATGCTACATAACGTTATACGTTATATGGTAATGCTACATAACGTTATACGTTATATGGTAACAGTATACAACGTTATACATTATAAGGTAATAGTAAATAACGTTACACGTTATATGGTAATGCTACATAACGTTATACGTTATATGGTAATGCTACATAACGTTATACGTTATATGGCAACAGTATATAACGTTATACGTTATATGGTAATGCTACATAACGTTATACGTTATATGGTAATGCTACATAACGTTATACGTTATATGGTAATGCTACATAACGTTATACGTTATATGGTAATGCTACATAACGTTATACGTTATATGGTAATGCTACATAACGTTATACGTTATATGGTAATGCTACATAACGTTATACGTTATATGGTAATGCTACATAACGTTATACGTTATATGGTAATGCTACATAACGTTATACGTTATATGGTAATGCTACATAACGTTATACGTAATATGGTAACAGTATACAACGTTATACGTTATAAGGTAATAGTAAATAACGTTACACGTTATATGGTAATGCTACATAACGTTATACGTTATATGGTAATGCTACATAACGTTATACGTTATATGGTAATGCTACATAACGTTATACGTTATATGGTAACAGTATATAACGTTATACGTTATATGGTAATGCTACATAACGTTATACGTTATATGGTAATGCTACATAACGTTATACGTTATATGGTAATGCTACATATCGTTATACGTTATATGGTAATGCTACATAACGTTATACATTATATGGTAATGCTACATAACGTTATACGTTATATGGTAACAGTATACAACGTTATACGTTATAAGGTAATAGTAAATAACGTTACACGTTATATGGTAATGCTACATAACGTTATACGTTATATGGTAATGCTACATAACGTTATACGTTATATGGTAATGCTACATAACGTTATACGTTATATGGTAATGCTACATAACGTTATACGTTATATGGTAATGCTACATAACGTTATACGTTATATGGTAATGCTACATAACGTTATACGTTATATGGTAATGCTACATAACGTTATACATTATATGGTAATGCTACATAACGTTATACGTTATATGGTAACAGTATACAACGTTATACGTTATCAGGTAATAGTAAATAACGTTACACGTTATATGGTAAAGCTACATAACGTTATACGTTATATGGTAATGCTACATAACGTTATACGTTATATGGTAATGCTACATAACGTTATACGTTATATGGTAATGCTACATAACGTTATACGTTATATGGTAATGCTACATAACGTTATACGTTATATGGTAATGCTACATAACGTTATACGTTATATGGTAATGCTACATAACGTTATACGCTATATGGTAATGCTACATAACGTTATACGTTATATGGTGATGCTACATAACGTTATACGTTATATGGTAATGCTACATAACGTTATACGTTATATGGTAACAGTATATAACGTTATACGTTATATGGTAAAGCTACATAACGTTATACGTTATATGGTAATGCTACATAACGTTATACGTTATATGGTAATGCTACATAACGTTGTACGTTATATGGTGATGCTACATAACGTTATACGTTATATGGTAATGCTACATAACGTTATACGTTATAACGTAACAGTATATAACGTTATACGATATATGGTAATGCTACATAACGTTATACGTTATAAGGTAATGCTACATAACGTTATACATTATATGGTAATGCTACATAACGTTATACGTTATATGGTAATGCTACATAACGTTATACATTATATGGTAATGCTACATAACGTTATACGTTATATGGTAACAGTACACAACGTTATACGTTATAAGGTAATAGTAAATAACGTTACACGTTATATGGTAAAGCTACATAACGTTATACGTTATATGGTAATGCTACATAACGTTATACGTTACAACGTAACAGTATATAACGTTATACGTTATATGGTAATGCTACATAACGTTATACGTTATATGGTAATGCTACATAACGTTATACGTTATATGGTAATGCTACATAACGTTATACGTTATATGGTAATGCTACATAACGTTATACGTTATAACGTAACAGTATATAACGTTATACGTTATATGGTAATGCTACATAACGTTATACGTTATATGGAAATGCTACATAACGTTATACATTATATGGTAATGCTACATAACGTTATACGTTATATGGTAACAGTATACAACGTTATACGTTATAAGGTAATAGTAAATAACGTTACACGTTATATGGTAATGCTACATAACGTTATACGTTACATGGTAATGCTACATAACGTTATACATTATATGGTAATGCTACATAACGTTATACGTTATATGGCAACAGTATACAACGTTATACGTTATAAGGTAATAGTAAATAACGTTACACGTTATATGGTAAAGCTACATAACGTTATACGTTATATGGTAATGCTACATAACGTTATACGTTATATGGTAACAGTATACAACGTTATACGTTATAAGGTAATAGTAAATAACGTTACACGTTATATGGTAATGCTACATAACGTTATACGTTATATGGTAATGCTACATAACGTTATACGTTATATGGTAACAGTATATAACGTTATACGTTATATGGTAATGCTACATAACGTTATACGTTATATGGTAATGCTACATAACGTTATACGTTATATGGTAATGCTACATATCGTTACACGTTATATGGTAATGCTACATAACGTTATACATTATATGGTAATGCTACATAACGTTATACGTTATATGGTAACAGTATACAACGTTATACGTTATAAGGTAATAGTAAATAACGTTACACGTTATATGGTAAAGCTACATAACGTTATACGTTATATGGTAATGCTACATAACGTTATACGTTATATGGTAATGCTACATAACGTTATACGTTATATGGTAATGCTACATAACGTTATACGTTATATGGTAACAGTATATAACGTTATACGTTATATGGTAAAGCTACATAACGTTATACGTTATATGGTAATGCTACATAACGTTATACGTTATATGGTAATGCTACATAACGTTGTACGTTATATGGTGATGCTACATAACGTTATACGTTATATGGTAATGCTACATAACGTTATACGTTATAACGTAACAGTATATAACGTTATACGATATATGGTATTGCTACATAACGTTATACGTTATATGGTAACAGTATATAACGTTATACGTTATATGGTAAAGCTACATAACGTTATACGTTATATGGTAATGCTACATAACGTTATACGTTATATGGTAATGCTACATAACGTCATACATTATATGGTAATGCTACATAACGTTATACGTTATATGGTAACAGTATACAACGTTATACGTTATAAGGTAATAGTAAATAACGTTACACGTTATATGGTAAAGCTACATAACGTTATACGTTATATGGTAATGCTACATAACGTTATACGTTATAACGTAACAGTATATAACGTTATACGTTATATGGTAATGCTACATAACGTTATACGTTATATGGTAATGCTACATAACGTTATACGTTATATGGTAATGCTACATAACGTTATACGTTATATGGTAATGCTACATAACGTTATACGTTATATGGTAATGCTACATAACGTTATACATTATATGGTAATGCTACATAACGTTATACGTTATATGGTAACAGTATACAACGTTATACGTTATAAGGTAATAGTAAATAACGTTACACGTTATATGGTAATGCTACATAACGTTATACGTTATATGGTAATGCTACATAACGTTATACGTTATATGGTAATGCTACATAACGTTATACGTTATATGGTAATGCTACATAACGTTATACGTTATATGGTAATGCTACATAACGTATTACGTTATATGGTAATGCTACATAACGTTATACGTTATATGGTAATGCTACATAACGTTATACATTATATGGTAATGCTACATAACGTTATACGTTATATGGTAACAGTATACAACGTTATACGTTATCAGGTAATAGTAAATAACGTTACACGTTATATGGTAAAGCTACATAACGTTATACGTTATATGGTAATGCTACATAACGTTATACGTTATATGGTAATGCTACAAAACGTTATACGTTATATGGTAATGCTACATAACGTTATACGTTATATGGTAATGCTACATAACGTTATACGTTATATGGTAATGCTACATAACGTTATACGTTATATGGTAATGCTACATAACGTTATACGTTATATGGTAATGCTACATAACGTTATACGTTATATGGTAATGCTACATAACGTTATACGTTACAACGTAACAGTATATAACGTTATACGTTATATGGTAATGCTACATAACGTTATACGTTATATGGTAATGCTACATAACGTTATACGTTATATGCTAATGCTACACAACGTTATACGTTATATGGTAACAGTATAGAACGTTATACGTTATAAGGTAATAGTAAATAACGTTACACGTTATATGGTAATGCTACATAACGTTATACGTTATATGGTAATGCTACATAACGTTATACGTTATATGGTAACAGTATATAACGTTATACGTTATATGGTAATGCTACATAACGTTATACGTTATATGGTAATGCTACATAACGTTATACGTTATATGGTAATGCTACATAACGCTATACGTTATATGGTAATGCTACATAACGTTATACGTTATATGGTAATGCTACATAACGTTATACGTTATATGGTAATGCTACATAACGTTATACGTTATATGGTGACAGTATATAACGTTATACGGTATAAGGTAATAGTAAATAACGTTACACGTTATGTGGTAATGCTACATAACGTTATACGTTATATGGTAATGCTACATAACGTTATACGTTATATGGTAATGCTACATAACGTTATACGTTATATGGTAATGCTACATAACGTTATACGTTATATGGTAACAATATATAACGTTATACGTTATAAGGTAATAGTAAATAACGTTACACGTTATGTGGTAATGCTACATAACGTTATACGTTATATGGTAATGCTACATAACGTTATACGTTATATGGTAATGCTACATAACGTTATACGTTATATGGTAATGCTACATATCGTTATACATTATATGGTAATGCTACATAACGTTATACGTTATATGGTAACAGTATACAACGTTACACGTTATATGGTAACAGTATATAATGTTATACGTTATATGGTAATGCTACATAACGTTATACGTTATATGGTAATGCTACATAACGTTATACGTTATATGGTAACAGTATATAACGTTATACGTTATATGGTAACAGTATATAACGTTATACGTTATATGGTAATGCTACATAACGTTATACGTTATATGGTAACAGTATACAACGTTATACGTTATATGGTAACAGTATACAACGTTATACGTTATAAGGTAATAGTAAATAACGTTACACGTTATATGGTAATGCTACATAACGTGACACGTTATATGGTAATGCTACATAACGTTATACGTTATATGGTAATGCTACATAACGTTATACGTTATATGGTAATGCTACATAACGTTATACGTTATATGGTAATGCTACATAACGTTATACGTTATATGGTAATGCTACATAACGTTATACGTTATATGGTAATGCTAGATAACGTTATACGTTATATGGTAATGCTACATAACGTTATACGTTATATGGTAATGCTACATAACGTTATACATTATATGGTAATGCTACATAACGTTATACGTTATATGGTAACAGTATACAACGTTATACGTTATAAGGTAATAGTAAATAACGTTACACGTTATATGGTAATGCTACATAACGTTATACGTTATATGGTAATGCTACATAACGTTAGACGTTATATGGTAATGCTACATAACGTTATACGTTATATGGTAATGCTACATAACGTTATACATTACATGGTAATGCTACATAACGTTATACGTTATATGGTAACAGTATACAACGTTATACGTTGTAAGGTAATAGTAAATAACGTTACACGTTATATGGTAATGCTACATAACGTTATGCGTTATATGGTAATGCTACATAACGTTATACGTTATATGGTAATGCTACATAACATTATACGTTATATGGTAATGTTAGATTACGTTATACGTTATATGGTAACAGTATATAACGTTATCCGTTATATGGTAATGCTACATAACGTTATACGTTATATGGTAATGCTACATAACGTTATACGTTATATGGTAACAGTACACAACGTTATACGTTATATGGTAATAGTAAATAACGTTACACGTTATATGGTAATGCTACATAACGTTATACGTTATATGGTAATGCTACATAACGTTATACGTTATATGGTTATGCTACATAACGTTATACATTATATGGTAATGCTACATAACGTTATACGTTATATGGTAACAGTATACAACGTTATACGATATAAGGTAATACTAAATAACGTTACACGTTATATGGTAATGCTACATAACGTTATACGTTATATGGTAACGGTATACAACGTTATACGTTATAAGGTAATAGTAAATAACGTTACACGTTATATGGTAATGCTACATAACGTTATACGTTATATGGTAATGCTACATAACGTTATACATTATATGGTAATGCTACATAACGTTATACGTTATATGGTAATGCTACATAACGTTATACGTTATATGGTAATGCTACATAACGTTACACGTTATATGGTAATGCTACATAACGTTATACGTTATATGGTAACAGTATATAACGTTATACGTTATATGGTAATGCTACATAACGTTATACGTCATATGGTAATGCTACATGTCGTTATACGTTATATGGTAACAGTATACAACGTTATACGTTATAAGGTAATAGTAAATAACGTTACACGTTATATGGTAATGCTACATAACGTTATACGTTATATGGTAATGCTACATAACGTTATACGTTATATGGTAATGCTACATAACGTTATACGTTATATGGTAACAGTATATAACGTTATACGTTATATGGTAATGCTACATAACGTTATACGTTATATGGTAACAGTATATAACGTTATACGTTATATGGTAATGCTACATAACGTTATACGTTATATGGTAATGCTACATAACGTTATACGTTATATGGTAATGCTACATAACGTTATACGTTATATGGTAATGCTACATGACGTTATACGTTATATGGTAACGGTATACAACGTTATACGTTATAAGGTAATAGTATATAACGTTACACGTTATATGGTAATGCTACATAACGTTATACGTTATATGGTAATGCTACATAACGTTATACGTTATATGGTAATGCTACATAACGTTATACGTTGTATGGTAACAGTATATAACGTTATACGTTATATGGTAATGCTACATGACGTTATACGTTATATGGTAACAGTATACAACGTTATACGTTATAAGGTAATAGTAAATAACGTTACACGTTATATGGTAATGCTACATAACGTTATACGTTATATGGTAATGCTACATAACGTTATACGTTATATGGTAATGCTACATAACGTTATACGTTATAACGTAACAGTATATAACGTTATACGGTATATGGTAATGATACATAACGTTATACGTTATAAGGTAATGCTACATAACGTTATACGTTATATGGTAATGCTACATAGCGTTACACGTTATATGGTAATGCTACATAACGTTACACGTTATATGGTAATGCGACATAACGTAATACGTTATATGGTAAGGCTATATAACGTTATACATTATATGGTAATGCTACATAACGTTATATGTTATATGGTAACAGTATACAACGTTATACGTTATAAGGTAATAGTAAATAACGTTACACGTTATGTGGTAATGCTACATAACGTTATACGTTATATGGTAATGCTACATAACGTTATACGTTATATGGTAATGCTACATAACGTTATACGTTATTTGGTAATGCTACATAACGTTATACATTATATGGTAACGCTACATAACGTTATACGTTATATGGTAACAGTATACAACGTTATACGTTATAAGGTAATAGTAAATAACGTTACACGTTATATGGTAATGCTACATAACGTTATACGTTATATGGTAATGCTACATAACGTTATACGTTATATGGTAATGCTACATAACGTTATACCTTATAACGTAACAGTATATAACGTTATACGGTATATGGTAATGCTACATAACGTTATACGTTATAAGGTAATGCTACATAACGTTATACGTTATATGGTAATGCTACATAGCGTTATACGTTATATGGTAATGCTACATAACGTTACACGTTATATGGTAATGCGACATAACGTTATACGTTATATGGTAAGGCTATATAACGTTATACATTATATGGTAATGCTACATAACGTTATATGTTATATGGTAACAGTATACAACGTTATACGTTATAAGGTAATAGTAAATAACGTTACACGTTATGTGGTAATGCTACATAACGTTATACGTTATGTGGTAATGCTACATAACGTTATACGTTATATGGTAATGCTACATAACGTTATACGTTATTTGGTAATGCTACATAACGTTATACATTATATGGTAACGCTACATAACGTTATACGTTATATGGTAATAGTATACAACGTTATACGTTATAAGGTAATAGTAAATAACGTTACACGTTATATGGTAATGCTACATAACGTTATACGTTATATGGTAATGCTACATAACGTTATACGTTATATGGTAACAGTATATAACGTTATACGTTATATGGTAATGCTACATAACGTTATACGTTATATGGTAATGCTACATAACGTTATACGTTATATGGTAATGCTACATAACGTTATACGTTATATGGTAATGCTACATAACGTTATACGTTATATGGTAATGCTACATAGCGTTATACATTATATGGTAATGCTACATAACGTTATACGTTATATGGTAACAGTATACAACGTTATACGTTATAAGGTAATAGTAAATAACGTTACACGTTATATGGTAATGCTACATAACGTTATACGTTATATGGTAATGCTACATAACGTTATACGTTATATGGTAATGCTACATAACGTTATACGTTATATGGTAATGCTACATAACGTTATACATTACATGGTAATGCTTCATAACGTTATACGTTATATGGTAACAGTATAAATCGTTATACGTTATAAGGTAATAGTAAATAACGTTACACGTTATATGGTAATGCTACATAACGTTATACGTTATATGGTAATGCTACATAACGTTATACGTTATATGGTAGTGCTACATAACGTTATACGTTATATGGTAATGTTAGATAACGTTATACGTTATATGGTAACAGTATATAACGTTATACGTTATATGGTAATGCTACATAACGTTATACGTTATATGGTAATGCTACATAACGTTATACGTTATATGGTAACAGTATACAACGTTATACGTTATATGGTAATAGTAAATAACGTTACACGTTATATGGTAATGCTACATAACGTTATACGTTATATGGTAATGCTACATAACGTTATACGTTATATGGTAATGCTACATAACGTTATACGTTATATGGTAACAGTATACAACGTTATACGATATAAGGTAATAGTAAATAACGTTACACGTTATATGGTAATGCTACATAACGTTATACGTTATATGGTAATGCTGCATAACGTTATACGTTATATGGTAATGCTACATAACGTTATACTTTATATGGTAATGCTACATAACGTTATACGTTATATGGTAATGCTACATAACGTTATACGTTATAACGTAACAGTATATAACGTTATACGTTATATGGTAATGCTACATAACGTTATACGTTATAAGGTAATACTACATAACGTTATACATTATATGGTAATGCTACATAACGTTATACGTTTTAACGTAACAGTATATAACGTTATACGATATATGGTAATGCTACATAACGTTATACGTTATAAGGTATTGCTACATAACGTTATACACTATATGGTAATGCTACATAACGTTATACGTTATATGGTAATGCTACATAACGTTGTACGTTATATGGTGATGCTACATAACGTTATACGTTATATGGTAATGCTACATAACGTTATACGTTATATGGTAACAGTATATAACGTTATACGTTATATGGTAATGCTACATAACGTTATACGTTATATGGTAGTGCTACATAACGTTATACGTTTAATGGTAATGCTACATAACGTTATACGTTATATGGTAACAGTATACAACGTTAAACGTTATAAGGTAATAGTAAATAACGTTACACGTTATATGGTAATGCTACATAACGTTATACGTTATATGGTAATGCTACATAACGTTATACGTTATATGGTAATGCTACATAACGTTATACGTTATATGGTAACAGTATATAACGTTATACGTTATATGGTAATGCTACATAACGTTATACGTTATATGGTAACAGAATATAACGTTATGCGTTATATGGTAATGCTACATAACGTTATACGTTATATGGTAATGCTACATAACGTTATACGTTATATGGTAATGCTACATAACGTTATACGTTATATGGTAACAGTATATAACGTTATACGTTATATGGTAATGCTACATATCGTTATACATTATATGGTAATGCTACATAACGTTATACGTTATATGGTAACAGTATACAACGTTATACGTTATAAGGTAATAGTAAATAACGTTACACGTTATGTGGTAATGCTACATAACGTTATACGTTATATGGTAATGCTACATAACGTTATACGTTATATGGTAATGCTAGATGACGTTATACGTTATATGGTAACAGTATACAACGTTATACGTTGTATGGTAATGCTACATGACGTTATACGTTATATGGTAACAGTATACAACGTAATACGTTATAAGGTAATAGTAAATAACGTTACACGTTATATGGTAATGCTACATAACGTTATACGTTATATGGTAATGCTACATAACGTTATACGTTATATGGTAATGCTACATAACGTTATACGTTATATGGTAACAGTATATAACGTTATACGTTATATGGTAATGCTACATGACGTTATACGTTATATGGTAACAGTATACAACGTTATACGTTATAAGGTAATAGTAAATAACGTTACACGTTATATGGTAATGCTACATAACGTTATACGTTATATGGTAATGCTACATAACGTTATACGTTATATGGTAATGCTACATAACGTTATACGTTATAACGTAACAGTATATAACGTTATACGGTATATGGTAATGCTACATAACGTTATACGTTATAAGGTAATGCTACATAACGTTATACATTATATGGAAATGCTGCATAACGTTATACGTTATATGGTAATGCTACATAGCGTTATACGTTATATTGTAATGCTACATATCGTTACACGTTATATGGTAATGCGACATAACGTTATACGTTATATGGTAAGGCTATATAAAGTTATACATTATATGGTAATGATACATAACGTTATATGTTATATGGTAACAGTATACAACGTTATACGTTATAAGGTAATAGTAAATAACGTTACACGTTATGTGGTAATGCTACATAACGTTATACGTTATATGGTAATGCTACATAACGTTATACGTTATATGGTAATGCTACATAACGTTATACGTTATATGGTAATGCTACATAACGTTATACATTATATGGTAACGCTACATAACGTTATACGTTATATGGTAACAGTATACAACGTTATACGTTATAAGGTAATAGTAAATAACGTTACACGTTATATGATAATGCTACATAACGTTATACGTTATATGGTAATGCTACATAACGTTATACGTTATATGGTAATGCTACATAACGTTATACGTTATATGGAAATGCTACATAACGTTATACGTTATATGGTAATGCTACATAACGTTATACGTTATATGGTAATGCTACATAACGTTATACATTATATGGTAATGCTACATAACGTTATACGTTATATGGTAACAGTATACAACGTTATACGTTATAAGGTAATAGTAAATAACGTTACACGTTATATGGTAATGCTACATAACGTTATACGTTATATGGTAATGCTACATAACGTTATACGTTATATGGTAATGCTACATAACGTTATACGTTATATGGTAATGTTAGATAACGTTATACGTTATATGGTAATACTACATAACGTTATACATTATATGGTAATGCTACATAACGTTATACGTTATATGGTAATGCTACATAACGTTATACGTTATATGGTAATGCTACATAACGTTATACGTTATATGGTAATGCTACATAGCGTTATACATTATATGGTAATGCTACATAACGTTATACGTTATATGGTAACCGTATACAACGTTATACGTTATAAGGTAATAGTAAATAACGTTACACGTTATATGGTAATGCTACATAACGTTATACGTTATATGGTAATGCTACATGACGTTATACGTTATATGGTAATGCTACATAACGTTATACGTTATATGGTAATGTTAGATAACGTTATACGTTATATGGTAATGCTACATAACGTTATACGTTATATGGTAATGCTACATAACGTTATACGTTATATGGTAACAGTATACAACGTTATACGTTATATGGTAATAGTAAATAACGTTATACGTTATATGGTAATGCTACATAACGTTATACGTTATATGGTAATGCGACATGACGTTATACGTTATATGGTAATGCTACATAACGTTATACATTATATGGTAATGCTACATAACGTTATACGTTATATGGTAACAGTATACAACGTTATACGATATAAGGTAATAGTAAATAACGTTACACGTTATATGGTAATGCTACATAACGTTACACTTTATGTGGTAATGCTACATAACGTTATACGTTATATGGTAATGCTACATAACGTTATACGTTATAACGTAACAGTATATAACGTTATACGTTATATGGTAATGCTACATAACGTTATACGTTATAAGGTAATACTACATAACGTTATACATTATATGGTAATGCTACATAACGTTATACGTTATATGGTAATGCTACATAACGTTATACGTTATATGGTAGTGCTACATAACGTTATTCGTTATATGGTAATGCTACATAACGTTATACTTAATATGGTAATGTTACATAACGTTATAAGTTATACTGTAACAGTATATAACGTTATACGTTATATGGTAATGCTACATAACGTTATACGTTATATGGTAAAGATACATAACGTTATACGTTATATGGTAATGCTACATAACGTTATACGTTATATGGTAATGCTACATAACGTTATACGTTATAACGTAACAGTATATAACGTTATACGTTATATGGTAATGCTACATAACGTTATACGTTATAAGGTAATACTACATAACGTTATACATTATATGGTAATGCTACATAACGTTATACGTTATATGGTAATGCTACATAACGTTATACGTTATATGGTAGTGCTACATAACGTTATTCGTTATATGGTAATGCTACATAACGTTATACTTAATATGGTAATGTTACATAACGTTATAAGTTATACTGTAACAGTATATAACGTTATACGTTATATGGTAATGCTACATAACGTTATACGTTATATGGTAAAGATACATAACGTTATACGTTATATGGTAATGCTACATAACGTTATACGTTATATGGTAATGCTACATAACGTTATACGTTATAACGTAACAGTATATAACGTTATACGATATATGGTAATGCTACATAACGTTATACGTTATAAGGTAATGCTACATAACGTTATACATTATATGGTAATGCTACATAACGTTATACGTTATATGGTAATGCTACATAACGTTATACGTTATATGGTAATGCGACATGACGTTATACGTTATATGGTAATGCTACATAACGTTATACATTATATGGTAATGCAACATAACGTTATACGTTATATGGTAACAGTATACAACGTTATACGATATGAGGTAATAGTAAATAACGTTACACGTTATATGGTAATGCTACATAACGTTACACTTTATGTGGTAATGCTACATAACGTTATACGTTATATGGTAATGCTACATAACGTTATACGTTATAACGTAACAGTATATAACGTTATACGTTATATGGTAATGCTACATAACGTTATACGTTATAAGGTAATACTACATAACGTTATACATTATATGGTAATGCTACATAACGTTATACGTTATATGGTAATGCTACATAACGTTATACGTTATATGGTAGTGCTACATAACGTTATTCGTTATATGGTAATGCTACATAACGTTATACTTAATATGGTAATGTTACATAACGTTATAAGTTATACTGTAACAGTATATAACGTTATACGTTATATGGTAATGCTACATAACGTTATACGTTATATGGTAAAGATACATAACGTTATACGTTATATGGTAATGCTACATAACGTTATACGTTATATGGTAATGCTACATAACGTTATACGTTATAACGTAACAGTATATAACGTTATACGATATATGGTAATGCTACATAACGTTATACGTTATAAGGTAATGCTACATAACGTTATACATTATATGGTAATGCTACATAACGTTATACGTTATATGGTAATGCTACATAACGTTGTACGTTATATGGTGATGCGACATAACGTTATACGTTATATGGTAATGCTACATAACGTTATACGTTATATGGTAACAGTACATAACGTTATACGTTATATGGTAATGCTACATAACGTTATACGTTATATGGTAATGCTACATAACGTTATACGTTATATGGTAACAGTATACAACGTTATACGTTATAAGGTAATAGTAAATAACGTTACACGTTATATGGTAATGCTACATAACGTTATACGATATATGGTAATGCTACATAACGTTATACGTTATATGGTAATGCTACATAACGTTATACGTTATATGGTAGTGCTACATAACGTTATACGTTATATGGTAATGCTACATAACGTTATACTTAATATGGAAATGCTACATAACGTTATAAGTTATACTGTAACAGTATATAACGTTATACGTTATATGGTAATGCTACATAACGTTGTACGTTATATGGTAATGCTACATAACGTTGTACGTTATATGGTGATGCTACATAACGTTATACGTTATATGGTAATGGTACATAACGTTATACGTTATATGGTAACAGTGTATAACGTTATACGTTATATGGTAAAGCTACATAACGTTATACGTTATATGGTAATGCTACAT